>JBBPCS010000374.1:8186341-8199526 GCA_037974645.1 Hollardia meadi | reverse complement strand
GTGTGTGTGTGTGTGTGTGTGTGTGTGTGTGTGTGTGTGTGTGTGTGTGTGTGTGTGTGTGTGTGTGTGTGTAGCAGTGCACCTACAATTTGTGACAATTCCCATCCAGAGGCCGGGATTCTCTGGGGGACTCCCAGAAAATTACACCTTGTTCTGATATCATTCCATCTTTCCTGAGCCTGCCGAGCTGCCCATTTCCTCACCAACTCCCCCCCTTGGAACTGACACAGTTACTTCTACCACTATATGGCACCAAAATGTTACAGCAGCCTAGTTTTTGAAAAGCCATTTCATTTTTCACTCTTGTCTGGCAGTTGCAGTAATGGGCTCCTCTCACTCCACAAGGTTCCATCAGTAACACACATTCAGCCCGATACTCCCTGGCCTTCTGCGACCTCAGACAGCGGATACATTTATGACAAGCCTAATGCCCGACTGAACTGCACTGCCAGACTGCTTTTAGCCAGGCAGAGCCCGGCGCTGTGCTGCATTCACACTGTGGAATTTCCCCTTTCTACTCCTTTCAGGATTGACATCCTTGTATAAGCCAGAAGGCAAAATTGGAAAATGAATGGTTGCCAAATCAGAAATACACTCTCACTTACAGAAACCGTGCAACGCTCCCATGATTTCTTACAAGCAGAACAAAACCTAAAATGTCTGTTCTTTCATTTACAGACCACACAGTAGAGGCACTTGTTCAGGATTATACATAGACCCTCAATCTATGTAAGCTGTAAACTGTGTGATTCTGTGCATAGGTCTTTATGTACATTGAGGTTGAATGGTTCAAGGATGGTAGCTGGGGATCAGGAGTCTTACAGTAGATTGCTCTCCACTGATGGCTACAGTATAGGCACAGGTTGTGCTAAGGTTTCCCTCCTACGACTTGAAAGAGAATTGTTTGGCTGTAGAAGTGACTCCCCTCTGTGATGCATCAACATCATGAGACAAAGCATAAATTAAGGCATAGACACTGAAAATTGTGCACAAGGTGAACTTTTGTTTAAAAAGGTGCAGCTTTATGCAGCTTTAGTGAATCGGTGTGGCTTTTGGAAGCCATTAAAGAGAGTTTTCCACTACAGACTGCACCTTACACTCAGATATAAAATGATCTTCTTCAACCAAGGATAAACTCCTGATGGATTAAAACCTGCAGATTTTCAGGTCTTGTGACAGGACTCTATGGATGTTGATGTCAGTCTGTCATGTGGCCAGTTAGTCTACCACTTTGGACTTGATGATTTCCCATGCAATAAATCCTACTGACTTTGCTGATCTCCTGACTCCACCATGAGGTTGACATTTGATATCCAGTTATTTAAGGACTGCCATGATGTTTTGTACAGATATTTATGTCCACCCTCAAAGTGATATGTAGTAACTTTGGTGGTTTACTGACTTTTCCTCTAGTGCCACCATCAGGTCAAAATTTGTGTGTAATGCTTTGGTTTAAAAACTTGCAAAACTAATGTTATTCCAGCCTCATCTGTAATTTCTGTTTAGTGGTAATTAGCAAATGTTAGCATGCTACCATGTTAAACTAAGTCAGTGGGCATGATAAACATTATACCTGCGAAACATCAGCATGTTGGAATTGTGATTGGGAGCATGTGAGCATACTGACATTTGCATTTAGCCCGAAACACCACAGTGCAGCTTCAGAGCTGCTAGCATGGCTGTAGAATTCTAGTGGAGATTTAAAAATGTTTGATGAACCCAAATGTCAAGCTGAAAATTCAGAGTAATATTTGCATTTTTTGCAGACAAAGTATTGGGTTTGAATATTTCACTCAGCGTCATATAGCCTCCACTAACTTTGGTTTAATTTGACAACATTTAGATACAGCATGTACAGTATGTATGTGGGGAAAAAATTCAATTGGACCTGATAGGGAATATAAGAAATACAGGTGTAAACCTGATTCAGTTGAGGGGATATTCCTGTGATTTAGCATACATGGTTAACCTCCAGGTTAACTACAGGCTTCCATACTATGCCTGATTTACAGTAATGCAGTAATTGTGTAGTAGCAGGAAAGGAAAGAATGTCATGCATTGTTAGAAACATAATACATCATCTCAAATCACAAAGACACTGACGTTAATGTTTACTGTTTGAATGCGAGCTCATGCCTCTCTGTACTGTACTAAACAATACCATACCGAGTCAGTCTAGACTGGTCTTTTGTTGTTGTTTTTTTCTATTCGCCTCATGAGATGGCAGTGAAGCATTGAAATTATAACAGAAAGCAGCATGTGGTTTGGACACATCCTCCAGTAATAAAACCAATATTGTAAGATAATTATCATGGATTTTACAATATGCCCACTGCATTTCTCCTGGAGGGGAAACTGTCTCGCGATTGCAAATGAATTTTGCTTTTTATTAGCTCACAGTAAAACACTGCCTTACTATCTTAGATGTAATACAATAGCCTAGTTTTATAGTCAAGGGAACTTGCAATAAAAAATAAACAGATCAGTGGTTGCATACTAATGTAATGTGCAACATAATGCATATTATACAGTATGTAGCCACCCTGTGTGATGTTAGATATTTTCTGAGATATAACTAATGTCCACAGGGGCCAGTATAGATGCTGACCCATTACAACATTAAAAAATAATCCAGAATCTGTGTTCTATTGTTGCCCTAAGTTTGGTAAGTAAAATATACAATTATTATTCCCATCACGACAGCAGAAAGTTGTTGCAAATAAATAGTGAAATTAAACAGTGACGTTATATTGTGCCTTCCCGAATTTCTGCACACAAAAGAGGTTCCTTCAGTTTCCTTGTCAAAATATTCAAGTACCTTGGCTTTTGATAGCCGTCAGAGCCTAATAATATATATATATATATAACTCTTATTCTTGAAGACAATGTCATGTTTGTTTTCTTGTTATGTGACTGGAGAGTGACAAGAATGATGTGAGTGAGGGAGGGTTCGACATGTCAAAGATCCTGAGCTGCATTAAAACTGAATTACTGCTGTGCATCATGGTTTAACTACAGGAATTGCTTACCTTTTATCATGAAGAATGTCCCTGAAGAATATATGTTAAACCAACTACAGGGCAGTTGTGGCTATTTATTTTAACCTTTATAGTAGACACAAATCCACCACTGACTGTTTCCAGTCAGCCACATGTTTTGTCTGAGTTTAATTTACTGAATGGAAGGTAATTCTGTGGTTTGAGCACATTTTACCTCAAAGAAAAGCAGCCGTACATCCTTGCGCTCACAGGAGCAGCAGGTTATTCTCTCTGACTGCCTCTTTGCAGCCTGTCTGAATGAACCATTGCTGAGCAGGTGGACTTGTCCCACCAAAGAAATGTATGCACCAGGAAACTGTAAATCCTCCACCGCCTTCCATTTGTTTACGCCTCCTGTTTCCCGCCAAACAAACTACTAGATTTCCCATGAGAGCTTCCCAGCCCCCACACAGCGTCCTCAGTGGACATGCTTTACGGGCGTCACAGCCAGATGAAAACAGTTAAAACACCATTTTTTAAAAGGTGTGTTCGTACAGAGGGGAGAGCAAGGCTTAGATTCAGCTCAATTATTAGCACAAAACCAGTGGGTGTGCTATAAATTGGCATGCCGATCATGCCTGACATTCTTTTGAATGAACGCCCTGATTCATTCCACAGACAAGCAATTATGCTCAGATTTGATTTTAATCCATCTCCTGATTCATGCATCAAAACCTACAATACGAGGGGAGGTGGAGAAGGATTGAAAGCTACCGTAGACACAACATGTACAGTAATGTCTAGTGGACAGTGTATGTCTAGTAGACATCTGTGGATCAGGATTTTCTGCTTTTTGATTTAACCATGTTAGATACACAGCATAAAGGATGGATTTTGCATTTGAATTTGTCTTTTTTTTTTTTTTTGCTAATAGAACCTTTTTTTCATTGTGAAGCCTAAGCTCATTATATACGATACGCACACTCTGAGATTTCTGTCTCTTTCTCACTAAAATGAAAATCCAAATTATGTCAAAGCTGCCATCCCATATGGATTCTGTTGATGAGGTGCACTGATATGTCAGCACAAGCTTCTCATTAGATTTTTTTTTTTTTTTTCACTGATTTGAGATGGTCGAACTGGGGCTAAATCTAGTCTAAACCTTGTGCGAGTGTGTGTGAGTGTGCATCTAATATTTGAGTTTTATGTCTCCGTGCCAGAATGTTTTATGAACGTGGTGCCTCACAGACGCGTTGACAAATTTCACTCGTGAAGGACGTGACCCTGGTTGTTTATTTCCCATGATGAAATTGTCCAGAGGTTGATGACTCCGTAAATAAACAGTTCATGGAGCAGAAGCTCTTGGCTTCCCGTGACCAATGTAATTATTATTGTGTAATCATCACAGGGCAGATGTGGCTGTCCAGGTGTTTTCTATTGTAACACTTGAAAGAGGCTTAAGAACACCACTCGCATCCATTCGCTGACTGAAGAGAAAACGTCTGTCTCAGGGTGTAATTTCTACTTGGAAAAATCCTGTTGTTGTTTTCTTTAGAAGAGTGCCCCCACCCTCACTACTTCCACAGTGTCATTTAAATAATAAAATCTGTCTAAACAGCATCCTCTAACTGTCTTATTGTCTAGCTGCCAGTGAGCCTTTCTGCATGTTTTTTAGGGGAAACAAATAATTGAATCATGATTTAAAGGGGACAATGTGTTACAGTAGATTATTCAAAATAAGGATTCTACTATTGGATGGCAATCAAAGCACATTTTTGTCGCTAAAATTTCAGCCTTGATGTCTTTGAATGCTTCTATGCTGTGCTTCATTTCACTTCAAGAGATGTAAATACAGCCTCATTGCAGTTTTATATCAATGAAACTACTTTTTTTGGTTAGTGCATTGATAGTTTAGGCCATCTAAAAATTCTATTGGAACGTGCCAATTTAATACATGAAGATCAGCTTGTGTTATTTGCGGTATTAATATAAATATGTGTTTTTAAAAAATGCCTAGCATTCATGCTTTTAAATTTTGTCCGGTTGAAGACGTCAGACTTCATTGTGTCTCTAAAGTCCAACCTACATCCTAGATGTTGAGTTGCTTTGGCTTCTTTTGGGTCTGCGCACAACTTGTCAGTCTTATATATAATCCTGACTTGTTATAAGACAGAGAAACGTCTTCTCTTGCATCAAAAATACAACAATCTCCTCGCCGTGGAAAGAACACATCATTGGGGCCTCACAAACCCAATTACACCCAATACGCAGACCTGGTCATACAGAATTTAATCTAATTTACTGACAATTAATGGACATCATGTGGCAGGAGCTGTCTGTTAACACTAGCTGAAACCTGGGCAACAACACAGAAACAGGAAGTCTGGCAACTGCTGCAATAGCTTTCATTAGTATCCTCTTGTTCCTCCTTAGATTTAGAAAATCAATTGGCCTCATCACACCATTATCATTATCTGAAAATGTCACCAGTACATCAAACGTAGGGTTCAAGAGTACAATAGTACTGTATAAGATTATTAACTTCCCGGGGTGCACATTTTATACAATTGCCAGTATCTTAATGTATAGCAAACTCACTGTACTGTCTTAATTGAGTTCTACATGTTCTATAAGTTACCATGAGATGTAATTTCTTACCCCAGCCACCTCACTATGCTTTGTCAGCACAATTTACTGCCTATAGATCCGCTGTATGGACAATCTATAAAGTCCTTCCTCCTCACGCCCACGCAGCTGTTAGAAACTGTGTTGCAGAGGGAGAAATTAAAGGGCCGAGCAAACAGGGATCTATAAGCATATTATGTCCAGTTGTTAATGGAAATGTCATCAGCAGAAATCTCACAGCTCCATTGAGCGATGAGCCAATTTCCACCGACTCTCTCTAAGCCACTCGCATGTAAAATGGCTGGAAACTCGAAGAATAAAGTATGTACAGTACCGGCAGATTGCCACCAAAAACAAAACGACTGAATTTTCCAACCAATTAAATTTAAAAGCCTCTTAACCCGGTTTTGAATGGACCATAATAAAAAGTAAATTGAAAGTAGAAGTGGAGAGCTTCTCTCGGAGGATGAATAATGACACATAAACATTTACTGTGTGTGGCCAGTCCCAGCCTTCTCTGCCCTTCCATAATAACTCCCCTCCCAACCCCCCACCCCTCACCTACTGAGTCATCATAAGGTGAGGTGTGTGTCTCTGAAGTCTGTATCAGTGGTTGATTGACCGTGACACTGGTCACAGCTCCTCCCGAGGCAGCAGCATCACACAGTCACAGTTATGACTTTGGGTCACCGAATGTGGAAAGAGACGCCACTTAACCTTGGTATTGCCTTAAACCTGTGATGTTTCTCATGATATGAAGTCATGCAGGACAAGCAGATTCAATTAAGGTTTTCTCAGCATCGCATTAAAAAGCAGGAGTTGTTATCAGAGAGCTGTTTTGCCTGATGGCTCTGCTGCTCTGATCAACAGTAATATCCAACAAACTACCATTTTACCAGCATGTAATAGAAGTGAAGGGGAAGTGGGTTCTGCAAAGAGCTTCAGTTTATTAGATTTGGGACATGAAATACTTCCTGAGATTTTAAAAAAGGCACAGAGGTGTTTTAATTGAAATGCTAACATCAACATACTCACACTGACAATGCTAAGGTATTTGGTCATAAACCAACTGTTGGAATTGAATGTGTGACTTGTTGATGATGCTAGTTAAAACGTCAGGGGATCACCAGAGTCAGTGGGATTCATTCAATGGATTCATTGTTGTAATATTTCAGTCTGGAGTCTCTGGGCCAAAGTGCTGGACTGCCCAACAGACATTGCCATATAGAGCCACACAGCTAGCTTGGCTAAAAATAAAAATATATAAGCATCAGCAAGGTAATACGTGTTTTGAAGGTTTCTGCATGTGCTGCAAACAAAGCAAAAAGGACTACATTGTCAAAACATTTAATCTGAATTTCCATTACAGCTGATGCACTATAATATGCATTTCTTATTATTTAGGAAACGCCTTTCCAAATTTATGTTTCTATTTGCACCTATTTTGGAAAAGTGTAATGTTATGAGCAGCTTTTCAATAATGACACACAGTAGTATCCCACAGTAGCTCTGTTGTGACTGGCAATGTGGTTCTTTGTGGCTCAATTTAGACTCCTAGTGGAGAAAAGTGAAAACAGTTCATGTGGCTACACTCCTACTGATCTTTGTTCCCTTCACCTCACCAGCTTTATACACTGGGGTGCTGTGCTGACTGAAGTTTGTCTTTGGCTAAAATTGGAAAAAAAAAAAAAATTGCTAGGGTTGTCATGAAAGCCTCCCAGATCCCATCATTATTGTTCCACTCAGACACCCTGAAGGGGAGAAAGCAGCCAAATGCAACTGCTTTGATGGAGTGGCCCACACCTGCACAATTACACAGGAAGAGGGGGAACATGGGAGAGTGAAAATGATGAAATGATGAGCAGCAACAAGGCCAGCGAGGCTGCAGGTGTCTTGTTAACACTTGAGCCTGATTGACAGGTGGCACACGGTCTATATTGAATTCATCACAGACATTAACCCAGTGACCAATTCCACAACAAGAAAGACCCTTTGTTAAACTGATACCAGTTTGCATGGCAACCTAATTTAAGGTTGCTGTGTTGACAAGACATTTACATCCTAAAATCTCATGTGCCATTTATTTATTGTTTATTGTGTTTTAAATACGCTTGGATGCTGTAATATATCTTTTTCCTTGGTTTTATTATTTCGTCCCTCTCTCCTGTGGAAATATAGCACACAAAAGACGCAGGTGCTAGTCGTAATGACTGTTTGCAGTATGACCATGCAGTGTAAAGCAGTGTGAAATAGGGTTATGTCTGTAAGTCCTGGCAGAGATCATGTGACTATAAGCATCATGATATCCCTGTTAAGCAGCTGTGAGTGGCACTGTTTCTATCTTACCCTTTGACATTTTGTCCTCTGAGTGTTTAGCCTGCATCGTGATCAGGGTTGGGTGGTAACGGATCACTTGTAATCAGGATTACATAATCAGATTATAAAAAATAAGTAACTATAAACCAGAACAGATTACTTTTTTTCTTCTTTTTTTTTTTGAAGGATCATTTAAAAAAAGATAGTATTTTTTTAAATAAAAAAAACAACAAAAAAAACGGGACCATAAAACAAATTAAAATTTAAAATTTAATTAATAATTTAAAATTATTCTGATTATATAATTATTAAAATATTTTCATGATAATCAGTGCGCTATGTAATTTGCATTGAGTAACTGAGTAACTACATTTCAAAGTAATCTGACCCTAATAGACCCACTAATTGTGGTACTACTTTTCCTTAAGTAAAGCATCTGAAAATCAAGTTTCTGTTAGTCTTTTTTGCTCTGTCTATGCTGCTTTACTACAAAAGTTTGTTGTATGGTACCATCTTACAAAAAATCCTATTATGACTGACATTAAAAATGTATGTACTGTAGATACATTGACACTGTATGTACATTGCTTCACCTTGTGATACAAAGCTTCTTTTGAAAGAAGTGTCCACAGTATTTCAGACTGTTTACCATTCACGAATTGTCCACTAGGGGGTGCAAGAGTGGAGCAAAAGACAATGAGCCCAGCAGAGGTGCTGTATAAGGTATGAGGCATTACCTTTAATCAACAGTTCTCAATGAATTGATTTTTAACTTAGTGTGATGAATTGATATAAAACCAGTTAAGTGGCTGTTTTCATTAAGGACTTTTAAATAAAGCTCTTGCTTCACAGTCATGTTGAGTGTGAAGTATTGGAACATACTGTATGTGCCCTTTCACAATGAAACTGTAATACAGTTTCAAGTAATAACACCCCCACAGCTGTAACTGTGCAGAATCTATGGTGTTTCATGCTCAGAATTTTCTGCTCATAACTAAAGGACAGCGGTCACATTCAAAGTACCGCAGGAAAGTGAACTGACCAAAAAAAAAATCATAAAGAGCGTGGGATGATGAATAGATGTGTCATAATCTTAGCTGGGGGATTTGCGTTACTGTGTTTACCTGGACAGTTTTTGTCAGTAAAAGTCACTGGGTCAGATAATTGAGTAAAAAGAGACAGATGGTGGCAGCATTTACTGCTGATTACATGGAGGCCATAAACTGCCTTTCAGTAGCTGGGGGTGTCGGTCCAAGGCTATTAAACTGCCAGAGCCTGAATCTTAGAGCGGTGAAGCTGCAGAGGCAGGAGAGTAGAGGGGTTTAAACAGTGGGTCATGCCTAGAGACAAAATCCAGTACAGACATACAATATATACTATACGTATCTGAAAAGCCTGCAAGATTCCGTATCTGTAACAATGCATGTGTTTGTTTTTTTCAACTTTTACTATTCAATCTTGCATAATTTCTATGGTACCTTATTTCAGAAAGTTCTTGATCTTTTGCTCAAATCATTGGAGCTGGCATGCTGTAGCGAGGGGCCTACTCCCTGTCACTCACACAAAGTGAAATAATCCATACCACAGGCCTCTACACTACAGCAAACTTGTATAAAGTGGCTGTATGTGCACAATGCAGGAAATATAAATAGTATATGCTGATGTAGGTCCATGCGCAGTATCGAGAAAGGACACAAGAGAAGCAATGTTCCTCTGCAAACCTGCTGGACAATGCAAAATGCATTATTGTAACCATTTGTTATAATAAATATAATAATAAAACATCTAAGATTTATGACCTTATGGTAAACATCCACATAGTCATGCTCTGCAGAACTGGAGCTGTGGAGATTTTCAGAATAAAACAAAAGCCTGCATTTGATTTTAACCCTCTGATAAGGTTTTGTAGTGACGTACTGGTGATTTACACCAGTTGAAGATGTACTCATGGTCGAACAGTGTACATATAGATTACGAAAAGCATTTGAACTAATTGAATATATTGAGGTTTACTGCATTGAAATAACCTGCTGATGTTAGATTTATATCTGTGGACATGGTTTCGTTCTTCCCTGTGTTCTGTTGCAGGGCCTGCTCACCATTAATTTCCATTAATCTGCTGTATCAGCTCCTCGGGAACGGCTGCTGTGGAGAGTGTTTACTGGTCATACTGATGTATTTGTGTACCAACTCCACAAGACAGACAATCAATATTCCGGTTACAGGTAGATTTCTATTCTTGCACTGTAGAATAGTGAACATCAGTCAATATATGTCCAAAAAGGTGCTTGGAGAAGGATGTGAGCAAATGGCCTACAGCTTAGTGGTGCTGGTAAGTCAAATAAGTCAATGTTCCAAGCTACAATTTTATATTAAATTGTAAGAAAACCAGATAGTATTTTAGTAAAATGTAAAGCTTCCCCACTTTTGAACAGTTCTCTGATCTGTGATATGCAAGATTTCATCCCATGTAGATTTGGGGACTTTCCCAAAAGCATCAAAGCACAGCATTAAATAAGTTGTATCATAGCTTTAAATTTAATTGAGTCATTTGACAGTCATATATGAATATCACCATGGACGTGGAAAGTGATCTTTGGACCAAGAGCTATTAAAAAATTTATATATTATCAAATTTATTTGTTAACATAGGCAGAGGATATTTTTATAAACGTGCATGACTGGACACACCTGTAAACCTGTATTTCACATTTTACATTAGGGCTGTGTATTGGCAAGAATCTGGCGATAGGATGCATATATATATAGTTTAAACTCAACACAGAATGAACCACAGCCACAAATCAATGACTGTAAACTATTCATTAAAAAAATGCATTTTTGAGAGTCGATGCAGTACCACAAAATAAAACATTGCGATACTCGTGTGTGTCTTGCACCCCTATTTTACATACCCAGTAAATGTTCATCAGATCGTTTAGAAAGTGCTCTCCAACCATGGAAAATTTAACGTTTGTGATATCTGTCATAAAATTCAGACACGTGCAAAAGATGTGTAGTTCATTCACAGATGCCCTAAAAATAATCTAGTGGTGGAGAGGTTTGGCTGAAGTAATGTATGGACAAGATGTGCACCACCAGTAATTTATTAATGTATTTATTTTGTGTGTTTTCTTCACTTTTTGCAACATTTTAATATTTTCCTCCTACTTTTTGCTTACTTGATTTTCTTCTTCATTGTTTTTTTTCTGTTTTTGATTCTATAAATACAAAACAGGATAAATATGTTTGTTTGTTTGTTTTTTTAAATCCAACCTTATGTCACCCAATTGCAAGCAAGTCTACTTTTCATGTTACGTACTTCAAACATAACCAGCACAATGATGTCTTATCATATATATTGCTGTATTGTCATCATTTCAGATGCCATACCATGCATCGTCACGGTTAAACACTTCTTCAGTCTGACAGGGTTGCAGTCATGCTTGGGTGGGTTTCCTGTTGCATGGTTTTTGTCAAATGTTGTTAACATGAAGACGAGAACATCCAGCGCCGCCTCATCACAGCTGATGTGTGTCTGTTCAGGCTGACTGGCCTGTAATGAGGAGATGGAGCCCACCCACTCTTTTTCAATTAGGACTGAACAGTGAGAGTCAGCCAGTGGCCCTCACGTCACAAGCTTTGCTTACTTTCTGCATGTGAGCTGAATCACCTGTCTGCTTTCCCAACTTCTCCCGTTGGAGGGGATAAAGCGGCCCTGCATCAGCATAATCAAGTCCCACGGCTGCTCGAGAAGCTGTTAGTCCAAAATGTGCACCATTCAGAGTTCCCTGAGTCTGACCTGCCAGCGCAAGTTTAATGCTCTCTTATCCCCATCCACTGGCGTTCACAACCATTAAAATCGCATCTTACATTGGAATCGGACACTAATGGATACTGACTCTGCCCATTTGCTTTGTGATACCCCATTCATTTCCTCCAGCCACCACGCTGGTGTCCAAATAGAGCGCGGGTGGGTAGAGTGCTGCTCTTAAAGTCAAGACCCATTCGTGATCCTCTGGATCATCCGTGGATCAAATGCTGTGTCTGTATCTCTTCTTCTCTTCTCCCTCTTTCTCTCTCTCCTCAGGCACAGATTGGCCTCACATTAATGTTGATTAGCAGTGTGTGAAGGGAATTGAGCAAACATCCAGAGGAGGCGCTCCTACTAAATAAATATTTGCTGTCCTTGTTTGGATAGTGAGAAGTGCTTTCTCTCTCTCTGGTATAGTACAGTGGCCGTTCCTATGACCCTGTGTTTGCATCATCTCTCTGCTTTAGAAAATGTACAAATCTTGGTTTCTCGGTGGTAATGTGAAACATGCCCACAGAGCATTTATTCTAGTTTGCTTGTTGATGCATAATTCATATGCATCCTTATTGATAAATCATAAGTGGGGCAGTAAGACTCACATGCTGTAGATTTACATAATACGCTGCTGTGTGAAATTAGGTCAAAATTTAAATCTTTCAATACACTACATTTAGACATGTATTATAGCACATGTGCACACCACATTTGCTTTTCATTATCAACACCTACACCTTTGCAATCACCCTTTTCAAGGATCGGAGAGAGACCGACTGTGCTGAACACACGCCTGGCGGAGCTACTGTTCATGAGCAGGGCAGAGATTGGCCGTCAGCTCTGCCACTCAAACAGCAAATACTCTCCCACTTCCTCTGTCCTCCTTTTCTGGTGCAGCCAGGGAGGGGAGGGGAATGGATCTTTTCTGTGTGAGTCGGCAGAGCTGCCTCAGCCTGCTCCTTACCACCTGTCCTTGACTTACTGTGCTTGTACGAGACTGAGTGGAAGCTGTGCTGCTCACTTCCCTCCTCTGGCACCTCTCTGTCTGTGTTTATGTGAGCAGCTGCATTTTTTTTTTTAAATCTTTCACTCTGTGTGGGGCTGTTTCTTTCTACCTGTGGTGCTTCAGTGGTGTGGCGAGGAGAGGAACATTTGTCCTCGGCCGGTGGAGCTCTGATGGGAGGCATTGCTGGCTCTGGCTGGGACTGGGGATGCTGAACCGGGGGAGGGAGGGCCTGTTTGAGCTGGGACAGCAGCTCCAGCAGCAGGGGGAGTACCAGGCCGCCCTCCACTGCTTCCTCAGCTGCCTGCTAGGACTGACCCATGTGCAGAGCTTCACCTCTCTGCCCAACTGCTTACATCAGGTGAGCCAGATGCTGGACGACTGGACACACACACACACACACACACACACACACACACACACACACACACACACACACACACACACACACACAC
>JBBPCS010000374.1:8155742-8186241 GCA_037974645.1 Hollardia meadi | reverse complement strand
CACACACACACACACACACACACACACACACACACACACACACACACACACACACACACACACACACACACAGTCATAACATTTTTGTCTCCCTCCTTTTCTTTCACTTACACACACATACCAACATGCACATTCAGTACATGCATCCACAAAATCTGCTGTATTTGCACAGCTGTATAGACATTTGCAGCACTGCTCCTTTAGCATCATAAACTATCACACACCACAGCATACAAGACACATTCAACCTTGACATCACTGACACCAATGTCAAATCATGTGTCCCTGTGTCGACACTGAAAGATCATTTCAGTCTCAGTAGGACTGATAGTGTGCATGCTACTAAATGAGGCAGCAGACACAGCTCTATTATAGCCTTATTAGACAGCTCACATGCTTAAAAAACACCAGTTTTTACCAGTTTCCTGTTCATGTCTGTCCCATTGTGTGTGTGCTGTGTTTTGGCACTGTGTAGCCAGGCCAAAGTTTTAGCAGATTACATACTAGTACAAAGGCAAGGCTATACTTTCAATTCTGTGCCTGAAGGAATGTCCCCAATGTCCAAACAAAGCCGTAACTCCAGAACTTTGGAGCGTGTGGCCAGATGTTGCTTCGAGGAGAGCAGAATTACTTGTTTTCGACAGCCCATGACATCATACACATACACATGTGACCCGGGAATAATGTTGGAAATTAATTATGTACGACTTTAACTGTGTCCTTTGGCTGTTTTTCTGTGCTTTGCAGATTGCAGAACTCTTCATCACTGAAAAGAATTGTATCCTTTACTAACTGAGGGAAAGTCTCACTCCCTATCCCACATCTGACACTTTTACTTTGATCATCCCTTCAGGACTGTTCAGTGTTCCCAAGCAGGCCAGCTATAAAACTAGCATTCTATCTCTGTGAACATGTAAAGGATTGTCAGTGGTGGATGCCATGGCAAATTCCAGCACAATTGAGGATGCAGACTCTTTATTGCAGACAGTGTAAACTGAGGGGGATGAGTTGATGTCTTTGGGCGAGTTCATAATAACACATTTGTCCCCGAATGCCATGCGTATTGTGTGTAGCTCAGCCCATGTGTCTGTCTCATAAGAGGATTTGTAGGCTCTTATCTCTGCACAACAGAGTGGAAGAGTACTAATTAACCTGTATCTGCAGTGACTAGTCTGCATCGCCACTTCCCTGTCTCTATAAACTATAGCAGTATAGGACACAGAGATAATAGAGAGGTGTTAGGTTTCAGGATATATTACCTCCGTGGCTCTTCTCCCTGTTACTGAGACAGTCCAACACTTAACTTTCCAGCTCAGGTTATCTACCTCAGCAAGGCTCTAACCCTCGCTCTAACTTTTCCAAAATAGGTCGATCTGCTGAGCTTTACTTCATCAATAGCCGACGGTCGGCCCCTCCTCAGCATGAAAAGGTATCTACTTAAGAGGGTCGTCTACCGTGACAGGGTTAAATCTTTTGACATACAGTACATTATTACACAACATCATCAATAGTAATGGCACCGTGTCATGTCAAACTGTGGCATTTTATGTATGGTAGAGTTACCATGTTACATTGTTTTACATTTAGTGTAAGGTTGCAGGCATGGAAATGTAACTACATCATAGTAGTCCAGAAGCAGAAAGGAGCAATTCAATGATATCATCGTGTGCACAGATTAAAAGTATCCTTTAAAAAAAGTGTCCTTTTCCGTAAGAACCTTTCCGAGAGTTACTTCCATTTTTTTTGGACAGTAGTTTTCATGAGCATCATAGGAGCTGAGACAGTGATGATGTGGACTTTACAATCTGTCCTCTAGGGAGGGAGGTGAAGGGTCAGTGTGCTCCAACTGGGAGAGGATGTGGGAACGTCGGAGTTTCACACAAACGTTTACGACATCAGAATTTCCGTCGGAGCCAAATCCACAAGTAGGAAAACAAAACTGACTTTACATATTCAAAGTATCTTGTTTTCTTACTGGAGCACTGGCTTTATTCCAGACAAATATACTGTATTAGGTGCAGTTGATAGTGATAGCAGCAGTGCTGTGACCACTTAAGGCTTGATGTATTGTTATCAGAGCTGGCGGCTATCCACAATGGGGCTTTGTCCAAAGCCAAAAGCTCATTTGGCTGCTGAGTGTTTATTGATACATGGTTCTTGGAAAGTATACTGACCCAGACAGTTGGACTTTAATCTCAAACAAAGGGGGATATCAGATAAAAATCTCAGCATATCCCATATTTACATTTTCTGAGTGGATTTGCAATACAGAACAAGTAGTAATTGATAGGCACAGGGGGCATATGAGATTTAGTCATGTTTGATCTCATGATCTATAATTACAGAGGAAATCCCACATTCCTTCTGGCTGGAGAGGATAGTGTACTAGTGTTTATTTCAGTGCACTCTTAGCAGAGGTATGTGGCACGTGCCATCAGATGTGCTTTTCAAGGTGCCAGTGTTAATGCAAGTTCTTGTCGAGTTTTGGAGTGCAGCCAGCTCACAGGAGGTTGTGCGTGTGTGTGTGTAGATGAGTAAAGTGGAGCACACGTTCCCTGGAGATGATAGTGTGAGGTTCCTGTTGTGGCGTTGTTGTGGTCCAGCCAGGCTAAAAATATCAGACAGAAGTAGTGCTCTGACCTTTGATTATGGCTGTTCCCCTAATCCTCCCTCCCAGATGGTTCACCTCATACTCACCTCATTCCCAGGTGACTTCCGTGAGCTGGGACAGGTATGCTGCAATTGTAATCACCCTTTAATACACAACAAAATGTTGTCATAACGTCAAAACAAAGGTGTGGTATTGTGTGCAATAATACTGTGAAATCCTGGGTTTTCATGACAGGTTTTGCATTGAATTATTTAGATATACATGCGCTAATAGCTTTCCAAAATCCACCCCTCACCAGTCATCATCTTTCCCGGTATCTTGTGATACCGGGAAAGATGAGATGAAGATCAGATGGAAACATTTAGAATTTTCAATCTTTCTGTTTGTGTCCTTTTCTTTTGTTTAGGACCACATGTACAGTGGAATTTTAATGGTACTGTGTCATGGTTTTCTTTTATTATCCAGCTGACAAATAAAGGAAACCAGCTGTTGTGGGTTTTTTTACTTCCAAGCTTAACTGCGCTGTAAAAGTGGAAACCAATTGTCCGTCTTTCCAACCTTAATATAAAAGCGGTAGATATTTAGTTGTATGTAAGATATATCAAAGTATAATTAGCTGGTAGGGTCACCACAGTAATGAAAAGTAAAATACGCAGAATGGAAATGCGTTTTACACGTGAGAGTTCTGCTGTTAAGTAGGACGTTTAGAGCGGCAGGGCTGTGTTTATTTTAAGCATTCTTTGTCCCATTGGTCTTTAAATTCACCTGACAAGCATCAGTGGTGTCATTTTACAGTGGGACAGACTCTCAGTATGCAGAATGCTTTTGAAAAAGGTTCTATTTTTAGGATGCTTTTTATAGAGTCTTTTCATGGAAACAAAACTGGCATTCAGATGAATCAAAAGGATTCCGACACAAAAACAATATGAAAGCAGACCTTAAAATAGGAATATGGGATGAGATAAAATGAGGTGTAATCAGATACATCTAGGCTGTGATTCAGCATTTGAAACTAGTTGTGCATCACAGTCACGCCATTTGAAATACAAAAACCACAAACAAAAAAAACAATGAAACAGACACCAGTGGTTGAAATCTGTAGTGCAAAATCCAGACCTCAAGATCAACAATCTGCTTTGGATTGCTGCACGTTCTGTTTGCCTGGAGGGGTCATTCTCAAGAAGACAAAAAAGAAACAAAACAGTGTTGAGCTGGGCAACAAGGCTGTTATTTACTTCAACAGCTGACTAATCCCAGTGACATGTGAGACTGATCCTTCACCCATATAAACAGATGGGAAGGCCCTCCAGTTCATCCAGGCTGAGAAAATGTTCTATGAGGTGGCATTGATCGAGCTCACGGCTCTTCAGGGGAGCACAGGCAAGTACTTCTGACATTGAGCTATCGATGAATACTTCTGGGAATATACTGTACATGCAGATATGGCATTGCATGTTTATTGTCTAGTCTAGAAGAAGTCATTTGTTTGTTGTTGTGAATGAATATTTACTTGGGTTTAACTGGATTCACTGTTTGAGCTCAAAACAGCTAAAGTAGCTTAATTGCCGGTGTTAAAACAGTGGCTGACAGACTGTGTTTGTAGTAGACAGGTCTCCAATGGGACTCTGTTAACTCATTTAGCTGATATAAAATGATGCCCTGTTTTAAAGTCCATCTTTGTTTACATTATACCTGGTGGAGGATTAAGCGAGCACATTCTCAGCAAGGCTGCTCATTTATCACCTGCTGGTGCTCCAGACGTCTGCGTCTTTCTCTCCGTCTGCTGCTGAGGCAGCAGCGCAGTGTAGCGTGCTGGGCACAGTGGAGGAGACCAGGGACAGACATAGTAGAAGACAAATGGCCACACTTTCGTTGGGAGCTGTGTGACGCTATACAATACTGAAGCCCCTGATTCAGCACTCACTTGGATAGAATGCTGGGCTTCTCCAGGGGCAGTGCTGGTACTATAGCTGCTGCAGCTCACACGTTTTCTTTCTCTCCAAATGGGCTTTTTCAAATGGTCCCTTCTTTGCAGTATTTCCCCCACTGGGAGCTGATAAATTTTTCATTTTGGTGGTTTTTGTAATTAAAAAACCCTTTACGGTGATTGCCGTGTAATCCATGCCACGAGGAAGTGCAAATCAAACTCATTCCACCCCCACTCTTCTATGTGTGTGGCGTGTACAGTGCGTACTGTATGTTTGTGGTTTGTCACTGTGTGCGTGAGTGTTTCTCAGTGGGTGTGGTGACTGTGTTGTTTGACTCCCTTATCTACTCCGTCCTGCCCTCATCTCTGCTCTTGTGTCTCCGGTCCTCAGTTGCCTCCGCTCTGCTCCCAGACAGCCTGATAGCAAGATACCCAGACATTTGTGTGTTTTATTTTTCAACCTCCGTGCTGTGGTAGAGAGGTAAAGAGAGCAAAGGACAGCGAGGAGAGAGAGATAGAACGACGAGCAGAGGGATAGACTGTGTTTGTTGGTGGGCTGACTGTGATTCCATGCCCTGTGTTTGTGTAACAGGGCCTCAGGAGGAGGCTACACTGGGCTCTGCAGGATGGACAACCCCAGAGGAGCTTTCGGAGCAGGCCTCCCAGGCACAGCACCTTGAACGGCTGGCCCAGCTGTGCATCATGAGTAAACAGTAGGTAAAACTGTGTCCTGCTGTAGCTTCTGTTGTGGTGTGATTAATGGGGCAGTACATGTTCTGGGAGTTTAGGGGCCCAGTGGGCTCATTGACTATAGATTACTAGAGTCACTTTTTGACTGTTTCATTATTGTATACAGTTAAAATACTGTATATACATACATGTGTTTCTGTTGCATTTAAGCTTTCATCGCTTCACAGAGCTGAAATGACTATCATATTGATTCAGTGGTAACATAGCCAACAATGTATTTGCATTCATTTCTGTTGTCACTTTTATTCCATAAGCAGCTGCTTGGAGCAATAAAAAGCTCATTTGTTAATAAAGTCAAACCCTCAGCCTAGCTACTAAGATCAGACTGAAATAATCTTGACAGGAATAATTTACTCCAAGATCCCTGAAATAAATATTTGGCTTGCACAGGTAAACTTCTGTGACGGTTTTTCGCATATAAAATGTCGGGACAGTCATTGATGCGCTTCTCTTTTTTTTTTAACTCTGTATGGTAAAAACATTTGTGCATATCCATGTCCACTCACACATACACACATTCGACCTTTCTGGAGTGGAACATTTTTTTTCGAACTAGATAAACTCCAGCCCCAAGTCTTTTCAGCAAGAGTTGAATTTCCCTGTAGATGTGGAGAAAAGAGACACCGCACTCTATGTGAGCGTCACAGGAGGAACTCCTTAACTGGATCTGGTGGCTCCTGTTGCAGGGGCACTTTGTTAGGCATCACAGCATACACCCATTTTCTGTGCCTCTGTTGTCATTGTTTGGATTAGGCCATTTAGCCTGATTGCCAGAGAGGGTGACAGGGGGTAGATGGGGCCGAGGGCTGGTGCTTCATTAATGCAAGGCGCATACACTTGTTAAACTTAAATGAGATGGTACTGATTGTGCATGACTGTACCTAGAGGCTTGGGTTTCTGAATAAACAGGAAATTCTCCTCTTTGATCTTGTCTTGCAGATCTCCACCATAAGCCAAAGACTCAGTTTTTCTTTCTTGTTGACAGGAAGTTGTAATACTTCCCGAATCTTTCAGCAATGTCGTAGGAAGTCCTTTGGGCCAGTGAAGTGCTTTTCTGTCTTTGCCTATCAGATGTCCCCTGAAAAGCACCTTCTAAAGCAGTGCAAACTGACACCTGGCCATTACTAATTGAAGGGAAGTGTGGGTTTTTGAACAGCGAAGTCGACATCTGTCACACTAAACAGAGCTTGCTCTACATCAATAAGCACACGTGAGGGTGTGAGGGTGAGGAATGTCCTTGGATTACTTTCTAGGGTAGATATGGGTGGAATGGCTGGCAGATCCTCAGGGTACCACATTATGTTCTCCTAGCTTAGCACTAAACAGAAGCGTGGTGGAAGGGCACGCGTCAGTAAACCAACCTGTAAGCACCGTGCCCTCTGTAATTCACCCCGAACAATAGAAATGGGCCGTCAGTGCTGACAGAAATAGAAGGTTTCCACTTCCTCCATGAGGCGCCTGCTCTCCATGTCTAATCACAGCACACACAAACACGCATGTTTAGATTTATGATACTGCTGTGCTCCGCTGAAACAGATATGCTCACCTAACCGCAATAGCATGGGCCACTACATTTGATCAAGATCAGGCGTTTTTGTTGTCTTTGAAAATATTTCTGTTTAAATGAAAGAAGAATGTGCAAGAGGTAGATTTCATCAGACAATTCTATTTTTGCATTTGTTTTCAGGAGGTACAACATATTTTACTCCAGTGTCACAGGAAAAGTAGAAGTAGAGGTAGTGTGTTTGTTTAATGGTGCCATTTTTCTTTTCCTTGCAGACCTCATCTTGCTCTAGAATACAGCGGTAAGGTATGTCAATTTCATCATCCTCTTTGCTTCCTCTCTAGATTTTTGAACAAATTTTGTGGCACAAGCACACTAAACTAATTACAGTTTTGAGGTACTTGTACTTGTACTTGTGTATTTTATACTGCTGCTCCACTTGATGGCTACACTGGATGATATCCAGTGATATCATATTATTCTGAAATGGCAGCATAATAAGTACTTTTTTTGTGCTTTTACGTTATTTGATGCTCATAGTTTGTACATTTCCTCTAGTAAAACTTTGAATGCAGGGACTTTACCTGTATTAGCTGTATTTCTACCCTGTGGTATTGCTATTTTTACTTTATTTAAGATCTGAGTACTTCTTCCACCACTGCACTCCTGTGTCAAACTCAAAACCCATCTGTCTGTTCTTTCATCTTTCAGGCTACAAAGATCCACCAGAAGGCCTTTGGTAATGACCACCCCATTACAGCCAGAAGCCTGGAGCTTATGGCCACCGTCTATGCTGAGATTGGCAAGACTGAATATTCAGGTAAACACTCACCTGGGATGACTGACACAGTAAACACTGGACAGCGAAAATCAACATTGCTGAGGCATGACATACACCAGAACAGTGACAGTGTTATTCTCAGGAACAAGTTACTGTATCTCCTCTCTGCTTTAGAGAGCACACAGCACAGAGAGGACGTGGATTAAAGCAGTTCAGTTAGCCTTTAAACCATGTTAACCCATTAAAATGTTAAATTAATAAACACTTGCAGCATTGTTGGACAGAGGAGTGCTTTTATGCGGCGCAAAACATTGCTTTGTGACAGTTTGAGGGCACAGTTTTGTTGTACAGGATGAATGCTTGGCTTTCATTAAAAAGGAACACTCTCTGCCTGCTTCTGAACTCTGAAGACTGCTGTGGTGTTAAAAGTAATGCCTAGAAAACAGTTTTGTTTGTCGACAGGGTCAGCTGCGTAAAGACAGGAGTGTATAAAAACAAAGATTTACAACAGTCCTTCAGTTCACCTCAGATGGTCCTAACCGTGTTGGATGAAATGATGATAGAGTGCGGGGTCAGAGAGCGGTTGTAGTTGTTGTTGCAGATCAGAACGTGCAGTAGTCTCTGTGCACTTGTGTGCGACCTTCAACTTTGTATTGTACACAGAGAAATCCTCTTTGACCCAGAGTGAGACGCTTCAACAGAGCCATGTTTAACTGTTTACAGTTGTGTGACTAATCAAACTAGTAACTACGTAGGGAATATATGAACATTTGTGTGGGGAGGGCAGTTGAAGCTAATGGTTCACTTTTTAGAAAAGCAAGACCTTCCCCAGCTTTCTTAAATATGTCTAAGGATCGTCCGCTAGACTTGAAATGACTGAAACAAAGCTATCACACGTATCTCCAAAAAATAACATAAACTTAACAGAGTTTTACATGGTGTACTATTTGAAACATAGCATGTAAATGCCCCAATAATTTTCGCAATATCCACTAAATTACACTTTAGAAATTATGGCAATAAATAACCGGGCACAGGCGGCAGCTCAGTGCAGCTCAAGGGAGGAAGACTGAAATAAAAAGTAATTTAAAGTAAAAAAAAATATATATATATAGCCCCACCCCATTTTTGTGCCCTCTTTCCCCCTGATCATTTTCATATACTTTCTTATTAAAAATGTTGAATGCCTCTAAATATTTGACTCTTAATTTGACTTTGATTCATTTAAAAAACAACAACAACTGGCTGGTGAAATAGAAACTGAATTATTGTCCATCTTGCAAAATTTGGCAATTAATTATTTTTTTATTATAATGTATTTATTTATTTCTTATTTTTCCTTTTCTTAAAAAGACAAATATACAGCTTTAATTTAGAGAAGTACATCGATTGTAAGGAATAAAACATTTAGTGGGAAGAAGCCTAGCCTAGAAGTTAAAACACCCCAGAGAGGGGGGCCAGTGGGGAGGCCAGCAATTGTATCAAGGGGGGGCCATGCCTCTGCCGGCCCGCACCCTGGAGGCGCCCCTGAATGTTATATATAGAGTATGTAGTCCAAAGGGTTTATACTATGCCTTAGTTGGTGCAGCATCTTCCTGTATTATAAAAGTGGAAATAGTAGATAAAATAAGGCAAGGGTTGTTGTTTTTTCTGCTGACCTCAAATCTTCTTTAGGAAACAAGGAAAAAGAAATTCATGTGAAATTTTGTGAGAAAATTCCTACGTCGGTTTAATAAAGATTGAAAAGGGTGTTTATTAACATCCAAATGTCCGCCTGTTTGTCTCTCTGTGTCTCTCTCTTTCAATCAGTCATTGTCCGTGGAAGCTATTCTACTTGTAAATGACCCAGAACAGTAATACATTAACTTATCAATCGATTAAATCGCTGATGAGTCAGGCGAGTGACTAATTCATCAACCAGGGTTGACAGACAAAAGTATTAAGTAGAAATACGGGAAGATTTCAGACAATTCAAATGAAAGAGCAGCCAGACACAGGCTCATTTTTATAGTAGTGCATCTTTTTAGAAAATGTGATAGGATCAAGTAAAATTACATTTGGTGAGTTGTATGACCAGAACTTCTTTTTAAACAAATAGCTTGTAACTTCAAACTACCAGGTTTTACTCGACCTGGTGCTGACAGAGATAATACTGGCGTCCAATACATTTGCATGTTTAACTTTGTATGTTTACCTTCACCTCATTGTCAGTCTTCAGGACAGACCCACTCCAGTACCAAGCAGCACTAGATCACTACTCATGTGTGGTCATGGTTCTCTTACTAGACTCCCTGGGTCAGTGTGTGTCTGCACTGTCCAAACGCTTCGCTGCTGCAGAGTCCATCAGAGATTCAGCTGTCAACTGTTTTCCCCATTCCCATCGGGAGAAACACTCAGAGGTCCGTCACAGAAAGGACGCCCACCACCAAAAGGAGGACGCACCAAAACCGAAGGTAGTGTCAACAACACCTGCAGGCACCTTCAGCACTGTTACTATGGTTACAAGCAGTTTGTTTGCAAAAGCTCTGTGCCTTCCAGCTGTTTGCTGTCGGTTTCTGAAAATGTACTTATCCTGAGCTGTGCATAATGCAGGTAACCAACGGCAAAGTCCCCACCTCCATTCTAAAGAGGCCAAGTCCCATCTACGGGTCAGACACAGAACCCAACCACAGACGGAAAGGCGAACGGAGGGTTCGATTCAGGGAGCCAGAGACCACAGTACATGGTGAGAATACAAACAGTTTTGCGGCGAGAGCAGCCTGCTCAGTCACAGACAATTAAATATGTTTGTGCAACAAGAGAGAACAAGAGGGCCCCAAACCCATATGTAACTACAATGTCCACTTTGAACTCAGCAGTAAAGAGAAAGAACAAAATTAATTAAAACTTCCTGAGATTGCATCGTAAACTATTGTCCTTGCGGGATTTGCTACTTTTTAAAAAAAATAAATAATGTAATGCCAAGAAACTTCCAAACATTAACAAGTGATTTACTCTTTCATAATTAATTATGCATGCAAATAAGGCGCCATGGTTCCTGTTCCGGAGAGATAATGGAGGAGCAGGGCGCAGCAGCCGCTTGGTAGCTCTTGCACATCACAGAGGTTGGCTCTTGTTGATTGACTGGCCTCTTTTCTGTTGGCTTCACAGACATTCCTTATTGTGACTGTTTAGGTGCTAAGTCTGTCTAAGAGAATCACTGTGTTAATGTGCAAGAGAGTGTCAACACTATTCTTTTTTTTTATTATTTAAAAAAAAAAGGTCTACTGGATGTCAATATATGTGGTAAAAGCATCCAAAAAAAGGGGGATTTAGGTTCATTAGATAAAGACTTTTGATTAACTTTGTTGCCTGCCATGCAAAATAGAGCCTCTCACTCACTGTGTTTACAGCCTATGAGACAACACCGGCCCGCCCCCACCTCGCCCTGTTCACTTGCCTCTTCCTGCTGATGTCATTCCTGGGTGTGGCCATGTATTGCACGGACCGCCGGCGCCCACAGAGAGTGTGCGAGGAGCTGGAGGCCGCTTTGGCTGTCTACCTGCTGCACATGAAACAGCTCCTGTGGGGCTGCTGGATATGGCTGACCATGCAGTGACTGAGACCGACCACAGGGGGAGACATGGAGCCTGCTTTATTTTTTTCCAGGCCCCTCTTTTTTCCTATCATGGAAGGAGCCCAGGCCCACAAACACCTCAGACATTTGGCAAGGCTCTGTACACTGTCTGCAGTGTTGAACCACTCTCATGGTGAAAAAGAGGAAAAATGTGTAACCCCACAAATATGTAGCCTCCATATCTGTTTGTATATATGTACTAAGGTGGTGGACAGGCCACTCCTTATTATTAAGTTGTAATGATTTTGCACATCTGCAATGCTAATGCTCACATCTAACACTCATTTAATCACCAACCATTAGATTTTTTCAGTTCTTTTTCACAGTCTATCGTTTGGGAGTGAATGTGTCCATGGAATGCAAAAATGTATTTTGTTACATGATTTGTGTACATCAGATATTACACAGAACAGAATGTGTATGGTTCAGTATACGGACTATCCCAATATTTTGCCTTGCAATTGTACGTAAATGAATGTAGAGGAGGATGGAAGCACAAAATGTGTCAACTGATCGATAAAAGGAAAGAAAGCACAGGGCTGCATCATTCCTCAGTACCAGGTTGAATGACTAACCGATGAAAAACACCTTTCTTGACTGTTTTCAGCTGATTCTGCAGCACGACATCATGAATTCTCTATACTTATCTATCGTTGAAGAGAATATACTCAAACTGAATGTTTGCTAATGCTTTTAACATTATAGCCGCTCAAATACCACAAAATATCCTTTATCCTAAATGTTATTTATTCTCCTAAACTGTGTATCTGCATCTATACAAATATCAAACTTTAAATTATTCTCTTTTTTTTAACCTTTTGTTACTAGTTGAATTTCTATTTAAAAATATTTATATTCACGTTTTAATTGTGATGTTGGATGCTCATCGAGCTTTGGACAGGTGTATGGATGGGTGTGGGCTGAACAGATATTTGCAAAAACAAGGATGTACTCCTTACATCAAGTTCATCTCTCCTAATATGCGGCCAAACACAGAAATATAACAGAATCAGATACTGTATGTTATTGTATGAGTCCCTTTATCAAATGAAGCAAATATAATTCAAACAGCCAAACCACCACACAAAGGGATAATAGGAATCAAAGGGCACAGTGATGCACATCCCACAGACCTCTCATTATGAGCAATAACACACATCACATGGTTTCCAGTAATACATTGTTCTTTATATAACAGGTTTCAGGGAACTCTGAATGTCAAAGCAATATAAGGCTAACAATGCCTGTGTGGAAGAAAGAAATACTCTCCACTCTGTACTGTCAAGCTAAATTATCATTAGCAATAAAACAGTGAGCTCACGTCATGTATATGCACATTGAGCTTAGAAGCTGCATTTCACGGCCGTTCAAACATTTATGGTCACTTTGAGAGAAGTGCCTTTCTGGAGGGTTTTCTTAGTTCCTACCGGTTTATGATTTCACTTGTTTTAAATAAAACTGTCATTGCCTATCAAATCAAGCGAGTGACTTGCTTTCTTCCTGTTGTCGTTGACAGTAGGCGAGTGTGATATATGTATGTAACAGGGAGAGAAATGCATGCAGGTACATTTTGTGCGTCTAGTCATAGTAATACAGTATATTGGTTTGTAGCCTAAAACGTGAAGGAGAAGCCTGAGTTACTATTGTACATGTCACAAAATAGAATTTGTTACTTTTTGTTATCTCACACAGATTACTAAAAGCGTTTTTGGCCTGGCTGCCTGATACATGAATATTCTGAACCACAATTTGTCATTTTTATAAGACAGCTTTTGTAACTGATAAAAGTGTGAGTACACTGCAAAAGCACACCATTATGCTTTGCTGCAGCATGCAAAAAAAAGAGAAATCTTCAAGTAGTGTGCAGTGCACATCCTATCAGAAAGAAGCCTATATCTTTAGGAACACATTTATTGGTGTATAAAACAAAATAACATCCCTTTACATCTAAAAACCACCACCCTATTAATTTTTTCATGCATTAGGTCCATGCAGAAGTTTCACAAAGACAAAATGATCCGTCGGCCAATCTGTCCAAGCCATTAATACTGTGCTGAGATGAGGAAAAACTGAGTGTATATTTTCATGAAGTGGTTCGGTACCTGATCTATGGCTGTGTGTGTTGAAGAGCAGCGCGCACACTGGATGAATAGCAAAGCGGGACACTTCAAGAATTAACAACCATTGGGAGATTTTTGGACGGGAAATCGATCACCTTTGAAGAAGAAAGCTTAAAACCTTCCGTTTGATTCAAACCGTGGTCAATGGGAGCGAAAGCCAATTCATTTTGATTGTCTACATAGGCAAACATTGGTGTTTCTCATGGCAGGCGAGAGCACTGTACTGTTGACTGTGAGTGTACGTGTGTGTGAGTGTTTAGGCGTCCTCTGGTTTCTAGATCAGACCGGTCTTGAGGTCAGAGTTGCGGCGCGAGGAGCGGCCGAGCAGCAGGTCCTTCTCGTGGATCAGGCTGTCAAGCAGGTCCTCTTGTCTGTAGTTGTGATACACCTTCAGGAAGGCCATCACTGCAATGCCAAGCCAGGTGAGCCAAGCAGCCCACAGGCCAAACTGCCGGAAGGGACATCATTGTAAACATGACTGAGATTCGGGATTTTGTTAAACGGCATGGATGATATTAATAAAACAGTCTCACCTGAGCTATAGCAAACTGGTCGTAGAAAGCAGAGTTGTCCAGGCCGAGTTCTAGATCAGTGTCCTGCAGGTCCTCACAGCTACAACGCATAAGCTGGTATTTAGGAGGACCACCGCACTGTATTATAATAATGACCTGAAATGATAAGTTTGCATGTTGTAGCTCACCTGCTGGGCATGGTCCCACCCTCTGTGATGGAGTCGCACCACATGTTGAAACCCACACTGACAATGGTGCTGGACAGGAAGACTGTGAACACCACCAGGGAGCTGATCAGCAGGTTGAGGAAGGCATTGAAGATGGAGCTGCAGGCAGGTAGAACAGAAACTGATGAGGATTTTTTTTTAAAGAAAAAAGTGTGCAATCTCTGCTTAATGTTTGAATACATTCCAGTCTTTTTTCTGGGACATGTAGTCCCTATTAAACTAAAACACAGTCAGGCCTATTACACAGCATGATTTAGGTTTCTGTGAGGGAAACACTGCATTGAAGCCACAGTATGATTTTGATTTTTCAAAGGCTGCTCTAGTGTGTTCCCTCCATCTTTATGACGGAGTACGACATTAATCATTTTTATAGGTTCATCCCATCATTAGAGCTTATTTTACATGCAGTGTTGATTATTCTTCCAGAATAGCGCGCATATAGGCTAAGGGTGTGGGAGATGGACAGAAAACACATTTACAGTGAGACGTTAAACCCGAGCTTGTCCTATTCAGCTTTTTTTTTTTTTTGCGGTGCTGGTCCATGAATTGTGTTGAACGGGCACAAGTGAAATGTCACTCACTCGTCGTGTCCTTTGCACAGAAAGAACAGCAGCCTCCATGCCTGCACTGCGGACAGGATGAGCGACGCTATCCCGACAAAAGTGATGAAGCTGCAGGAGGACTCGGGTCCCCACTCCTCCACGATGAAGCGCTGCTTCGACACAGTGATGTTCTCATTTTGCCACATACCCCGCGTGAAGAGCAGACATTTCCCCCCGAAATCCTCCGTGTTCTCGGACAGAGGCACCACGGCGATGAAACCGAATACGAAGGCTAAAAAATAAAGGATGCACTGGGCGAAAATTAAATTATCGAGGGCCATTTTTTCCCCTATCTCCCTCTTCTGTTCTCTCTGCGCGTCCTGGAGAAACTGCGGCTGCGCAGTGGAGGCAGCGAAGAGCGGAGGCGCAGCATCCGACGACGCGCTCCGCTGCAAATTAATGAGCAGGCTGAGGCCTTCAGGGCTCTGCATCCTATCTACAGCCAGGCTGCGGAGATGTTCCTCTTCACTGGTGTTCCCATTTGCAACAGTTTAAGTATTTAACAGTTAATTATGTCGTTTAACTTCTTCACATACTGTTTCGCCCTTAGATATAAGGACAATCCATCCTTAACCACTCTGTCTGGCAGTGTGTTCAGCTTGTTCAAAGTCTTCTTTGAAGCTTTATGATGTTTACAATGCGAAAATAGTCAAACCTTTTAGGCTACTCCATGTTTTTTATGGCTGCACTATTACATTAAATGTAAATATTATAGTTGTTTTGTGCATCAGCCTGACATATTTACTGTTTTGGGGAACTTATATGTCTACTAGAATTTAAAATAAATGTCTTTAGATTTGAACAATGTTAGACTGCACAGAATGGTGTTTAATAGAATATACCAAATAAACACACTGAAGAAGAAGAGTAAGGTTAGACGCTGTAGGTGCAACTCTTCAGTTATGTTCATTCAGTTCAATGCAATCATGCCCGTGTACACACACACACACAAGACAGTGTACTCACAAATTAGAGTAATGGTTTGTTTATACATGGTGACAGTCCTTAAGGAAGGGCAGGTAGCTGTCACAGCCATCTGACATGCTCCACTGAGCCCATCTGGTGAGCTGGCCAAGGTGTCTTTCAACCTCCCTCTGCCGTCCACCCTCAGTGCCGCTCACAGTGCCCTCCAGTGGGCAACATAGGTGCATAGTCAGACACCTATGTTTCATGGTCAAAGTATGTTCAACGCCTTGATGTGTAGTCTATGGTCGCAGGATGCTACAAAATGTTACCTTGAAAAGAACTTTGGTTAAATGCCTAAATACTGTGTTGCTTTTGTTTAGAAAATGCAAAAAGTTTCATTTTTAGGCAGCATAACTGGAACAGCAAAGTAAACAGCTCCTTTTAAGACTGACATTGAGTAATTGTGCATCAGGAAATATGATTGTATTGCATTTTCCTGGGAAATATCCAATGGAACAGAGACAAGTATTCATACAAGAGTTTTCCATGGATCAAAAGGCTCTTTGTGCCCATCATACAAACTGCAGCATTTTGCATCCTCTCCCTTGCACATGATTTATGTGTCATTTTGCTGCAGCGCAGTACTCTGATTTCCATGATGTGATCAGCTCTCAGAATAGCTTGTTATTGTGTGTGTGCTAATGTGCGAGTGTGGTCTTGGCCTGAAAGTTGGTTTTATTCCAACGTTCGGCACCGGTTTGCTTTTTAGCATTATTAGGTGTTACTTATGTTTCGTGCTCCCTGGGCTTTTTCAGGTCAGGCAGATCTTTATTCTTGGGTGTATAATAAATAGTCCAGACTATTTCCTGGAATAAATCATTTTGCAGTTTAAGCCTTTCTGTTGTGATACATTATAACTGAGGTACTGCTTGTGAAACAGCATTTTCTCATTTTTTAAAGAGAGAAATCAAAGCGCAGAACAGCAAAAAGACCTCCATCCTCCAAAGACACCATCTGGTATCAGAGGTGCTGCGACATCTGCAAGGTCATAGAAAAAGGCCTATAACAACTCTATAAGACATCCCTCCTTGGACAAACAGGAGATTACACACACATCCACCCATACATAGAAATTCAAAGCACTCTTTTTAATAATACAGCATGTGTGGGCTCGAGAACTGGGCACCCAGGGGACACCCAGAACAGAAGTGTGTCAAGCTGAAATATGTGTTAAGTTATTCAACCCCAGAACAAGCCAAGGGGAGGAGGATGCTAACCCAAATGTAGTCCAAACATGGGGCGCAATGGGCAGCATAAAACATTGGGAGGTCATCCATTTTTCATGAGATACAATGGCAGCAAAGCAAACAGCGAAAACAGAGAAGAATCTTAAGTGCAGAAACATTTTCAAGGACACCATCACTGCTTTTTAAATGTCGTGCATTTACGCTCCAAGTGGACCAATATCTTTGTAATGTTGACCAGATAATAAAAATACATATCAGCAATTTCTACTGGAGTTTTACTTGGCAAAACATTCAATAATTAATGTCCATCAATAATTCCTGAGAAATTCATTATTGAGTGAGTGTTTCTGACACGCGGTGTTACAGTGGAAGAAATAGGGTGTGGCAGGACAATCACTGGGTGGGAAAGGCTGCTGATAGAAGCAGAGGCGGCGGCAGCAGTCAGAACAATCTGACTGGGTGATTGATGAGAAAGGAGAAATGGATCACGTCAAGGTGAAAAGTCTATGTGGTGATCATCGTGCAGGTCGTATAACCAGGCGTGAGTTAATCAGGACAGTGTACAAATCCAGATTTGGATTCAAATTCAAAAGAAAGATGTTTCTCATTCAGTTCAGTCCTCTATGCGTTACAGATGTCCTAAATCTTCAGGCTTTCTTCACTCGTTTTCCTTTCCTTGATTGTGATCTCCCACGCCTTATGGCGCCTTGTGAACCCCTCCCCAAACTACTCCAACCTGAAGGCTCCTCTTTGTCTGCCTGTAACACAAAACAACAGCAAAAACAGACATAATTACAGCCTCATATCCTGGGCAGTGATGTGGAGAGCCTGATGAAATATCCTGTACCCATTAATCTTTCCCCAGGGGGCGCAGGAGACTGGGAGCCCTGATTAAATGCCCCTAATAGAGGCCATTCGTCTCTTCTTGAATCTTGAATGTTTCAATATGCAACATCACCCAAACCACGACTCCCCGCCCCTCTCTCTGCAAATATTGCCATTTTCATAAAGACACCAAAGTCGATAATATTTCATTTTGTGATATCTTTTTAAGCGGGCATGATCTCTTTGTGAGCTTCTAACCATTTGATCGATGACTTTGTTTTCACCACGGTGAATATCTCATTCATAACTGTGCCACAATAACCATCAAAAACAGTCATGCATGAGGTCACATGAGACAAGATCAAAATTTATAGTTTGAACTAATAACTATGTTTAATATCCTGATTTTTTTTTTTTTAATCTTTACCCACTCTGCCATTAAATAGATTGATTAGCCATTAAGGGTTTGTCTTAAACTAATTTCCACACATTAGTCATTAATATCTCTCTATTAAGCAAATCCTATGAAAGATATTTTCTGGCCTGGGTGAACAATTAGATAACACTAACAGCACAAAAAAACAAAAAACCCTGGAAGCGCACGCTTACACTGAAGACTGCAACTTAATGAATGCACTGCATTTACTACAAACAGGCACTGTGCAACCAAAATAGACTGGCTGTGACAGACACAGACTATTTGTACAGTATAGGCTACTCAGGCCCAAGTTATAATCATCATAAATTAACATGGCGTAATTATGTTTCACCTGCCAAGCTCCATATGGTCCCAAATTCTCAACAAAATAATTTGCTGACTGCATCCCAATTAAATAATTATCCAATGAAACCTTCATAAAACAATTAACTGGTCATATCCGTGCAACAATATTACAGTGTTTAGCAGCGTAATATTCAGGTCGATGCACAATACAGAAGTAAAATTATGCAAAATTAAAAGGTGACTAAATCAGCGTCAACACTGTATTTTTTGCCAAATAGAGGATAGCTACATTCTGTCGTATTTCATGCACATTTGATTCTGTGCTTCAAGATACACAACACAAGTGATTCATAACCCCTGAAACACTGCCTTCATATTAGGAGAATGACATCATTGTAGTCGGAGATCTTAAAAGCGATGGTGTTTATGCTGGAGGACAGGAGGATGAAGGGTAGTAAAGAGGGCACCTGCTGGGTTGTGATGAAGCAAAATCCTCAGGGACCAGAAATGAGATCATCCAAAACAGAAATGCTGTCAGGCTTCTTAACTGGAACAATAGTGACCCCTACTGACCACACTGGCTTTTATCTCCTTACAGTGAATATGCCACAGCGTATACCTTTGTGCCTTCTCTGTTGCCTCCTCTCTGCTTTGCAGTGAAGTCTGTAAAGTTGACCAGACTGTAGAAATACGGTTGGCTCAGTACAAGAGAAGGCCTCTTATTATCTGTGAATGAACAAAACTGTAAATAAGAAACACTGTCAGAATAGTTTTTTTATTCTTGGAATGATCCAGTACTGTAAACATTGTGCAAAATAGATTTCTGGGGGGGGGGGGGACGGACGGGACAGTATTCTTTTACTTTTATGCAACATTGCTCCACTGTTATGTCTTTAATCCTTGTCCAAGTGACAAGGTTGGGGCATCACTGTAGGGCAATAGGCCACAGATCCCTGAGGCCCAGCGGTGATCAGCAGCACAACCCAGCAGATGGAGGGAGGTCTGCTTGCACTTACCCCCCATAGAGTGGGGGAGGGAGGGAGAAGGGGGCTGTTTGGGAACCAATCTCTGACACTTCACTTCCCCACCAGTCTCCATCTCCTTGCAGCCAAGACCCCCCGCCTTTGGTACATGCACCTGTGTCCTGCACCCTGCAGTGGACAGCAGCACCTCTGACATACAATTATGTTTGGCCAAAACACATACACGAATTACTCAGCCTTTGCTGGCAATAACATAAATGGGTTTTTCAATTAGCATACTGCTAATGACCATTTGCAATGTTTTGGGAGCTCTAAATGTCAAGAGCTCATTTCATTATCTTTACTGACCTCCTCAACACCATAAGGTTGCATATGTTTCTGTAAGTTTTTTATTGGTTATTTGCAAAGATAAAGAAATATTCTTCACCTGGTGTGATAGCTGCTCTGGGCTCTGAAGCACATAGAGGGCCACTGGGAGCTCTACATGTTTCCAGGTCCTGTTTCACCCAGCTGCCCACTTTCAGAGCTGAGGTGCTCTGTACACAGGGTTCATCTGTCTTAAATTTTGCTTTAGGGGAGCTCTCGTTGGAGGTGTCTGAGGGAACAGAGGTGGTTTTGATGTTGCAGGTTGGGCTGAGAGTCGGAGAGCTACCAGAGATCTGCTGAAGCTGGGTGGGGCAGCTCGAGCTGCACGCAGTGGGGAGGAAGGAGATGTCCCACTGACCCATCCCTGCTGAGGCTCTTGAACCGCTGACTACAGGATCCTCTGACAGAAGGCCCTTGTGAGGGTCACTCAGCAGGTCCTGAGTGGTTTCAGACATGGCACAGAAGCATCCCACTGCATCCTCTTGCTGGTGATGCTCATATGTTTTCTTGGCACGTACAGTGAAAAACACATGAAAAGCCCCCTTTTTAAAAACAGGTTTTGTGACAATCAAACTCGAGTATGTACTGTTATGTTAAAAAGAGATTCTGCATACCTGATGAAGTTCTTCCAAGAAACAGTCATATGTGCCTGCCTCACTAAGACTCAAAATCTCATAAGGGATACAGTCTGATTGGTCCTCCTGGTTGAATGACACTGCAGTGCTCCACCAATCATTGAGATCTGGGGAACCATGAGCAGCAATTTCCTCAGGCGCTCCTTTACAGCAGGCCATTTTCTCTGCAGATTAAATTTCATGCAGTGATATGAACATCCAGTAAACCACAATTCAGCCTGATAATTCCGTTACTCCAGTTGGATGCACCTACACACCATCGTCAGGTGACAGGAAGCTGTGACTCTCCACTACGAGCTCACAGTGATCGGGCCCTGATTGGCTCTCCTCAGTGCTGTGGAGCCAAGAGGGAAGATTCATTCTGAAACCGAACCACAGTGTAGAAACATCACTCAGTTTTTAATTGCGTGGCAAATTTAAATGCACAAAAAATAGAGAGTGAGACAAGATGACCTCTGACCTCTTATTTACAGGAAGGTTTTCATCCATGGAAGCTCCTGAAACTGCATCAACACTGAGAAAGTCCTCGCTTGAGAGAACATCTGTCCTAACACCTTCTTCTCCCTCTAGAAAAGAGTTTAAGTTTCTCTTTTGACTGCCTCTCAATGTGAATGATGTGCAAATACAATCCAACACAAAGCTCACCCTCTGCAGAAAGTACCAGCTCTACCAAAGCGTCTTTCTTCAAGTTGATGAAGAAAATGGGATCTGTGGAGCCATCTAGCGTCACTGTCTGCTCAGGGCAATCTGGCAAGGCATCAGTTGATGAAGGGCTTCTGCTGTCTTTGTCCTCGTCTTCCTCTTCCCTGCTTTGGTTCTCTCCATCAGTGAGCAGAGAGGAGATCCTCTGCAGAGTCAAGGTGCTTTCATACACATAAAGACGGTCCCGTCTCAACAGAGGCAAGGAGGAGGCTGAGGTGAAGGAGGAGACAGACTCAGAGCTTAGATCCACGGAAGAAGAAATGTGCTCGGGTTGCTGCTGAGACAAAAATACACACATAAAAGACATTATTTCAGAATCGCGTGTTGTAAGAATCAATATTCTTTTAGCAGGGGCAATGAAAATATATACATTCTGCATAGGCTGTTCCTCTTCTGGTTCATCTGTATGTGCTGTTTGCTCTGTTTCTTCTACCATGTCCTCTGTGCAGGAGCTGGGCGTGAGATGACGCAGAGCCTGGGTTGACAGAAACATCTCTCTGCTGTTCGTTTTCCTCTCTGTGTGGTCTGGCCACACCACCTCACTGGAGTAAAGAACATGGGAAAATGATCAGCTGAGATCTATGGGACACTACATGCATTCCAATATACTCCAGTCTCTTTTATCTACATGCCATCTACAACGTCAGTACCTTATCTTGGGATGTGGCTTTCTCACTTCTATTACAGCCTTTCTGACCAGTTGGACCAGTTCCTCTGGGGACACTGTGCTCACCTTCTGAGCCTGATACAGTTTGGCAGACAGCGGGCAGGGTGAACTTCCTGCTGAATGGAATAAATCTCATGGTTAAATCTCATGCTCTTTATTCTGTCATGATTCTATTTAATATTATATTAATTTAAGATGCTTTACCTTTCTTCATCTGTGGCGACTGTAATGCTGTAGTCTCAATCCCATTTACAATGTCTCCTTCACCCTGATAGAGAAACACCACTTCAGGACTAAATATCTTTGCTACATGTATTTGCTGTATTACAAGACATTCACCCACATTGTGTCCCGCAGGGATGTACTTTAAAGCCTCTGCACACAGACCAACTCCACGACAAGCCTCGCGGAAGTACATGACCGTATTGTCGCTTTCTGTGTGGCCTCTCTTCAGCAGAGCCCAGGCTTCAGAGACACACCTGGAGACATTGTCAACAACACAGTATAATAAGACAGTGAGTTAAATCTTATCTTATCTAAGATTAAATAGTCTTAATAATATTCAATGTGACTTAATAATCTTCCAGTAAGCCATTAGTGTATCAAAATGTACCTGTTTTGAAGTAGCACATCTGCACAGAGCTTAGCATCCTCAACGCTCTCTATTGCGGGTCTGGTCCAGTGGAGGTACCTTAAGGCCAACAGAGGCTGCTTCCTCGTTAGCAGACAGTGGATGATGCAGTGATGCTGCCAGGAGAACCAGGGAACAGCAGCCCTGGGGCTCAGTAATAGCTCCATGGAGGCCTGGGTAACATGTAACATGACATAAAGCAGCATGATAAGTTGTTTTTCTTTTGACTGAAATTTAATCAGTTACATCGCTCCTTCACGTTGTTCTCAAGAAATAAACTGGCAACTTTCTTATCACCCATATTCCTCTTCCAAAATCGATGTGTGGCACAGTGGAGCGTAATTACATTAACTATATGAGCTACTCAAGTGGCCCATTAGTGTCACTTGCAGACCATTATGGCTGCTGAAACAAAGACACTAATGCAATCAACAGGATGGTTAACTGACCCTTGAATGGCACTTCACAGTCAGCTTGCATATGTTCATTTTAATGACAGCATCAAAATCAGTCACCTAATGTATGAAATCATTTCTGCTTCTTGGTTGTATACCTTAATGTGTCCGTGATCAAGCATCCAGAAGGCCCTGATTTGTTGAGAAAAGCTGGGGGGAATAGTGAAGGCAAGGCAGAAAGATTGAAGGAGGTTGTCTTTGCACTGCAGGAAGTTCGCCATATCCAGGACAAAGTACATGAGCTGTGATACGTAAAGGTTAAGAACTGCATAACAATAAATTAACCCAAAATATATTATATTTATCTGGAATAAAACAGAACAGCACACAATAGAAGAGAGGGAGATGTACAGTAGGCTCCACAGAGGACTTTGTGGATGTATTTAAATGGATACAAGTGCTTGGACTGACGTGTTGTCGATATGAGACACCAGCACGAGCTTCAGCAGAGCCTGCAGATTAGGTGGAGGATAGCACCGGTGAGTGCAGTCTTCAGAGGTCCAAATGCATCCATGTTGTCTGTCAAGCTGAGTCACAATCCCCTGTATCAAAGAGCAAAATCTTCCCATTTCTCCCTCTTCACGTCTAGTCGAGAAAACAGAAAACAGAGAGGAGATTAAGACAGAAACTTCAGCAGGAGTGAAATAAGTAAGAATGTCTCAGAATACCGTCCGAGTTACCCGTGTGTCTTGAGACAAGCTTTCCGATGGCTATGACCCATTTCCTTCCACATCCGAGAGATACGCTTCACCTCGTGAGCCTCTGACAGCAACAGCAGAGAACAGGGAAAACCTTGAGAGTCATGACAGTTCATCACGTCTATACAATGTAATGTGTATGATCATATCTTTACCAGGGTACTTGGGCAGAAGCCCCATGATGCCCCACCACTGAACCAGCCGTCCCAGCCAGATGTGTTGTTTTAGAGCTGTGTGCTCTCTGTCCCAACAGCCACGTCTGACATCTGAGGAGCCGAATGTATCCCTGCACACCACACATGGGACCCCAATACCTAAATAAAATCATTTTAATTTTAGTAAATTCAAAGAAAAATAAAAAAAATAAAAAAAAATCAACCAAACCATCATGCTGTTGCAGCTGTATAGTGTATGTGTTCTGTACCGTGCCAGAGGTGGGTTGAACTGGGCTGCCTTCTTGCCCACTGGGCCAGGGTGAGCAGGTTCCTCAGCCTCTGGAGCAGCATGTGCACTCTGGTGAAAGAGCTCCGGTCTAGAAACATCCACAGGCCCTGGCAGCGGCTGAAACCTGTGGGAAGACATACTGAGATCAGTGTGTACTTTGAAATTTAAACATTTAAACTAGATCGATGAATTAACATGATCTTACATAATGTTAATAACTCCTTTTTAGCAAACTCTGATGTCCTCTGTACCCAGCAGCTGAAAGTCAGTAGGATTTCCTCCACTCTGTCTACTTCACCTGCAGCAAGGTATCATTGGAGACGTTAATGAATCAAACACCAAAGAAGTCACAGAGGAGTGTTTTTAAAAGAAGGAGCCCACACTCCTACTTCTATTATTACTTTTAAAGTAGTCAAATGCTCCTAATGTACCATGAGCTGTAAGCGTCCGTAGCCAGCGGATAATGGCTCTTATGTTGTTGCTGGCTAATGCCTCTGACCACTGGCCCTCTGTATCCAGCATGATTGCCCTCAGACCTCGGGGTCCACACAGGAACAAGGAAACTCACACAGTGGGATCAAGAGACCATTGCTGAAAAAAACCTGATGGTTCATTATAGCAAAAGAAACAAATGATTAAGTGCCATATGGGGTTGGTTTTTTTTAGCCATAAAAACATGTTTATGCCAAGAACAGATTGAAGCATGAATGTGGTATGTGTCATTATTTTAAAGAGCCTCCATAGGAAAAGAAAACGGTAAAGATTTGTTGGATTGTCAGTACTTACTTGGAGACGTGCTTTAGTTGTAGCAGGCCAGGTAAACTTGTTCTGTGCAGCGGTGAGTGCTGTGTGCTGTCTGCCTCAGGGATTTGCTGACTGGCCTGGAGGCTACAGTAACACTCTCTTCTTACACAAGCTACTTTGGTACATGTTAATCCACTAATCTCACTCTCAGTTAACACTTCATTGGTTGATTTGCAGCCTGCATGGCGGTGAGTGTATATTAATGTGTGTGCGTGTTGAAATTAATGTTGGAAACAGAAAAGGTAAGACCAGCAGGGGTGAGATGAGAACGGGAGGTAAAAAATTAACTTCTTAAATGACAGATGGAAGAAAACTACCCTGCTCTCTCCAGCTTGAAACTTTTAGGCTTATTAATACTTTGGCCACACCCCAGTCAGTGATGTCATAACAAGCTTTTTCACCATTTCGCAAAAGGCAAAACACCTGCTCTGACATCACTCAATGTGGTCCAAAGCATCGCACGCCTGCTTCATTTTGTCAAACATGATAATAAGCTCTATGGATGTTGGAATGTTGGTCGCACAAAACAATACATCACTTGTCATTCTGACATTTTAGAATCAAAACAATTAATCGATTGACAAAATCATTGGCAGATTCATCAGTAATGAAACTAGTTTTCAGTTGCAGGTCTACTGGAAAGTTTCCAGCAGTAGAAAGCAGTGCTGCAGCAGTTGTTTTCTTCTATAATTGTATCAGTTTGCACCATATATTTACTTCTCTATACCATGTGTCGATACTTTGATACTTTTTCAATAGATACCTGCATTCATTAGTATTGAAAGTTACAAAAGTATTTTTTCTTTAAACAGATCTACAATCAGATGTGCAACCCAAGTCTACACAGATATTACCATTATTAAAAATGTCTTGGTATGTGTTCAGTGACATTTTCTTCAACTGCGTGAAGGTTGTTCATTTAAGAAAGAAAAAACAATGTTCTTTTTGTTTTGTATTGGATCAAAGTTTTAAATTCTAGTATTGTGACAACCTCATAAAAAGGGCAGCACATGTTGAGGCATTATTACTTGAAAAATAATTCATTTTTCATTCTTTTGATGTACATACATTTATGTTATTATTACAAACTGACATAATTAAAATGTGTACTTATGGTGATGCTCGAGATACTGGAAATGAACTATGAAAAATCACTTTCCAGAACGGATGTCTACGCTTACTAATTTTACTTTTGACACACACACACACACACACACACACACACACACACACACACACACACACACATTATGGCCATCATCCATTACTTTCACAGTGCTGGGACAGTCTACAGATTTGCGTAGGTGGCAGAAGGTAGGTCCAAATCCCTTGTGGGGGCCCAGGGATGATTAATGATTAAAGGGGATTAGGAGGTAGGTCAGGACTTGGTTACTAGTCTCACTCTGATTGTGCCGTGGCTGTCTTCATACTATTATGTGTCACTACAACCACTCACCTCTCTCAGGACTAAATCTGTAAGGGTGTCTGTAAGGAAAACAAACTGAAAATCAGAGAATGATGTCAGATCCTCACGGTGAATGCTGACCAGGATAAGGTAGGTAGGTAGTTATTTCTGAAATTTTATTTTTGGAACTTTGTCCAGACAGAAACGCCAGAATCACTGGGTTTAAAAAAAAAGAAGGTTGTTTGTTAAACCACATTACATCTTGCTGATCTTTTCTCAGTTTGTCTCACATGTAGATTGTTTCACGCTTCATCTCATTGTAGTTTTTTTTTTCCATTCTGAGAAATTGTGCTGTCGTGTGAGATTATTTCTTTTTCATACTTTCACCACCGTAATCTTACAGACCTGCCTGCATCTACAGTACAACCATAATGCAACGTCCACAAGATATCGATCATGACTACCAGGCTAAGCTGCTTATGAGAGGCCCTTCAGAGAACTGTTCAACCAATCCCCCTCCCCTTGGTCCCCCTCACCCCCTGGAGGATAACCTGTTCCTCTCCCCAGCTTTACCTGCATCCCTCCCTTAATTCCCACCCCCCCCCTGGACTTTAAAGAAAACTTAAGAGAGGAGATATATGCAATGGCGGTCTTGAGAGTGAAGTTCACCAAGACCAAGAGGGACAAGCTGGCCCAGGTGCTGTGGATCCTGAATTGGATCTCAGTGGTGACAGGGGCCATCCTGTTCAGCCTGGGGCTCTTCCTCAAGGTGGAGCTCAACAAGCGGGAGGAACTGATGGCTGAGAGGGACATCCAGTACATGCCCAACATGCTGATTGCTGTGGGCCTCATCGCCTGTGCCATAAACTTCCTGGGTGGGAAGATCTGCTACGATTGCGTGGACAGCACCAAGTTCTTGCGCTGGAAGCTGATCATGCTGCCCTACATTATATGCACCTTCTTCTTCACCTTCTGCGTGCTGGCGGGAGCTCTGATGTGTTACAGCATGCGTGGGGAGCTAGAGGAATCCCTGAACCTGGGGCTGACAGACGCCATGAGATTCTATAAGGACACGGACACACCAGGTCGATGCTTCCTGAAGCGCACTGTGGACATGCTGCAGATAGAGTTCCAGTGCTGTGGAAACAATGGTTATAAAGACTGGTTTCAAATCCAGTGGATCAGCAGCCGTTACCTGGATACGTCCCAAAAAGAGGTGGTGGAGTAAGTGTAAGCTACAGACTGAGGACGCTGATTTAAATAGTATATTCACACTTTAAATGGCATAAAAAGAGGATGTTATAAAAGTTATTCACATAGAAAAAGCTGCAACATCCGACCCCTAATATCTCAAAATACTGTATATGTTGGTACAAATCATTTCATCTTTAATAATGAAAAAAAGCAAAACTTTTTTTTAAATAATAGTGCAATATAAACCTTAACATATTGATTGAATAATCATTTTCACAATAGATGTGAAATTAGAAGTTTCCAAATTTATGGCAAACATAAAATTATGAATATTCCAGCCACTCTGTTAAAAAAAATAACTAAAAGGTTAAAGTCATAATATTATATATAATAATTATATTTAATTATAACTTTTTAAACTTTCTGTTAACTTTCTAAAGTGAAGGAGGGAACGAATATATAGCCACTAATAAAGATCCATGTTTATTCTGTTTCTCATAAATGACATATTGGTCTTTTTATGTTGCGGGTAGTTGAATGGTGGTAAAAAGTTGTTTTAAAGTGACAGGATTGTTCTCAATTACCACACACACAAAAGCTGACGTTCGTGACCATTTAATCCTTTTTATATTTATAACAAAAAACTTTGCATTTAAATTTACATATAATAGTTTTGCACAAGGCTAAAAGTTACAAAATTCAGACTAACCTTTCAGCAAAAAGAAGAAAAAAAAACCATATCCCTTCCCAATAAGACACACTAAGTTCAAATCTTTCACCCACAAAAACTATTTTTAAAAAACCCTGAGCTTCTCCCTCTTTTTTCCTGCTTTCTAGCCGATTGAGAAGTAACGTTGAGGGGAAATACCTGATGGACGGAGTCCCCTTCAGCTGCTGCAACACCTACTCGCCCCGGCCCTGCATTCATTATCAGATCACCAACAACTCCGCCCACTTCAACTATGAGCACCAGACAGAGGTGCTGAACCTGTGGATGAAAGGGTGTCGCCAGGCACTGCTGGAGTACTACACCGACATCATGCAGTCCATTGGCCTCACAGTCCTCATCACCTGGCTGTTTGAGGTGAGGAGATACAGTTTCTGTCCGGTCTTGGGGAGAACTACTGCATATGCGAAAATGTTGTATAAAGTATTTTGTGGCTTGAGGTGATTGCATTTGAATTGCACTGTGGTTAAAGTAGGCACCAGGGTTTAACAAGGAGGTAAGGATGGACTAAAAAGAGGTATCTCTGGTTCTGCTGCATCAGTATACTTTTATATAATGTCCATTGTGAATCTGACAATGTCATAGAGTGCAATGCTCAGTTGATTATTCCTTTAAAGACTGCTTTCTCCAAAGTGAGCTGTATTTGTGTCGGTGTTACCCATAGATAGGCTATATACATGTATACTGTATAGATCTATGGGTGCTGCCACATCTAGCAGCTCTCGTAGTTTCAGGATAAAACAATTTGAAATGAGACATTATTTTGCCTGAGAAGTTAAATCAATTCAACAGCAACAAGAAAAAAAAAAATTTCATTAAAAAAAAAAAAAAAAAGAGAAAAAGATTTCTGGACAGAAGTCCATAAAATGACTAGTGCCACTTCAGCCTTTGGATTAACACTGTTGTTGCACTCTTTAGACTTCACACATTCACTTTACACACTTGCAGTACTAAACCGTGAGTACATCTCTACTGCCGCATTATCTCTGGGTCATCCATGCAGAACTTGAAGTGGACTCTCCTATTGTCCTCTACTCAGTAGCATATAACTTTCTTTCACACAGCTGCAGATCCAAAATTACAGCATACCATATGGAGGAAACAAACAAAATCCTATTTGTTTGAGCTCATGATATGTGTGATGTAATCACTAACATGCGTCTGTGTGTCTTGTTTTAGCTGTCAGTGTTGACAGGGGTTCGGTTCCTCCAGACCTCCCTGGAAAATGTGCTGAGACAGGGTGACCCCAACTCTGAGTCTGACGGCTGGCTGCTGGAAAACAGCTTCATGGAAACAGCCCGCATGAACTTGAACATCATCAAGAACCTTGGCAAGTGCAACCAGATAGACACAGCTAACAATGGAGACCCGAACATTAACATTCCCTCCACCTCTAAAGCACACTATGGGCCCGACAATGTGCCCCCGAAGCAAGCACCTGAAGCCAGTTGACCTTTCTCAGGCCTCAGTGAACACCCCTGAAGGCCTAAGTAAGGGCCTTCATCCAGACTACTTCAAAAGATTTTTTTCACATTATAGTGTATTTATTGGTTTTTATCCATAGGAATCAAAATCTCTCCATACATGCTTCTTTATCGTTGATGCAAACAGCATGACATAAATCATTAATCACAACAAATGTACATATTTTCCTGTATATCTGTACTGTAATCTGTTGTTTACAAATGATTTCTTGTTGCCTGTGTATTCGTTCGCCTTTCAGTTCCAACAGCGGACTCACAATGAACATGAAAACATTATTGTTTGATGAAGACAAAGTAGTGATAGGGGTCAGGAGTTCAGTTTCACATGGAGCGGTGCAGGGCGATTTGGTCTTACGTTAAATAGGTTTTGCAGTATGAGACCTGGAAGAGCATGATGATGAATTTTAAATTAGTTCCAGGTATCAATAGTAACATTTTTGGATTCCTTCTGTGCGGTTTACCTGACTTTAGCAAAAGTTGCACCAAGGGTAGTAAACAATGGGATGAATACAGCATGTTTATGCTTTCACATCAGTTAAAAGCACATAACCAGACAGAGTTCTGATTGATAACACATTACAATACATTTTCTGCAATGTTTGAGCTGTCACTACAATGGATCTCATGTGCCTCAGCAATGCCACCATGGTCTTATAAAAAAAAATTCTCATTTTCACTGAGATAAGCCAACACGAAAAGCTTGACAATAAACCTTCTGCGCTGGTGATGGCTGTTTTTTTTTTATTGTTTTGTAATCAGTACAATGCTAAATAAGCAACTATGTCTTACTTTTTATGATAAAGCCTTCAACATGCTGGCTGGTGGCAGGGTCCTGTCTGCTGCTCTCTGTTACTCTCTGATTTCTCTGCCCGTTTTTTCAGCAATTATAGAGCACATGGCAGCTGAGAAGGCAAATTACAGTTGAAGGATTTTTCCGGGGGGGGGGGGGGGA
>JBBPCS010000374.1:8118033-8155642 GCA_037974645.1 Hollardia meadi | reverse complement strand
TGTGTGTGTGTGTGTGTGTGTGTGTGTGTGTGTGTGTGTGTGTGTGTGTGTGTGTGTGTGTGTGTGTGCGTGCGTGCTCGCCTGAGGAGCACTGGAGCAGATTGTGCTCTGTGGCTGTGCTCTTTACTCCCTGGCCACTACAGCTGGAGCAATCATCACAACATCTGCCACTCAAAGGCAAACATAACGTTGACCACCTCTAGGCTTCGGGCAATTTCTTCCAGGATGCAATGCTGCTGCCACAGCTGGTTCAGCTTCCTGTAGCGCTCCGGGCAAAGGTGCAATGGGTTGCCCCTTCTAGAAATTAAGAAGGGGTGATTTATTCAAGTGTTTGTCCAAGAAAACATACAATGTATTTGATATGAAAAAAACAATGTACTTCATGGTCATGGCTATGACTTAAACATGGCTTAAACTGCAGCAGCTATTATTCGCCTGTAGGAGGCAATACTGAGCAGAAATAGTAGCAGTTTAGCACCTGGAAAAGATGCTATGACTTACACAAGATGAGGATCAGTCTCCCCATAATCGTCCAGGTAAGGAGCCGGGTATGTGCTTCCTCGAGTCCTACTAGCCATCAGTACGACTTCGCATTCTCTTATCCTGTCAACATGGAATCAAACTTCCTTTATGTAGCACATTTCATGCAAATTCAAAGTTTAAAAAAAAATGCTGTTTAAAAGCTGGAAAGTAATTGACTTGATCCCTATGAGGCCTAGAACTGACCCACCTGAGGAACATCCCCACTCCAGCACCACAGGTAGCAGCATGGGCGGTGCAAGCTCCCACGTCTTCCCCATCCAGCTGGCTGAGACAGCAGGAGCTCTGAGAGCACAGCATGGCCCCACAAAACAGGCACAGGGTGGGATGCTTCCTCTCATCATCTGTAGACTTGGGACACCTGAGGACGACAGAGGAGCCGAGCAGGTTGAACATATCTGGTGGATGTTCCACTGAAAGATGGTGACTGAAAAGGACTTCAATTGCGCACTTACTGAAAATGACTGGCTTGATTGAGGAGAGCACTGTAATCCTCTGGAAGATCAATCAAACGATTCCTTCTCCTGGGGTATCTTGAGAAAGAGTTTATTATGTAATTATTGGGATTTTTTTTTAAACAGATTTTTCCATCACAATAATGTAACAATGCACAATATGGATCTGAGCAACCATAAAAAATAAATAAATAAATAAAAATAAAAAACCGAGATGGAGAATAAAACAAACAAGGATAGTACAAAGACACACAAAAGAATAATGAATAAAAACACATCACCAATATACATACTTCATTGTAAAAAAAAAAAAAAGTATTTCTCTGCACTTGTCAAGCCGCATTCATAGTAACCATCGATCAGTCATTGCTATGTACAAGAACATCAACCTGGAGCCTTCTAGCTCAATGTGCCCCTTCCCTTTAGAATGACATCTCTTAGATCCCTGAACAAGTAATCTGTCAGAGGCTGCCACACTTCCATAAAGCTGTTGTCATTTCCTTTGAACTTGGCACTCAGCCTCTCCATTGGAAAACCCCTAAAAGTTTCCTCAAACCATTGAGTTTTCCTTAATCCAATTAAATAAAATACATTTTCTAGCCAAAAATAGCAGTTTGTTTAACAACCTGGACCTTCTTGCATTCATAACGGAGATGTTTATTACATAATAAAAGTGCTAATGAAGGAACACAAAGGCCAAAGTCTACCTGACTGTTTGGATTTTGCCTTTGAGAGCTTTGGTTAAAGCTGGGCTCCCACACCACCTAAGCAAATAAAAAACATTGTCATAAAACCACTCACCTCTCCAATGAATACTGTAAGATCACTGATCAAAATACATTGACATAGCCTTAATACTTATCACCTACCTCTGCAGCAGTGGAGTAGCAGGGTCTCTGTGCTCCTGGAAGAGCTGGAACAAATTGGAGGGTAATGCCAAGTAGTTGCACAGTGCCTCCATCTGTCCTTGAGAGGTAACTACAAAGAACCAGAACGTCAGCTTGAATTCATTAATCATCACATGCAGTATGTTATAATTATGTAATACTTCTGTGTGACTAACCAGCAGCACTAAAGAGCTCCTCTGGAGGATGTACTCCTGTAAGGCAATTGAAAAAGAGAGCAGCACAACGCAGGAAAGGTTCGATTCCTTTCTTCACTCTTTCTGCCACAGCGCTGCCGGACACATCTGGAATCAGTCTGACAAGCAAAGCACAGAACAACTATCAAACAAGCTGAAGGCCGTCTATACTAGAGAGAATGAGAGCGTACTAACAAGAATGACATCCATGCACTGACAGATTCTTAATGGGACTTTGAGTCGCCTCTTCTGCTTGAAACAGTTGGGCACAGTTGACAGTTTATCACAAGATCAATTCTGAGCTTAGTAGTGTGACTTTTATAAAAATGTTAAGCTTGTACTCTACTAGGGAAAAGAAAAATTCATTGAATATATTTATATATCCAAAGCACAACTCTTGAGGCGATAATTTTGGCACACATTTGTATTGTCTTTTAAATTCCATAATTAAGGCATCGGAATGTATTTTAATGTATGTTGCCTGATAGTAGGATGATGACAAAAACCTGTACCTTCCAGTGTGTTGTGCCACTGTATTGCACAGCTCTGTTGCTGCTCTCGCCTCCTCTGTCTCCTCTCCAGCCGCTACTGCAGGGAAATCTAGGCAGGAATGACACCATTATTTAATCATTATATCATCCTTGTTATTGAGGCACTTGGGTAGATAACATAGTATTGTTAGACCAGAATGTAAGGTTGAGGTTTTCGCTGTTTGTACCTGTAGAAGACAGGAGGATCTGCAGCATGTGAGCCATGGTGACCAGATGCAAGATGTGCAGGTGGTTGTAGGCAGAGCTGACCACAGACGGCTGTAAGTCTACAGCCTCCTCCTGGTACAGAGAGGGTATAGACAACACCAACCCCACCTGACAAAACGCACAAGAACACATTCACCCTAAGCAAAAATGCCAATTCTAACGCAAATAAATACATGTAAAATACATGCAAAATGTAAATTGTGAGAAACGTATAAATTATATGAAAAACAAACATGTAATTATGTATAATAATAATAACATGTATTAATTGTATTCAACAGAACTTGTTGAGAGATGAGGACAAGCTGTACACTTTAGGAGAAACCTACCAGGAGATGGAAGAAGTCCACCTCCAGAAGAGAAGGGGTGTTATTTCTGCTCATGACCGGCAGCAGGACTGGGGAAAGAGGTTGCGGTTATGACCACGTGGCAAATGGACATGAAGGCATCCTTTATTTACAAGATATAGCCATTTATATACACCGGGTAAAACACCATGTGCTTTATATGAAAAGGAAAGCTGTATAATTAAATGCAACAGATAGGCAAATATGATGTATTCTTTAACAACTACATACCCCCCAACATGTCGGTGAAGTGCCTTTGAATGACAGCCTGGAAGCTCATTAGTCTCTGAGTTGCTGAAAACTGAACAATGGCCTTCAGACCTGCAAGCTAAAATAGAGAAAAATCTCAATCAAATTTAAACCCTAAACCATGCATTATGTGAGAGCTGTTCGCTTGTCAATATGTGGCATCCAACCTGTCTGTTTTGTAAGGACCCAAAGAGTGGCTTGTCCTCTTCCTGCAATATGTTTTCTGTGAAGACAAGCAAACATATTTTGAGAATTGAAAAGAACATGAAAAGCGACACATGTGACACAATAAGCCAAGTCTTGCTGTACCTATGGCCTGAATAGTGAAGGCACATGTGTTCCAAGCCATTAGGGGCACACGTGGGCACAGCTCATTGGGTGCGGTCTGCAGCCCCACCCTGTGGACTGTGGTGGCGCACACAACCAACATCTCCACTATGCTGTCCGAGAACTTCCTCCTAAAAACAACAGAATTCAGACTGCTGCACCACAAGAAATGTGACTGCTTGTGTGCCACTTAAAGAAGCTGACTGCTTCACTCACGGTTCTTGTACTCCATAGCTTAGAATGGATCTAAAATCTGGTTGGCCCTCTCCACACAGCCCTGTATCCCCATCAACGCTACTGTCTTCTGTGTTGCAATCTGCACGACAGAGAGAAAATCATGAATTATCACGTCACATCATCACCAGAGTGTCACACATTACAAACGACTATGCACACTGACATTTGATGGTGCTTGTTAAGTAACTGTTGAAATAGAAGATGTAAATTAAAAAAATCTGCAGCTGATTTACAGTAAAAGCCCTTCATCAAATAAAGCCACGTACGACTTTTATGGTGAAGCAAACATACGAGTCTCTGCCAGGTTAAACCATTGCTTTTCACCCATTCAAAGAGATGCAATTACTGTATGTTGTCCTCTTACCATTATCCTGAGTGACTGACTTGAGTCCTTTAACCCTTGCAGAGAGGATCTGGATCCAGCGGGGCAGGGTCAAATGTTGTCCAATTATCTCTGCATTTTCGCTACACACAGGAAGCAAATTAACATCTCTACATTCGGCACAACCAATACTCCGTTGCAGATTGGCCTGAAGAAGGTGAACTGGACTTACTAGTTAAATGTTAGTGGTTCCAGCGGGATGAGAGGGACAACAGTATTGCACAGAGATTTACACAGGGGGCACAAGTACTCCCCATTCTCCAGGTCGATGATCAGCTCAGCGTGAAGCCGGTTCCTGGTCGTATTCTGAACAGCTTCAAAATATCTGAAAGATACAGAGAATACCGGTAATAATAGCAATTTAACTGTCAATTGTGTCTTCTAGTGGACCACAAAAACACACATACATCTAGAGAGAGCTCTAAAAGTATAAAATTAGCAAATTTGTTTCTGTAATAACTCACTTCTGCCAACAAGTGGCATGCATGACATGTCCACAGCTGCCAGTGTGGGTCCCAACTGCCAGTTCAGGGGGCATGATGAGGGGATATGATGTGCCTGTCCCTTTAAGAGATAAATACAATGAACAAATTTCTTCTTCCCCATGAAATTACACCTACTAATGATTGTAACAATTAGTAATTTGAGACTGACCATCTGCTCTGTTAGTCGGCATCTTTCCTCTACACTGTGTCAACACTGTAGACCTCTGGACACATGCAGTCAGTACCATGGCTTGAGCCTGGGCCGCCACTTCCTGCTCTTCCTGGCAAAGAATGCAGGTGAGCACCTCCCTCTCGGCTGGAGTGGACCCTCGGTGGGGCCCGATGGCTACACACAGCTCCATCTGCTCCATGGCACAGCTGGAGGAATGAACCCAAACTAGAATTAGTCAAATTCATTTGGGTTGGATCTTGATCTCAAGCCAACTAAACACACCCATGGGTAATTTTCTAAATGGTCCACCTCACCTCTCAGTAGCTGTAACACACTCTCCCTGTGTCCCGCTCTCTGGCATGTTGTCATAAAGCATCTTGTTTGACTCAATGAAGTTTTTCTGCATTGCTGACATCTGGGCCATGATCTTCTGCCGGTGGAGTTTGGCTGCCTCCGCCTTCCTTTTGCGCTCAGCTTTCTCTTTGTCCTGAGCACTCTGGAATAATAAGCCAGACATTCCTATTAATTTCTATCAATTGTGTTTTACTTATTTCAGAGGAGGGCATAACTAACGGCTAGACTGTGTTTTGCACCTTGAACTCCTGTTGGGACACCAAATGAATGGTGAGTCAGTGGGATGCTACAACCTCTCCAACAAGGTATTTTGATACTTTTATGTCAATTTTAAATTTCTAAACAATTTTATTGTTGACAATGAAAATAAAGCTCTCTTGAATCGGTTATTTGCTCTCCTCCAACTGGCAAATCTTCTAGTTAACACAGCACTGAGCCCTCTATATAAAAGGCAGTCTATTATAGAACCTTGCCTACAGGTTTTCTCCCTAGCAACAGTAAATTCAAGTCAATTGTATAGGTATAATCACATTTTTAAATGCATCATTGTTCTTTTACCTCCTCAGGCTTGGTTGCCTCCACACTCATGGAGGCTGTTGGACTGGACTTGTCTCGAAGGCACTTGACAATCTCAAACATCTAGTAGAAAAACATGAATATAAACAGCTGAGGGTGAGCGAAAAATTAATGCATCACTCGACAAAAATGACAGAAACTGAAATGTGTTGGAAATGATTAAAAAAGTTGAATAGCCTACCTGCAGAACCCATTTGACCATGTCTTTCTGAGCTTCAAGGGAAGGAACAGCCTTAATCTTGGACAACAAAAGGAACACTGACTTGCCGTGTTCTGAGCCGATTTCTGGAAGGGAAGAAAAAAAAATACATTTATGTCGTAAAATTTCACAAAACCAAACTACTTTATAGCTTTGAGAACTTTCACTCACTGCGGGCCTTGAGGCTGAAATCAAAGGTCACTTCCTCCACAGTGCTATCTTCAAGCTGTGTTTTCTCTTCAAGCAATGCTTGACCTATCAAGTGCAGGGCCTGCGTGGTAAAATGCAGCAATTGTGTTACTGCTAGTGGTTTGAGTAATAAATACCAAAGGCCAAGCAAAGTTGACACAGTCGACAGGTGCAATGCGTACCCTCTGGATCATGGCTTCTGTCCAATGAGTGGCCCGATCCTCTGCAGCCCTCTGTAGGACACGTCTCAGGACGTGGATGAAAATGTCACAGCAGAGCAGACGCACTATGTTGGAGAAAGCTGGGCAGAAGTCCGGGGGCACTGGAGGACGCAGAGCTGAGAACAAACACAAACAGAGAGAGAGTTAGTAGAGTTGAATATTGTCACGTCTTGGCACAGAGGCCTGTGCAGAGCAAAGACCTTGGTCACCTTTATCATTGCTCTCCTGAGCCCTCCTCTTCTTCTGAGACTCTTCTGCCTGCAACAAGCCAAAGAATGAAATGAGGAATATTCAACAGAAGTTTGTGTTCATTTATGTAAAACTGTTGAGCCATTGCATTACCTTGCTGTGCTGAGATCTTGAATAATGGTAGAAAAAAGGATTGAATTCTATCAGACGTTCCTTTTTTACTTCATACAATCCATGTCCCGAAACTCCTGGTTTTCTAAAAACAGATTAGACATTAGATTAGACAGATTTAAACCCACTCAGAATTGACATTAACATAAAACCCATAAGCTGCTTCACAGTCTTTACATACTTGAAGGTGGCAACTTTGGTAATTACAGTCTCCAGGCCTGTTTCATGGCACTCCTGCAAAGAAAACATTTTCAACAACATTCAAACAAGACACTGCGACACTACGACTAGACACACTGTAGCTTACGTTCTCTGGCAGACCCTTGACCAGGCTACTATGAGCCATGGGCTCAATGCACAGCAGGTGGATAACCTCCCTCATTGTCACGTCTTCTTTGGTCACCTGACTCATACCGGGGACATAGCGCTCACCTGGAAACAGAGCACTGGTCAGCCATCATTGTATGCTCCATATCCAACCAACTAACTTCCCATGTTTGATTAGCAGACTGTACCGACGATGACGATGAGGAGGTACAGCATCTCTTCGGTCAAACGATTCCACTGTATCAGTTCATCCTGCAAATTGAGTTTATTTTCATCACTAACTGGAGCGTTTGGTAGCAAGACATCTTTTCTGGATTATTTTTGCAAAGATGATTACCTGGTCTTTGCTTGAACAACTCCCGTTAAAGTAATCAAAGAGCTCGAATCTCAGCAAGATCAACATGAGGAAGTGGTTGGGGTCCATTTTGGAAGCAGCTATCTGTAAACAATTTGAAACAATATATATATATATATACAGTATGTATATACACACGACACACACACATTTAATATATATAGTGCTGAATAGGGTAAGAGCATGAGAATAATTCTTATGTCTGACTGCCACCAACCTGAAGCATGAGAATGTCCTTATCGTACATCTCATCCCTGCATTTCACATCCTGATAGTAGTAGACCTGATCATGTGAAACGACGCGTATTCATTAATAAACAAAAAGTAACAACAGAGAGCATACTAAATAAAAACAATGCATTGCACATCTAAAGAATGGAGTATACCTGGCTGACCAATGAGAGCCCATTTCTCCGCCACATTTCAGCAGAGACCTGTGCAGCCAGCACCACACAGCGCAGAGAATGCTCTGCCAGCTGGGTGTAGTCCAGGCTCTCCTGCAACAGACAGAGAGAAACCTAAATTAAGAAATAAATTCAATAAACAAAACACAGCGCACACTGAATATTTGCCTGCTGACTCACTGGCACGAGCAGCTTACGTTTTTCTTTTTTCATGTTACTTACATCCAGACGTTCAATTGCCCCTGTTCGGCAGAGAAGTACATACAGGCCTGGGGATCACAGTGTACAGAGAATAAGTTCACAGCTGACAAAAAATACCAATAAATCACTGAGGGCCTCACATATTAGTTCTCCTACCAGCAAGTAGCCTGGAGATGGGCAGATGTATGCTGACGGGCTGCTGGGACACTTTGTACGGACAAACGTGGAGGATGTGCTTGCACATGTAGTGGTCAGCAGCTTCTCTCTGGAGGGGCTGGTTATTGCACTGCATCAGGAGTTTGTGGCACTCTTTAAATGCAAGCAGCAAGATCTCATCCTGGGGGGGGGGGGTAAACAAGCAAAAATTGACCACAGCCATTCACTCCTCTCTTGTTTACTCCTGCTACTTCTAAGTAAACGGACCGTGAGAGGGTTTTATGGTTACACCCACTCTATAAAATTCTATTGTTTGATGGACAAATTGCACGACAACTCACGTCAGAGGAACACCAGTCCTGAAACATAGCAAGAATGTGGCGGAGCTGGATCTGAAGAGAGAAGCCAGCTTCCCATTCTGGCTCTACTGCAATGTGTTGACCAAACTGCCGCTTCACCTCCTCCATGCCCTTATAAAGAAAGTGAAAGAAGGCTATGAATCAATAAATATCTGATGTGTCAAGTTAGTCATGACCCAATGTCATAGTCTTGCTATAACACACTATCATAGCATGAATTAGGGTTGAGATCATTATTACCTGCATGCATTTGAGAAGCCTAAGAAAGACTTTGAACCCCTCTATGAACTGTGTCCGCAGCTCTTCAGTCCATATTGAGGGTTTACTGATCAGAATGTACCTGAGAGAGACACAAGTTACATCTCAGTTACATTTTCGATGAAGACCACAAAAAGTTAGGAAAGAAGATTTGGTAAAAAAAAAAAAAAATTGCTTCCTGTTTAATGACCTGAGGTCGTGGAAGATGACCTGGATGCGTGAGAACTTGTCTGAGTTGTAGCCAAGGAAGAAGAAGCGATTGTTGGCATCCAGATGTTCACGCAGCAATTCCATGATTGTGTCAACTATCACTTTAATGACATTGGCCTCTTCGATCAGCTGTCGGGCCTAAAGAGGAACAGAAATGTGAGAGGGAAGGAGCACAGATATGAAAGACCTTACTATGGTATAATATCCACACTGGTGCCCTAACAACAAACAGCACTTACCAATGTGGGCACAGTGAATATCTGAACAGACAGAGCAGTGATGGATATACTCCTCTCATGGTCATCATTTATGAAGTCCTTCTGCAGCTGCTTAAAGTGCTGAAAAAACCAAAGATGGCACATGTATTAATTTACACAAGTTAATCAATTGCAGAAAAGCTTAAAATATTTCCACTTCTTTTTACCTTTGTAAACTCAAGTGCAAAAAGCCTCTTGAACTCGGTCTCCATTAGCATGCTACAGAAAATCAGTTCATGTACTATCTTGCGAGCTCCTTGAGGAGACAGGGGGAAAAAACTTCATGTTAGTGTTAGACGGAATTAGGTTGAGATTGAGCTCATGCTCTGTATGAAAATGAAGCTCCTTGCCTTTGAACATCCTGGCATCGTGCAGCATGAGTCTGCTGATGAGGCAAGGCCGGTCGCTGTCTGTGTTTCTCTCTAGTGCCACCTGACAGAAGGCCTGCCTGAATCCAACTACACAAGACACACATACAGGTTCACGCAATTGTGCACGGACGAGCACTATGGTGTAGGCACGTTTTCTGTAAAGGTACATGTCAAAGGCGCACAATCGATTAATAAAGCTGTGAAGTACGTATGTGTGGCACCTGAGTAACTAATGATCTTTTGGAACCAGGAACCGAGGCGCAGAGCGAACGTTTGATGAGCCATTACTGCTGCATGAAGGATCTCCACGCGTAGTGGCTGCAGGGAAATGTGCTCGGAGTTGGACTGCAACACAACAGTGAAAGAGTTAGCGCTCACATAGAGATGCTAGACTGGATAATACTTATTTAAGCTTCAAGGCTAAACGTCTTTCTAAATTTCTAAATCAATGTGTAACCGGTGTAGAATCAGTGGCTGGTGTTCACCCTGATGAGATCTTTCGCTTGCTGGCAGGAACGAAGGGTTCCTCTCTTTACTGCACGCCGACCCTGTGCAACAGTTAACAGTAATTAGATAATGGCATCATTGGCAAAGGATATGATGAGTACAATTATGGGAACATGGCATGACAGTGTTGTGAAAGAAAAGCAAATGAAACCAAAAAATACCTCTTTGTCAATAAGTGTTGTGTGCGTCTGTGCTTCAGCCTCATTACAGTTAACAGAGCGCTGCAGGGTGTAGATGACATGGTCGTACGAGTGGTGCTCATCATTGTACAGTACACAGTAGTATGCATTGTCTTTTGTCCTGTATGGATGGAGAAAGCCATTATCAAAGTTAAGCTGAGTGCTTTGCAATAGACTTATGTATTTGTGTGGGATCATATGGGCCATACCGGGGCTGGAGTTCAGCTGACAGCGCCAAGTTTTCCTCCCACACCAAGAAATCTGTGACGTAGTGCAGCAGTCCCCGGAACAGCTTCTCAGCACGCTCATATAACTCATTCTCCAACAAACACTCATCCTGCACATAATGAGAGAATCACCCAGGACTCGCATTTTTTCAGGACACCACCAACACTCTCAGGTCTCTGGGCTCCAAAAGCAAAAGTAACGTACTTGAATAATTGTCTTTGATATATGAGCAACATTTTTCACACGTTTCTTTTATTAGTGACATTAATATTTAACCTGGAGTGATTTCATCAATATGCTGATTTTTTTCTAAGATCATAACTTTCCAAGACAGAAAAAAAAAATCCACCCTCAACACAAATGTTCAATTTAGCAGAAACTGAAGCTAATCTGACATGAAAAAGGTTTGTTGTAATAACCTTTATTAATTCCCTATTTCCTGTGTCACCAGCAGTGGCTCTAAACATATGACAAGGAAGTTGTGTCAACATTTTTGCTTAAGTAGAGCTAAACAGGCAGCTTGCCCAGTAAAGTTAATATCAAATTCAATGAGAGCAAACATTCCACATTGCAGCTAAGTATTTCATACAAATGTCTGACATTTGACACATAAACCAAACAAGGCATATGGCGAGTCTTTGTATTTGCACCAGTCTCTACGTCACACCACTGTGTGAGAAAAAGCACTGGAATCTACCACAATCTAAACTACAAGGGATCTGAAACAGCATGTTTAGTGTGGAGATGCTGCTTTTATGGCCATGTGGTGTGTCACTGTTAAACACAGGTTCAGATCTGGTATAAAAAAACACAAAGCAGCCTCTCAGACTGGTGCCAGTGATGTTAATAGAAGCACCAGCTGTTTATGGAAACAGGCACAGAGCTGTCAAGCTGTCTGTCTGCTCAAAGCCCAGCATGATCTTATCAGAGAAAAGCCCAAACACTGTCATCATCAGCAAAGAAAGGCCTGCAAAACGACCGTGAAACAGTAACAGCCAATCATCAAAAGCTTTGTAGAAGCACTGCTCTCTACCAGTCTCAATAACAACTGTTTTCCATCAGCTTTCACGTACTTAATCACCCTCCCAATCTCTTAAACCTAGTCATAAATTCTCTCAGTTGGTGCAGGTCAACAAAGTGCTTTTCTTTCTCGTTTCCGGAACCAAAACCACAGCCAAGTGAAGCAGCATCCGGGACTAAGATGGGAAAATAAGCATTCTGGGGTTCACTGACACAGAATGGGACAAGTACGCCCCTCCCACGTCTGTCTATCCGCTCTATTATGTAACTCACCGTTACCATGGAAGTGGCTGCCCCTGGGTCGTGTTTGGAGCAACAGGGGCCAATCTTCCAGGCTTCTACATCCCCACAATCACAGAAGCCCCCGCCTGATGACGGGTGCATCTGGGGGAAAAAAAGCACAAATACCACATGTCACTGAGGGTAATAGATACACAGGACAGCAATTAATTTATATTACAACTGCTTTAACTGTGGGAATATGTTATGTAAAACTGGGGTTCCAACATGAAAGGCCTATGATGAATACATCAATAATAGATCTTAGTGCATCTAGAAATATGTTGTGCCTTTTCTCAAAGTTTAAGGGTCTTAGAGGAGGGTAATCAATCGAACACGAAAGAACCACAGAGACCAGAGGTTAACAAGGGCTAGGTATTGATGCTTCAGTATGTGTGAGCCCATATAGAAATGTCAAATCTCAGAAGGGGGAACAAGCTGACTAAAACAAAACATGTTTATTTGGATTTCATTAAAAATATTAACATTTCTGTTGACACCAACCTTATAACGATGGCTTTTGTGCACGCTGCCCTGGAAGCAGTCCATGCACATGACACAGGTGGGATCTATTGCACAATCCCTGCAAAAAGTTAAAGCAGATTTGTTACTTGATCGAGCAAATGTCAACATACGTAAGTGTGTCATCTGAGTTACTGTACAACCTTTTCAGCATTAACCAAACGTATTTACTTCAATGTACGGTACACATCCACAGTGTCAACATGATGAGCACGTAAACTTGAGTTGTACTTTGTGTTGATACCAATTCACTGTTATTGGCTGCATATTAGACTGATCACATGATTTTTTTCCAAAGGGTTTTTTGTAGCTGTCAAGTTGTTAAGTATTATATTTTGTCCTTTGGTATATACTCTTTATTAAGAGTATATTACAAAAGTACTCTGAATACAGTTACAGTGCCTAACTGGTATGATACACTACTGGCTTTTAGTATGTCTAACTATTAGAGGTAGGATTTTGCAGAGCCAATAGGGCTTTTTACAAACTATAATTTTATTTATTTTATTGTATTATTTATTTATTAATTACTTTGAGTTGAATGTTCATTTCCAGATTGAGATATCACTTTGAATTTGATGTTAAGTGATTCCTATTTATTTCTTTATTTAGGTACTTATTACTTCGACTTAGAATTAGACTTTTTTAATTAATTGGCTATCGGCTTTTTCCTGCTACAAACTATCGTCATTATATCAGCATTTGAAAATCTACTATCGGTCGACCTCTACTAACTATTCGAGGATGACCAGTAATTTCTTAAATGTGACTCCTGTTGACAAAAAAAATAAATGACAGCTTTGAGAAGAATATTGAGAAAAAGTACCGCAAAAAACTGATGAGTGACCAAAGGCACGTATCTATGTGAGTGATATATTTCACATTATTCAGGTACACTCACGGACTGCCCCACACTGAAATCTGAGAGTCTACTCATTAATTATTCATCTTTAACAATTAGCTTAAATACGGTGGGGTTGTTGTGTAATTAGATCACTGCAGAACTAAAACCTATTGAGGCAGCAAGTATTTTAGAATAATTACTGGTATTATTGCTGTTATAACGTATTTATTACAGGAAATCTTTCCTGCCCCAGGCAATAACACTTTACAACACCTCACCTCTGTCCAACAGAGAACACACTGAGTCCTCTGCTGTAGCTTCCGTATAGTTCCTGTTCAGTCAATTCCTCCGTTTTTGCTCTGTTTCTGGTCATGGTCATATTTTGTGTATCTACCGCTACCAGCTAATTTGCATATCTTGTCTCCACTCCCACTCTACCTCATTGCAATTTATCTATGTATACAATGTATACAATGTTAATATTTTTCTAAAGTGTGTGTTCTTTCATATTACTGTTGTATATTTTGTATTTTTATATTCAGTATTTTGTTTTTCTTGTATATAGATACTCTATATACTGTATATACTGTGTATAGATATTCTATAGATATTTATCTTTAATAATATTAATAGAGTATTTCAAGGATTCCCTACTGTGCTATTTACACTTTGTTAATTGTTGGGTTTATTCTTCTATTTATTTCTCTCTTTTGGTGTTTACTGGGTACTTACTGTTCACGTTTTGTGTCTGTTAACTCGCTGCTGTAGCGTAAGAATTTCCCAGTTTGGGATCAATAAAGTACTATCTGTCTATCTATCTATTATTCCAGAAGATCAGAGGGTCTATTCAGACCTGCAAGAGTAGACAGTCTCTCCTTCTTTGAAGACGCGTCCACAGAGCTGGGAGGAGGTGCAGCCCTGCTTGAGTTTCTCCAGACCCTCCTGAGGATCCTCTCCGAACAAGAAACACTCCAGAGGGTGGAGGAGTTGGTTCTGCATGAGCTCCTCTTCCTCGAGAGGGCTGGACTCCGTCTTCAGGCAGAAGATCTGAGGCACCTGCTCCTTCAGGTAGCGGAGCAGCTCTGCCCTGGTGTCTGCAGCCTCCAGCCATTCCTGCAGGACAAAAAGAGATGAGCATGACTTGTTTTGCAATGACTTACATCTGTCTTCACCTAGTGACACATAACCGCATATATACGCCACTGTTCTCATAGTGGTGCTCAGATAAATATTTGCCTTTAGCAATACATCACGTTTACAAATCAATTTAAACATCCAAATCTTTATTTGATAAAAAATTATGAAGATGTCCACTTTTGTGATGAAGGCAGAATTATGTTATTTTGTATCGACTGCTGATGCTTCCACTAAGTAGAGTTTTCAAGTGGTTTTGTCTTTAGAAATCTGAAGTGGAGAACATGCACCACAACCAGGCTGTCATTACAGTGAAAAAGCTAACTAAGAAGAAATGAGAATTACCAGAATTCTAGTAAGGAAGTTGTAAGGAATTTCTCCCACTGTTTCCTCTTGATTTCTGCTGAATTGCTTAAGCTGTTTCACTTTGACACTTCCTGTACTGACTGAAAGCTGGATGAAAAGCACCATGTACCCAGGGCTGTTTTTACTGGTGGACCAGTAAACAAGTATGTAGCAAATATTAGTACAGTCTTTGCCAGAGCACTAGGAGAAAAAGAGCATTGCTTTAGTTAACATTAGACAAAAATATATTGTTATGAGTGTCTATAGAGTGATTTTTTGGTAATTCAGTGTTTTTAGGCGTAAATAAGAAAAGTAAATGTTAAAGGCACATGGACTGACTTTTTTACATATAAAAAGGAAGAACCAGTAGTCACACAGACTAGTTTTTGATCGGGCAAGGTAAGGATATGTTTAAGTATGTGTGGGCCCACACAGAGATGTCAAATCTCTGTAGCAGAAATCGAGTGATGATTGATTTTCATTATGAAACATGTAGCAGTTTTAAATAATATAAACATGTTTAGTACTCACAGTTGTACATGAATTTGGACTTAAATACAGTGTCTTTTTGTGTTTCAACAGCCAACAAAAGCAGTTGGATGAAGTGATGTGTGTTGTCTTATCTGCATTCGTGCTGTCACTTACATGCACATGGAGACTGGAGTTGCATTAGATATCAAGTATTTTCTAACTTTATAGTTCCACTTTTGCGTTGTGTAATAGCTTACATCTCCCAACAGTTAATGCCTGTCATGTCTGTATATTGTTTCTTGTAACGTTACCCCATCATGTCAATTTAATCGCCAGTGTCAGAGTGTAAAAAGTTAACGTCATAAAATCATATACGACTAGGCTAGTTTCACTTTCACATTGCGAACAACATCTAGGACAATGGTTTATGACCAACAAAATGTTGAAGGGAAACAGTGGTAAACCACAGTGGCCAAAATATACTCGTGGCAGCTCATGTTCAGGCGTTTTGGACAAACGCGACCACCAAAATACTACAGGATGAATATTAACGTCATCACACTGCGGAGAACAATGCCATATTTTTTTCCCCGACTGTATTGTCCACTCTAACAATTCCTGACTCTTAAACCAGCAACATATACTCACCGTTGGTGAGCAATACATATTCTAGTCCCTGCAGAGACCTTATAACCATTTGGGTAACTAGCACAGCGGCTAACTACGAATGCTAGCCTGGTAAGTAGATACCCTTTAACTAGGCCGAGCCTCATTGTGCAATGGAACTAACACGTTATACTTCAGTGTTTTGTCCCCGAGTCTCAGTGACCGCTGTCAGCTATATCAGCTATTTGATAAACATACCTTGCTGAGCTCCAGTCCGTCTAGAGATTTCTCACCCTCCGCCATATTCCATTTGCCGTAAAGGAGGAGGTGTCACCAGATTACTGTTCCCCCCATGAATGTTCCCCCGTGTAATCGAAAACCGTTTGCGACGCTATTGGGCCATAATAAGAATAGCCAGAAATATTTAGATGCAGTTAATCACTCCTGCATTGGTCTATTAATTAAATAAGATGTTTATTTGAAAAATAGCCCGTTTTTCTATTAGTGATATGCCGCCATAGTCAAATACGCATTTTGTAAACAAAAATACTGCCAGACTCGCCCTCTGGTGATAGCCCCTGTAAGTTCTTCATACATGATTTGACAACTCATTGAGTTCATCTATTTTATTTTTGCCATTTTTTTATATTACGGACAAAAATAGAATTAACAAGGATATGGATCGGTCAGGGTACCAAGGTATAAACCGTTTGATGTCGCTGGTAAAAATGTATAAATTCGGCAATGGATTTTGAATGTAGATAGTGCTGGTGTAGGAACCGAGCCACTAGAGGGCGCTGCTCGTGATTTTCCCAGGGTAATGAATGCAGCGGTGCTAGAGGTCAGAGTTGAATGTTTGACAACAAGCTGAACATGGATTCCATATTTCATGAGAAAGTAAGTTAAAATGTCCAAATTAAAATGGTTTGCTACAAATTATTCGTCGTGTTGATATTGAAAGGCTTGTACCTTCTGGCGGCGGTTTGTTCGCCGTCGCTACCTTGCCGGTGTTAAGAGATTTGTGGTGGTGTTTGGCAGTATTGTTGTCAAGGCAGCTAAAATGCTAATTGCATTTGCTAGTCAGAGGTTATGAAAAGTTTCTTTTCAGCTAGGAGTATCAACACGGAAAGCTTTGAAACAGACGCAAATGTGTTATTTTTTAACAAGTTAGTAAGTTAGCTAGCTGTATGTAACTCTACTGTTGTATGGCTGTTACCATAGGGAGAAACCAAATCCATAAAATTTGAATAAATAGCTTATTCCATGCCCATAAAACTATGTTTTTAAGATAACTTCTTCATCGTGCTGTGTCATCTGCGCTATTGTCCTAACAATAACAAATCCTATATTTGTAGCAAGAGGGCTCTCTTTGTGCCCAACATTGTCTCAACAACCTCCTGCAGGGTGAGTATTTCACTCCTGTGGATCTGTCCTCCATTGCTCATCAGCTTGATGAAGAGGAGAGAATGAGGATGGCCGAGGGAGGTATGGCCAGTGAGGAATATAGGACTTTCTTACAGGTGAGGGAACGTAGCAGGTGAATCTTTGTGCAGCAGTCTATTGATGGCATGCTATTACCAAACAGTTTCTAACTTTTTGATCCTGTGATTCTAGCAACCTTCTGGGAACATGGATGACAGTGGATTCTTTTCAATTCAAGTGAGTTTAAGAAATACACTTTTTATTGTTACTTAATAACAGATTAATAGCCATTTTAAGTTAGTAATAGGCCTATATCAATTCCTTTTTCTTTCATCCTTTAGGTAATTAGCAATGCTCTGAGAGTGTGGGGCTTGGAGATAATCCTCTTCAACAGCCGGGAGTATCAAAGCTTGATGATTAATCCAATGTAAAGTTTCTTTGTCAAGACTTTATCGTGTGATGTCTTCATCGGTATTCACCTAACTATTTACAGTTTAAGTTGATGGTGACAGCTATTCCTACTTTCAATTTTTCAGAAATGAGAAAGCCTTTATTTGCAACTACAAGGAGCACTGGTTTACTATTCGTAAACTTGGACAACAGGTACGAGGCACTTATTGTCTTCATAAACAATTGTAATACAACTTTACTTTAACTTACACTGTTTGTTTGTTACATTGCAGTGGTTTAATCTAAACTCACTCTTGACTGGACCGGAGTTGATATCAGACACCTATCTAGCACTTTTTCTTGCACAGTTACAACAAGAAGGTATTGTAAAATTGACTTATATTTATAGAATGTTTAGATGTTGCGATTCAGAAAAGATTATTAAGAGTTCCGTTTGTGCAGGTTATTCCATATTTGTGATCGGAGGAAACCTCCCTGAGTGTGAAGCAGAGCAGATTCTCGGGTTCATGAGAGTGCAGCAGCAGCAGCGGCCAAGGCTTATTGGAGAGGAGGAGGCTCAGACAAGTGCAGGGTATGTAATATATGTGCAGACACTATAATATGGAGCACCCAGAATTAACCCAGAAAGGAGTATCTTGTCTGTGTCTAAGTTTCATGTTGCTAAAAAATAAACTTGTGACTTAATCGTGGCAGCTGATTAAGCCTTTTACTGTGAGCAGCAGGTCAGCAGCTCTGGCCCAGACGGAAATGGGCTTTGGTGTGGAGGATGAGGTTGTGGATGAAGATGAAGAACTGAAGAGGGCTCTGGCACTCAGCAGAGAGGACATAGATGTAGAAGATGAGGAAGCTGATCTTCGCAGAGCCATACAGCTCAGCATGCAAGGTAAAGGATCCATCATCTAAAGGTTTTAAAAAGGTCTATTACTACTAAGTCTAAGGTCTACTTTACCCTTGGATCATATCAATGAGTCATTTAATTTTCAGTCCTATTTTCACAAATTGTATTCCAAGTTTACAATAATATCATTCTTATAAGCATATTTCTTATCATCATTTTTGCCATTTTGTGTTTTACAAATGTCAATAAATAAAATTGGGTCATTTGTTATAATATTATAGGAGCAGTGATGAGCAACAAGTCCTCAGAATCTGAAATGGGAAATGTGAAAAAAGGGAGCCAGGTCGCAGGGAGTGCTGCAGGACAAAGAGAAGGCCAGAATGAGACGCTCACAGCCGAGGAACTGCGGAAGAGGAGACAAGCCTATTTTGATCGGTAGGTTTAACTGCACACCTGGTGACCCCGGTAGAGCGTGTGGACACAATATTGTGAACACTTAGTAGCAATCCAATAGCCCTGCAATAAGCACTGCTTTGTGAATTTTATGATGTTCAGTTTGTGGTGTAAATGTGCTCCTCATTAGATTAAAACATTGTGGTATTGTTTTGAGGTCATAATTTGTGCTGTTGTATTAAATTTATAGCTGATGGAAGTATTCATATTATTGCATCCACCCCTTTAAACGAACAGAAAATTAATGCATCGGTTTTAATACAAATTCTCTCTATTGACTTGTTAGGCAGCAGCAACAAGCTCAGACGAACATTCCTCAACAACCAGACACAAAATCAACAGGTGGCTCAGGTAAGTAGATCTGATTTTTAATATATATTTGAAGTGCAAATTATTCAGACCTGGAGTGTGTTCACTTTTTCATATAAAAGAATGCTGTTATATTCAAGCCCTTGTCTAACTAGTTCACACAAGGCTAATTAACGCTATCAGTGCCAGATAAATCTTTTTGTATTTTGCAGTATACAAGAGTTTTTTTAATCTGTAGTCTGTGGTGACTTTCCCGCGCTGTAGTGATGCGTTTCAGGTTAACAAGCAAAGATTGGTTTGCCAGGGCTGAAGGGGGTGCGACGAAGTTGGCTACAGCAAATAGCAGTATGGCGGAGCCTATGGCACTATAAGCACTTTGACAGATTTTGTGTAGATTACTCTCATTGCCAGAAGTTCTGCACTGCAGGTTTAGTGAATTTTATTAAAAAGCCCATCCAAGAAAGCCGTGAAATATGCTAACCTAAGCCCTCTTCCCTCTTCTAGGATCAGTAAACACTGGGGAGGAGGACCAACAACAAAAGCCCAGTCAGTGAAGAAGGTGCAAGAGATTTGCCTATGTTGTTTACCAGCTGCCTGGTTTGGCAACCCCATACAGGGGTAGCTTTGCTCCTTCTTCTAACCTTTTGCACATGCGAACATAAGGACTGTCAGAAGGCTGACAAGTTTCCCCTTGGTTAGTTCGCTGACAGGCTATAGAGAAGAGAACAATGACAAAGAAAAGGCAGAAGTTAGTCTAATCTAACTCACTGAGGCACTGGGGCTGGGAAAAGGGTGACCACAGAACTCATGATGCAGTTAATCCAAGTTTGCAATTGCCTTTTTACCATGGCGCCTTCTATTTCTAGTGTATACTGTTTTTTATTCTCGTTTTTTCCTCTGGAAGAGAGAACAGATTCTTCAGCATACAAAGGATGTGTTTACTTGAGTGGGTGAATACATACAGGGATGAGTGTTCTGTGAAAGTCAATCCACAGATAAATGTTTGATAGATAATGAAAGAGCCTCCTTCATTTATATTGATTTGCGTTTGTAGGATGTGAGATGTGATTCCAGTGCCCTCCCCCACTAGAACACCAATGTAGATTTGAAATCATTTCTTGTGGCAGTGTACTAAAATATCTGTTAGCCAGCAGCACTAACACATGTGGATCATCTATTCCTGACATCATCAGTAATTTTACTGAATCTGTAAGAGTGAACTCCTAAGGTATTTAGACGACAACATATTTTTGATGTTGTGGCTTTGTTTTTACCTTTAAGTGTAAAAGTAGGCATAATGAATAATGTAAGATTACACAGCTCACAAACACCTAAATCATAATGTTTTTTGAAAGCAATCTGGAAACACTATAAAACTGCATTTAATAGATAAGATCATTAAAAATTGTTAATTTTTCCAGCACAGTATGATCACCTGAAACTATAAATAATCTGAAATGTCCACCAGTTTTGTCAGTATTGGTTCGAAACCATTATGAAAACTGACAAGTTGATAGTTTTAATCTCCAATATTACAGCCCCTGAAATACTTATCCTGTATTCCAATAATACTTAGAACAATGTTGTACACATTATTTGTACAAAAATATATTCATTTGCACTGAGGTTGCCATTGATTAAAGCTGGAATGCCATTGGCTGATTGATGACCTTCTGACCTTTGATGTAATAGTAAAATAATGAGAGAGAAGGGAGACTGTTAATTAACCTCACACTTTGTATAATTTAAAATCCAAAGAAAAAAACAATACATCAAAAATATGTCAGTGTTCATTGTATTATTTTGCATTTTGATTCTAATCACGGCTTGGATTCAAATTTTTCTTTTCACAATGTTGATGAATAGACAATGTTACATTAAAACCGTGACATTTGTTTACAGTTACTCAGTTTTCTGGAACTGATGTTCAGTATGGATATACACCGATCAGCTACAACATTAAAACCACTGACAGGTGAAGTGAATAACATTCATCGTCTTTACAATGCAATGTTCTGCACACCCCCTCATGATGCCATGTGTAGTCTACAACGGTGTTCCGGTGGGTGGTACATGTCAAAGAACATTCACATGAATGCCAGGACTCCAGGTTTCCCTGCAGAACATTGCATTGTAAAGAGATGATCAATGTTATTCACTTCACCTGTCAATGTTTTTGCTGATCGGTTTGTCTTGATACCTCCACAAAAGTATTGGATGTCCTGCAAAGTTTCACTTCTTGTGCTGGATGATTTCCAAGAAGATTCCAGGATTTCATCATTGTGTTTGTTTCCTTTGGATCTGTTGGAGTTTGTTTTGGGGTTTTTTTCTATTTAAAACTTGTGAAAGGAAATGGAAGCTAGGTTTTTATCATTACATTCTTGTCACTCACTACATCCTTACAGAAAGTACTAATCACCTTTGTTATGTTTCATATGTTACTTTAGCACATTCTTTCATTTAATGTGTTAGTTCTTGTTCCGGGATTAAAGTGTCGTTCATTCCTCCTGACGTTTTGCAAGTCTGTTTTTTTTTTTTGGTAATTCAACACTAATAAGCCATTAATGGTTTTTGTGACATCGCCTCTGGAAAAGAGGCCCTTAATGTTGGAAAAACAGCTCATGGTTAATAAATAACGCTCAGAGCACACTTGCACTTTGTATCCCCAAATAATAGATGGAGCTTTCAGACATAATCTTGCCCGAGCTGAATGGTACGTATGACAGTTAGTTAATCTTGGGAAAAAATGTATTTCACAATTCTATATTGCATTTCAAAACTGAAATCATTCGAGTGTATTTGCTGTTTGTAAATGGAAAAAATAAGTTATTTCTGAGATCTATTCTGCCTTATTTTTTGTAGATGGGTTAGTTTTTGTGTTCCTGTTCTGTTGTGCTTTTTTTAAATAATCCTTTGACATCTACATGTCTACATATTTCAGTTTGTGCGTCCAAATCTTTTCAGACTCCAAACATGGCAGTACACAAAACAAAGATGGGATTTATTTTCTTTGTGACCTACATGTGCTTCCTCGCACATGTCCACCAAGCAAGTGCCACCATCTCCGATCTTTCCTTCAAAAATATGGACTTTGCCATGAATCTTTACAGAAAAATATCCAGCTTCCACGACAAGAACACCTTTTTCTCACCCCTGAGTATCTCTACCAGCTTCGCTGCTCTCTTAATGGCTTCTGATGGTGTCACACACGAGGAAATACTGAAGGGACTCAACCTGCATCAGCTGGAGCGAGCTGAGCAGCCAGAACTTCTCCCAAAACTCTTTCAACTCCTTAATGAGAACATCACACGGAATGGTTCACTGAAACTGGAACAAAGCATGGCCCTCTTTATGCACCCGCAGTTTGAGGTGGAGAAGACATTTGAGGACCAAATCAAGATGTATTTTGACGCTGACATCAAAAGTGTAGACTTTGGTAACACAAAAGGGAGTATTGGCTTCATTAATGAGTATGTCAAGCACAAGACTCATGACAAAGTGACAGAGGTGATTTCCGCCTTGGATTCAATGACCCGACTCATGTTAATCAACACAATTTTCTTCCAGGGTGAGTTGAATCACTTGTACCGTTTAGACTATCATCTTGGGCCATTAGTAACTGTGTTCTGTAACCGTACTGACTCACATTTGTGTGTTAATCTTTGACCTTTGGTGTCCACAATTAAACTAAGTATTTTTTCCTCAACAGGAGCCTGGCAGATGCCTTTTAACCCCAATTACACTGAAAATGCACCCTTCTACATTGACAACTATAGTGTTGTGCAAGTGCCAATGATGTTTAAAGAGGATAAGTTCTACATGATGGAAGATGTTCTTCTTCATGCCAAAGTGCTGAAGCTACCATACCGGGAAGACGTTTCTATGCTTATCCTGCTCCCCAATAAAAACGTTGACTACACTGTAATTGATGATGAGATCACCGCGGACAGGTTCCTCATCTGGATCAAAGAGCTGCGAAAGATGTAAGTTTTTCATGTGGAAAAATGTCATGTTTTACACCCTCAGGTAAGGCTTGTTTTTCTTTAGCATTTCTCCTGTTTTATCACACGTATTCTTTTGTATCTTGGCTATAATATTGAAGCCCTTTGTTATGTCTGCTCTAGAAAGGCGTAAATACACAATATCATATTCCTACAGCAACAGATAACAAGTGAGTCTTCTCAACATGTCTTGTTCACAGCAAACTGGAAGTCATCATTCCAAAATTTAAGATGGAGCAGTCATACTCCCTGCACAACCTTCTACCACATATGGGCATGGCGAGTGTCTTCAGTAATTCAGCCAATTTGACAAAGCTTAGTAAGGACGAAGGCCTCAAAGTGTCAGAGGTTAGTTTTCAATTTCACAACACCGTTACAACAAATGTTTGTATTCCAACCTTTGCAGATAATGAATTTTTTATCTTTTTTTGAAAAATCCCAGGTGCTGCACAAGGCTGTGATTGAGGTGGATGAGATGGGGACCACTGCAGCAGCTGCCACAACAATTGGCATTACTCCATATTCCTTACCCAGGACCTTCATTGTCAACAGACCATTCTTCTTTTTCATATACCATGAAGAAACAAACTGTATGCTGTTCATGGGCAGGGTGATTGACCCCACCAAAAACTAGCAGTCGTGACTGCACTGTTTGAGTTCTGAAGTGATTGCACATGAAAGTGTGTTTATTCAGGCTTTTAAAGGGCTATTTCAATACATGGTTTGATCTAACATTTGGCTTAAAATGCTTGTGCTGGTCTGTTCTATAAGCCTGTGATCCCTGTTAATAAAGAATTGATGTTAATGTGCCTTGTTTGTTTTTGTTTTTTATTTAATCAAAACATTTCAGCTCTTGAATAATGATGTGTGCATAACATAGGCTACATGTGATAGCCTCCGTAATTTAATCATTTTCCATATATAACGAGAACAAATGACCAAAATTGCAGTTGTGCCAGTACACTCATTCAGTACCACTTTTCTATAAATCACTTTTTTAAAGTGGTTATAAGTTGTAACTCATTACTTGTACTAGTGGTTGTGATGATTTATAGGCAAGTCATGAATAAGAACAATCTTTCTTTAGGTGGTAAGACTTTGATAAATCTGTTGTTACAGCTGCTCTGCATCTGGACAACCTTTAAAAAGTAAACATTAAAAACTGCAGACTTGATGGAGTATTGCAAAAACTATGAACCAAGTATTGGCATTTATAATGCAATTAACCTGTAAACTTTTGCTGATGGCTTAATGACTTACTTACATTTATATCTGCAGACCTTTTATAAAGTGAGAAACTTAGGAGCATTTGTTATTGACTTTTTTCCCCAACCTGGCAACATTTTTTAATCATTAATAATAAAGTAATTACTTACAGTCTATAAATCTTATATTAAGGGTGATTCCAGTACTTTCAGCTCCAGCTCAAACGCTAAATTTAGTCAGATTACAAATGACTGACAATGACCTCTGAATTATATTAATATCACATTTTATTAAGATGAAGGCCACATAGCAGGCGACTGATAATTTTAAATAAAATATTTTTTAGATATTGTGATGTTTCACAGGATTTGACCAAACAACGAGCAGAAAGGACGACTTGCTACTCCCAGTGGAGGATAAATTGTCGGACAAATAAAGTTTTTCTGAACACGTGATCAACACTGTCATGGCTGCGCCCTCGTGTCATGCGTGGTTGTTACCATTTAGTGTAATATTTTGACATTTCGAAAAGCCAAGGACAGTCAAGGTAGTGTTTTTTTCATTTATTTTACTTATAGTTCTCGTGTAGTTGTTTATGGTAAAACAAACCAATTGTATCTGATACTTTTACTGGTACGTTTCTTCTATATATTTGGAGTGCCTCGGAGCTGTAGCTGCTAGCTAACTTTACGCATAACGTTACGCTTTTAACAACACAGTTCGAGGGAGGCGATTCAATATATTGGCGTAAAAATGAAGACAAAGAAGATGAAGTCGAAAAACAAGCGTCTGTCCCCCGGACTGCAAAAACAAGTCAAACGGAGCATCCAAGTGAAAGGCAAATGGAAAGCTATAGAGTTCGATCCCAGTCTCTTCTCCGAGGAGGGCATGGAGAGTCTGGTGTGTTTTGAAGAGCTGACAAATTACCGCCTGGTAGACACTGAGAAGGCTGCAGCTAAAGCGGCAAAAGAACTGACAAAGAAGAAGAAAGCGAAGAAAAGAAAAGCCAGTGAGGGAGAGAAAGCTGGAGAGAAGGTAGATTCGGAGAGCAAAGAGGGAGAGGAAGCACCTGAACCAGCCAAGAAAAAAGCCAAGAAGAAGAAAAATAAAAAATCGAATGCGAAGGAAGCAGTCCAACCAGATGACATCTCTGCAGAAGTGATACAGGAGGATGTAGCTGCAGGTGAGGAGGCACGGGAAGATGAAACAGCTGAAGACACTTTAAAAGATATAAAAGCCATCAGCTCAGACCCTGATGCCCAATCAAAACCCGCAAAGAAGAGCAAGAAAAAGAATCAGAAGCGGCAGATAGAAAAGGATACAGTCCCAGAGGAGCAGTCAAACCAGGAGTCTCCATCAGAACTCCAGGCATTGGAAAAAGAAAAATCCACTAAAGATAAAGTATCAAAGCCCCCCAAAAAGCAGCAAAAGAATTGGACAAATGCAGCACTTTCTGGCTGTATTGACAAAAATGCTGATGTGAGTGCCTGGAAGGACCTGTTTGTTCCCTCCCCTGTGCTAAAGGCACTGAGTAGTCTTGGATTTGGTTCACCAACCCCTATTCAAGCCCTGGTTTTGCCTTCAGCTATCAGGGATCATATGGATATTCTGGGGGCGGCTGAGACAGGTAAGATAACATGTCTTTTGCTCTTATAACAATCTGTTCTCATATTTCCATAAGTGAAGCTAATAAGAGCACTGTCGTTGTAGGAAGTGGGAAGACTTTGGCATTTGGCATTCCCATGATCCACACCATCCTGGAGTGGAGAAACAGTTCAGCAAAGCCTGTTGATGACAACACCAAAGCAACCACACAGGTGGAGAGTTTGTATTTACCGGAGTCCTCAAAGTCGGGAGAATCCACAATAGATGAGGACGAGGTGGACAACATGGATGCAGAGGAAGAAGAGGATGAAGGCATCACAGAGCAGGATCAAGGTAATGAAGACGAATATGATAGTGAAGACGAACATGACGTTGAAGAACAAGATTACAGTGAGAGGCTCGGATGTGTTCAAGTTATCGACAATGTAGAGTTCGACTTTGACCAGACCACTGAAGCAGGAGAAAAACCTGCTGGTGGTCGGGTTCAGCCTCTGCTTGGACTCGTGCTCACGCCCACCAGAGAGCTGGCTGTTCAGGTGAAGCATCATATTGATGCTGTGGCAAAATTCACAGGTAAGTCATTAAAATTTGAAGAATTAACTTAAAAATAATTATGAATGTCAAGATACTCAAAACGTTACTGCTATGCAGACATCAAAACAGCGATAGTGGTGGGTGGAATGGCACAACAGAAACAAAGACGGATGCTAAAGCGAAGACCAGAGATCATTATTGCCACCCCAGGACGCCTGTGGGACTTGATCAAGGAGAGGCATCCACATCTGCTGAACTTGAGACAAGTCAGGTTAGTCACAACTCACACCTCTCTTATATGATTGGGTGATATGGTAAATATCGGTATCGCAATATGAATTCAGCTCGTCATCAAGCCCATTAATGAGTCATTCATTTGAATCAGGTGTGTTGGAGCTGGGAAACATCTAAAACATGCAGGGCGGGATTAAAAACATGATTTTAAAGAACTTTGTCGTTGAATAAGTTTTGAACTATAATAGGCCATCATGTATTTGTCATGATCATGTCATCACAATACAACCCAGATTTTAAAAAAAGTTGGTGGCATGATGTAAAACAAATAAACAGCAGGAGCTCACATCCTGGAGTATCCTGTCTTGGAAGCTCTGAATGCAATAATGCACTTCTTCCTTAAACCCTTAAATGCTGAACAGTGGGTTAGTATTGCCTGTATTTCTCTACATAAAGAATCCTTCCAAGTCAGGAGTAAAAGTTGACACAGTGCGTGTTTTATGCAGATCTCAGTCGAAAAGATGGAAAGAGGAATGTCAGAAGTGTGATGAATATTTCCATGATGCATATTATTAACCAAGGTTTCTTTGTTATATTGTGATGTCACCTTACTCTTGGTTGTGTTGTTGTTATTCTACAGGTGCCTGGTCATCGATGAAGCAGATCGCATGGTGGAGAGAGGCCACTTTGCAGAGCTGGAGAGTCTGCTGGAGATGCTGAACAGCGTGCACTTCAATCCCACGAGGCAAACATTCGTGTTCTCAGCCACACTGACCATGGCTCGCAACCTGCCCACTCGCCTCTTGCAGAAGAAGAAAAAGAATCTGGACCAGAGGAGCAGGCTGGAAATTCTCATGGAGAAAGTGGGGATCAAGTCCAAACCCAAAATCATTGACCTGACAAGGAAGCAGGCAACTGTGGAGACCCTGACTGAGACACAAATCCACTGTCAGAAGGAGGAGAAGGACTTCTACCTTTATTACTTCTTACTCCAGTATCCTGGCCGCACCATGGTGTTTGCCAACAGTATAGACTGTATCAAGAGACTGAACTCCCTGCTGGTTATCTTGGACCGTACTCCACTGCCTCTTCATGCCAACATGCACCAGAAACAACGCCTCAAAAATCTGGAACGGTTTGCTGAGAGGGACAGGTGAGTTTTGCACACACTTGTAGCAGGGGTTTGAAGGTATTTACCTTCAGTTGGTAATCGGGTAATTGTGTAGCTATGATGAAATATAAAGACCTGTTATCTGCAACTAAGGGCTTAAAGGTTTTATCTTGTGTGAGCCAAAACACCTGGATTGTGTCTCCCATAACTAGTTCCATCGTTGAGTTTATCCTACTGCATATTTGCAGTATACCTGCATGTTCTGTAACTTACAAGTTTGCAACCACAGTAGTTTCTCAGAAAATAGTCCTCAATAGAGCAACATTTTTAAGTTTTGAGAATTCACTTCTGAAAGTAGAGGGTGCAGAAACAACTCAAGTTCACTTTGTCTGTACATGTGCTTGTGTTGCTGCCATCTTGGCAAGATCTACTTGATAAAACACTATGGAAGTTAAACAAATACAGAAGGTACTTACTTGAAGCTCAGAATATTAATTTTCCAGCTTTAAGTCCCAAGGTTTTTTTTCTCCAATTCTTGTAATAAGCTCACTGTCATAGAAAATGACACCTTTATTCTTAGTAGTTACTAAAGAATGTCGTTAATTGGCATCTTTTTAGTGGCACTATGTTTTGAATCAACTCAAACCTCAAAATAAATAAAATATTTCTGTCTACATTTCTTTCACAGTTGTGTTCTGCTGACCACTGATGTGGCAGCAAGAGGACTGGATATCCCCAATGTCCAGTATGTTATTCACTACCAGGTAAGTTTGTTTGTTTTTTTTACTGTTGTCCTTAGCATTTAATATTTTTGACTGACAGTACTTGTGTTCAAATGACATGAGCATGAGTCCTATTTAAACAAACTAATTAACTGTAACACTAACCAGGTTCCCCGAACATCTGAGACTTACGTCCATCGGAGTGGCAGAACAGCAAGAGCCACCAAAGAGGGTCTCAGTTTGCTGCTGATCAGCCCGGACGACATGATGAACTTCAAAAAGATTTACAAAACTCTCGGGAAGGACGAGGAGCTTCCCATGTTCCCCATAGAGACCAAATGCATGGAAGCAATAAAGGTGAGACCCAGCATCAGGGTCCTGCCTTCATGTGACATTTAAACCGATTGTTTAGTAGTTAATTGTTGAGTGTGTTCCTCCACAGGAGCGGGTAAACTTGGCCAGACAGATAGAGAAAATTGAGTTCTACAACAGCAAGCAGAAGCACCACAACTCCTGGTTGAGACAAGCAGCAGAGGCCTTGGAGGTGGATCTGGATGATGATCTTTTAATAGGTAACAAAAAATGTCTCATAACATGCTCATTTAAAAGAAATAAAAAATAAATTCAATTAAAGACAAATTAATATACCACCTGTGTCCCCAGGCAGAGCACGGGATGATGAAGATGACAGAGAGCAGCAGGTGATGGTGAAGGGGATGAAAAAGCACCTGAAGCATTTGATCTCCCAGCCTGTATTCAAGAATGTGGCAAAGACCAAGTACCCCACTCAAATGGGAAAGCTCTCCCTGCCTCACTTGCCTCTAGCAGGGATGGAAAGTGCCCTTACCAGGGTTTCAATACAGGAGAAGAAACAGAAGTTAAAGAAAGGTGTCCCACCACAGCAAAAGAAGCAGAAGAAAGAACAGCAGCAGTGACATCTTAATTGAAATGTGTGTTTTAAAAAGGCCATCTTTGACATACGTAATTGTTAAATTTATGTATTTTTTTCCCATAAATTCTTTTCAATTCATTTTGCACAATGTGCAAAAAATGTTGAATTGCTGTATACTGCAAGATTTTATAAAAATCTGTTTTCAAAAGCGTCTTAAAGCCCAGTTGGGATATTATTCATCCATCCAAAGTCAATATTCTTGAGTTGAGCTGAGTCCGACTGGATCACTGCTCAGTTCTGTGGTCGTGAGTAGAGAATGTTATAGTGTGACGTTTGGTAGAGGAGGTGCAGGGATGGTGCAGCACCCTCTGGAATGACGTGGTGAGCCAACTGCTGTTCATCGCCCTCCATGGAGACAATGTGGATGCAAATATCCAGGGCCTGTGATAGAGCTAAAATGTCCACATGATCACACTCCATCGCCATGGTCTCCACTTCCTGAATGAAAAGATATTACCTTAAAGTATTTCCTTGACATACATTTTTACTTGTAGAGTGAAAGATGATCTATTTATTTTTTCACTAGATGGCAGCAACACTTTGTCACTAACTTGGCGACAGTAGACTTGCAGATTGGGCGCCTCCACAAAGTTGCAGAAGAAGTCGGCATGGTTTTGCAGGTGTGCTGAAGTGAGCATCCTGAGATACTGCACCACGCTGTCGGAGGTCATCTGCTCATTGAAGAGCCGGAGAAGCTGGTCTTCCTGCTCATCAGCCTGGCACTGCTCTACAACATTAACCACCTTCAAGACAGCAGAAACAATCAGGTGTTTTTACCACACCTTTTTAAATGAGCAGTGACATCTAGTATCCACCCTTACCCAGAGAATAGTTGTGGTAAGAACTTTCTTTTTTCAGTTCCAAGTGTTGCCACATCAGGATCTTCCTATCTCAGTTATTCAATAACACATATAGTGAGATTTTCAGCTAGTGACGGAGATTATTTTCCCCTATATGTATTAGTGGTTTAAATCTACATGAAGGTGCAGTTAAAATGTGGACTGACTGAAAATTCAATGAAATGGTATATTCAAGTACAATTACAGTATATTGGAAAAGTGATGTTCCTATCCAGAAGATAGCTTGTGATTGAAAGTTTTCAGAGATTCACACCTACCACAAAAACATTCTCATTTATCCAAATTCTTATTATAACTTGATCTATGTTAACTTTATGGGGACAGTGTTGACTACCCAAGGGCCAGACATGGCATTTTAGGTCCCAGTCCACTTTGTCATAGCTTCTGCCTCCATCAAGTGTACTCTGTGTTCCAGACTAATAACAATATTTGCTTTACTGGCCTAATGCTACCCGGAAGGCGACACAAAAGGCGTGACTGTAAAAGAAACATTATTTACTGTGTTCAGGTGATGCTTGAAAGAACTCTCATCAAATCCCGCGGAAGAAAACTCTCTGCAGGTTTGAATAATTGTCTCCTTAAATCTGAAAGTGAAACCAACAAGACGGGCAGTCTTAAATTTAAATGACTTCAGTTTAACCATATGGCAGTAATGATGATAACAGACCTCTGCAAAGCCCTGGCATTGTGTAGGATTGACTCCAAGTGTGCGAAGCAGAGGGCTCTGTAGAAGCAGTTTCCATCCCCCCGCACTTGTCTCACGTCGGAAAACTGGCTGCTTAAATCCTAACAAAGAACAATATGTGCGTTAATGTGTTAATATATGAGGGTGGTGCCCATGAGCCACTGCTGTACACCACCAAACCCCAACTAAAAAGCCTACTTTATATTTGGCACCGGGCGTTTGCTCAGGAAACAGTGAAGAAATGTCCTCTCTGATCGAGACAAGGTTGCCAGCTTCCATCTGTCGACAAACTGTCCTCGAGACCAAACAGCAGCTTCAGTGGTCGACGGTCGCGCGACACACCTTCGTATTTCGACAACATGGAAACAACGTAAGAAAACGTAATTACGGGTTGGCAAGACTCCGTGCGTCAAAGACGTTTTGCAATTTCATTTCCGTTTTCTGAAAACCGGATGTTTGCAGGTACCACGTGCTCGTGTTAAAGGGACGGTACAGGGTGATTTAATGCTGGAGTCAGGCCTTCGTAGATGAAGCCTTAAATAGAGCCCGTATTAGCTCAAAACATGGCAACCCACGATGGGTTAGCTTCTCTATTTTTCCTCTCTTGTTTTTCCATTTCAGTAAGGTCATTAGACATGAGAAGAATCATATCTATTGATATGTTTTGAATCTCCAAAGTAACAAGTTTATATACTGTAGAAGTAGGACTGTAAAGTAGCATAAAATAGAAGTACTCAAAACAATTCCTGAGTTAATAATGTATTTAGTTACTCCCCACCACTGGTCACCAATAAATGGGTGTCTGGTGATCTACAGCTCTGACGGGAAGAAGGTCAGCCATGGGGGAATGTGAGCTATAACTATATGTCACAGGACACTCATCAAGCAATAGGATAGAGCAAAAGTATCCTACAATGAGTTGTTTCACAGCCTGACTACCCAGATTATCACTTAATCCTTAAGAACAAAAAAATTACTGGCAATTAAAAGATATGGTTTAATGTGTTTTACTGCTTTAACTGCATTGCCCAGATGAGCAACATGATTGGTGATCATTTTCTGAGCTTGAAGGCGGTAAAAAAAACAACAACAAAAACTGTATGACAGAGTCTGACAACACAGAGCAGGCCAAAATCAATTCAAGAATTTACAGTAAATGCAAATGGCTCCAACACTTGTCCCTGCATAATATGCAAGATTTACAACAGGAAAGTCTCTCTGCAACATTATAAATAATGTATTTCATAAATACAATGCAGAATATAAAAAAGACAAAAGTAAACTACTACTGTAATCAGAGGACACTCATCTACTCTGCGTTGTTGTCTCACAGCCTGACAATCCTGATTATTACTTAATTCTTAGGAACGACAATTACTGACAGAAAAAACCCCGAGAAAGTATGGCTCAACGTGTTTTACTGCTTTAACTACAGATGAGCAGCATTGCAACATAATTGATCATTCTCTGCACTTGAAGGCTGCAAGAAAACCTGTATGGTGTCTGACAACATGGAGCAAGCTAGAATCAAGAATTTGCTTTGCATAAAATGCAAATGGATGCAACATTTGGCCCTGTAAGATGCTAGATTTATAACAGGAAAGTAAGATTATCTTTGAAAAATTATATTTACTGTATTTCATTCAAATACAATGCAGAACATCACAAACAATCCTCACTTTATCATTTGAATTACTGAGTAATTTGCAAATCTTTTGTCATTGCTGTGCTTGCTTTGTATCATCTACATCTGAAAAAAACAAATAACTGTGACAATTTAAAAATGCAACAGTGGTTACATTCCAGAGATGCACATGTGCGAAAGTTGTGAAAATTTGTGAAAGTAAAAAATTTGGTGTATAGCATTTTGCTTTAAAAGTTTTGTAGACTGAAATTATGTTACACACACTCAAAAAAAAGTTAGTCAGTCCACTTTTAATTGTTGATGAAAATATCTTTAACACAAAGGTCATTTACTAGCTTTTTTAAAATGTACTTTCACACTCAACAAACTTACTGTAAGCATGAAAACACCATGAATAAGCTGTAAACGTTCTACATCAACTCGTCATCTCACTCTTTCTACTGACTTTACTTGAATTTTTGATTTGTGTTTTACTGCCGATGCTTTTCATCGATCCCCTTTCCCTTCTGTCTGTCAGAGCTGCTCTACTTGTCATTGCAGACCCCGACTCCATCAGTCTCCTCGCTCTCTTCTCTGTGTCTGCCTTGTCCAGAATGTACTCCTGAAATCAAGTTATTGGTTAGTTACACAAAGAAACATAAATTATACAATATGAATACCAATATTCAACTAATTCTGTACTATTACCTTAACCATGTCCATCATTGTTAGTATGTTCATGTTTTCCAGAGGTCCATATGCTGCAAGGTAACATTGCTCTGCAAGGTTGTTGATGGCCATAAGCAGGGTTCCCACTTCTTCGACCTGAGAGATAATGGCACGTATGAAAAATTTTCCATTCAAAACTCTGGAAATTTCTCTCAGTCATCTCTGAGTCATTTCCGGCTTGTAATGAAACTTGAAAGCATACCTTCTCTCTGGACAGGCCTTGCTCCATCAGCAGGTTAACCTCCGCCTGCTTGTTCTCCTCTTTCAGCATTTCTAACTCACTCTGGAGTTCAGACAGTTCCTTAATGCCCATCTGCAACACACACAAACACTCTAACAGGTCCAACAATTTTTGACTGGATAGAAATCGTTCAGGAAATTTTTATTATGGATCGTTCCATAATGGACTTTTTCCTTGTGACATGCCACTAAAAAATGTGAAAAATACTGGAAATGTTATACTTGCTATATATTTATTTTGCTTGGAGGACTTTGTTTTACTTGTTCATTCCTCTACATAATATCTGTGCGGGTCTAACCAATATTTTAATGCTGTGCTCCTGCTTCATGCTCTGCAGCTGTCGCTTGCCCTGCTCCACCTCCTCCTCCAGACGTCCCAAACGTTGCAGCAGCTCCTGGTTTGTAATGGTCAGGGTCTCATGGCGCCGAATGATGGGCATAACCGACGAGTCAGACCCATTATCGAGGTAAGCTGAAAAAGTTTGTGTAGTTTACAGCCAGTGTGTAATTAACATACAGCCAGTGTGTAATTAACAGATTAGGATAAACAGAGCAGGTTTGTGTACAAATTCACTCATGGAGGACACGAAGAGTCAGTTTTGAACTTACTGCTGGGGAAGTAATCGAGAGTTTTCAGCAAGTAGTCCTCATATATTTTGTATTTGGCCATTCTCTCCTTTAAAACTTGCTGCCTGTGAATTGAGATATGGTAAAACTGAGGTACAAAACTAACTTAAAGGAACAGTTCACCCAGAAATGAAAATTCAGTCATCATCTACTCGCCCATATGCCGATGGACAATCAGGGAAGTTTTTTAGTCCACAAAGCATTTCTGGAACTTCACAACAAAACAAGGTTGTAGCCTTATGAAAATACATTTTTTATACCAGTTTTTAAGCCGAAATCCACTTCAAATGGGGTGCTCACTAATGTTTTTAGTTATAGCAGCTAAAGTGAAGATTTGGGTTACAAAAGAGTGTAAATAAAGTCTTTTCAAATCAATTTGGGATTTCAGGGCTTCCAGAAACTTGGATTATGGTGGACAAGCTGTAGGCCTATTGAGCGATTTTGTTTTTTTTTGTTTTTTTTATTGTAGTTGTTTCTTTATGTATTAAAACTAGTCCCCAGCTTCTTAAGATATTTAGAACAATGCTGTTTTGCTGTGAAGCTCCAGAAATGTTTTGTGGACAAAGAAACGTCACCTGACTTTCCATCAACACGGGGTGAGTAGATAATGACTGAATTTTCATTTTTGGGTGAGCTGTTCCTTTAATGAGCATTATCCTCACATGAAAGATTTGGTTTAAAGTTCTCACTTGGCTCTAAGTTGTTTCAGCTGTTCCGTCAGATCTTCTATCTCCTTCTGCTTCAAAATGTTCTGCTCTCGTGCAGCCTCATATTTCTTCAGCGCCTGACATCGCTTCACTTCATTTTCAGCCGCAAACTTCTCAAATTTCATTGCCCTCTCTTTAGTCTGAGTTTTTTTTTAAAAAACAAAACAAGGGAAACTGTATTAGAACATCATTTGACAGTGATACAGTAGATATCTACTCCCTAATCATTATTGTATTTATATATTTTGGAGAGGTTTCAACTCACCTGCTGTTGTTTCATTTCAAGTTCCGACCTTCTCTGAGCTAGAGCCCCCACACAGCTCTTAAACTCTCGCTGTTTGCGTGCGAGTTGCTCATCGACCTTGTCCAATTCAGCCTGTTTCTTCAGAACCAGGGTCTTTTGCAGAGTGTTCACTCCTGCCACAAGCACTCTGCTTGAAGGCTTCACATATAAAAATACTATGAGCTCTTTACATGTATTGAAATATCTTAGAAATTAGTCATACAGGCAACAAAATAGTCTTTATACATATAATTTTAACATTATATTTCCTAGATTTACAGATGAACAACAAAAAGCCTTAATTTTAGGCCTATCCTTACCTCTGTTACAACAGGTATGTATTTGACATTTTCCTCCTTTTTATGTCTGAGGAGAAAATTGAGACATTTATTAATAATGTTGTTTTTTTTAAATTAAGAAGAAATTAAGTCTGTATGCTGCCCTCTGTATAATAAAAGCACAGGCCTACCTGGTATCTTCCGACTGTGTTACAAATACATTTCTTATTCTGTTTTGCACCGTCAGTTGTAGACGAGGATCGCTGCTGTCTAAGAAAGGGAGAGAAGAAGTTGTCATCGTTTTTGTTATCGTCCAGGAATCCCGATGAGTGAACAAGTCCTGCGGTTATTGCACATTCGGATGATCAGAAGGACGACCGAGGGTCTTCTCCGGATGTTTTCCTGGATTTGTGTAGCTGTTGCCCGGGAAACGCAGGCCGAGACAACGGGGAATGTGCAGGGAGCGTTTCTCCGGTGTCACGCCGGTTCTGTTTTATTATTGGCTGAATGGGAGGCGTAGAGATGAGATCGTTAGAGGTCCGAGACGTGGAGAAAATTAAGAGCCCTCACTCCTTTCTGATCCAAGCCAACCAAGTTCTATGGAAGATTACTGATTCTCGTCCAGGAGCAGTTTGGGATGCAGTGCAGAATTCTGGTTGTCTGCAGATTTTATTGGTGAGATGTGTCCAGTGATGGAATAAGTATTAAGATCCTTTACATAGCACACTGTGAAAATACTCCACAAGGAAAAGTTGGTAAAAAAAAAAGAAAAAGTCCCGGCTTCCAAACTGACTTAATAAATAAACGAGGGCTATGTAAGTAGGCTGTTATCTACGGAAGAGGATTAGGGCCACGAGAAAATTGTATTTGAGTTATGTGTGAAAAATGTATTTGATTTCTGACTTTTCTCAGATTTCTGAGACTTTTTTCTCAGATTTTTTTCTCACAATTCTGACAAACAGAGAAAAGAAGTCAGAAATCAACTAAATTTTTCACACGTGAATAATTCTCAGATTAAAGTAAGAATTCTGAGAAAAAAGTCAAAAAAATCTGCACACATGTGGCCCCAAGTCCTCTTCCATAATTATCAGCTAAATTTACTTATCAAAAGTAAAATGACTCATTCTGCCATAAAATGTCCCCAGTCAGTGTTTTACTGCATGATATAGGCTATATAATGTTTTTGGATTAAATTACTGCTCCATGTGTATAGTATTTTACTCCTGTAGATGTTTAACGTTAAGTTTAACTATAGGCCAAATCTAGAAATACATGGTTTCACTGGACAGGAAAGGTATGGAAAATCTGAAAATAATCTGAAAAGTATAGAAAAAGTTCCTCAAGTTTGTACATAAGTGCTAACAGTATAGCTACTTGAGTAAATGTACTTAGTCACTTTTCACCACTGTCCCACAACTAATCCAATATTGATATGGATTAATATCAATAACCGCATAAATACAAATAAAAATAACAGCATATGCAAATAAAAAAGGCTCCTGCTTTTCAACTTTCCATTAGAAATCCCCATCAGATATATATTCTTCAGGCTTTTTTACACCGTAATTGTAAGTGACAGGAAAGGGGGGAGAGAGAATGAGGGGCCGACATGCAGCAAACACTGGTCAGGGCTGGAATCGAACCCCCAGCTTCTGCCAAGGACTCAGCAAGGAAACAGTTCAATAGTGCATTTTTTGAATTTGTGTTGGGGGGGGGGGGGGGGGTTTAAAGCGTAGCAAAAAGATAATGATTATTTTTTTAATCTTAAAATTAAAATTTTGACATATTATAAAAACTGTCCAATAAATTGTAC
>JBBPCS010000374.1:8090486-8117933 GCA_037974645.1 Hollardia meadi | reverse complement strand
AAAGCGTAGCAAAAAGATAATGATGATTGTTTTAATCTTCAAATTAAAAGTTTGACATCTGAGAAAAACTGTCCAATAACTTGGACTGACTTTGTGCACCAAGCATCAGTGGTGTAAAACACAGAGTCCGCCTTCATGTCATATTGAAAATTTCAGAAACTTTGAATATAAAAATATAAATTTTCATAACACAAAGTATAATTGGTGAATGTAGGAGGTCTCTTACTTTGCTGAAAAATCCATTCTTAGTGTATGTGCACTGGAGGTTTCAAGTTACCACATCACACTTGTGTAAGTTGCATATTGGTTTCCACACTAGTTGTGATGTCACAAAATGGTACTCGTATGTAGGCATGTTACAACCAGATTTGACGTAGCACAGAGAAATTTTCCCTTTCAGCAGATGAATGTGAAAACAGCCTTTTAATGCAAACTCTGCACATACATCATTCTACACAGTGAAGGTCAAACATCCAAGTCATGTCACAAAAAGCAAACCGCATTTCTTAGTGAAGGGGAACTTATATATAAGAATAGATTAAATATACATAATTTCAGAGCAGACATTTATATGACAGGTTTGACCAGGAAAGCACAGGTTAATTTAGCTGAATTCATGATGGCTACATCAAAATTAGTTTTACCAATAGACCTTTTTCCCTAGCAGACATTTTTGACATAACAGGGAAACCACAGGAGTAATTAATAATATGAATAAGTGCTGAACTTCACTGACAGACGAGGCTAGCTGATGCATTTAAAAAGGACAGAGTGACAGTTAAAAGTCAAAACCTCTGAGCTATCTTAACTGCTATGTTCTCTTATCTTCTAATCCAACAGCCCTGCTCTAAATCCTACCTTCATGATGGATATAATATAGAGAGTATATGTAACTGCCATGAACATGCCTTAGTTTTATTTTAGGGGCGCAACAAAACTGTGTCTGCATTTCCTGTCACATTTCAACTGAAAAGTAACTTAAAAGACAATAAATTACTATAAATTTTGTGGGTGCTGGCAAGTCTTTTAGCAGCATTACCTGAACTCAAAAGATTGGCGCAACTTTCACAGCTTAGTTAAATAACCAAGTTTGTCAGCCAAAAAGAAATTTTGCAACAGCCTCAGAGCAAGTGGGTAGTCTAGTTCCTCCAGCGGTTGATAAGCTGAAGGACTTGTTTGTGTCAGACAAAAACCAGAGGCAACTTCCAGTTTAGAACACTTCCGAAGAAATTGTGAAACAAAAATCTGCTGTCACGCTAGTGTGCTCTTAAAGCACGTTTTCACACTTCACATCGAGAGCCGACACAACAGAGGGATATTAGACAGTATTGTAAAGGTGGATCGGTACATGTAATGTGAAAGCTGCTCTTGTGAATGAGGAATCTGGGACACTTTAACGTGGTGAGTTGAAGTCTTTGAATTATGGTTCAAGCTTTAAAGAAAAGTTTTTAAACAGTTTTACACATTTGGTCATCCAAATGCGTCTCCACTGTCTTTGTGCTTGTATTTCATGTACAGTGAAAAAAACGTGTTTTCTTAATCCATAAATCATAGACACAGTTGAGCAAATAAACGGTACCTCCAGCTTTATGCTTTATGTGTTATTCAAATGGCATCTTTCTGCTGCATAACTCACTGTAGCACTACACACGACCTCAAATCAGTGTAGCCTCTGGAGCAGCAGAATCAAGTGGACTCAAGTACAGTTGAACATGCCCTTAAAAGGCATCTATCCTCATGGTTTGAGCTGCTGCTCTCTGATGTCTGCCAGTGCAGAATTCAGCACCATCAAATGAGCGTGGTCTCTAATTCATACAGTATGGCTGTAAAGTATATGTGTATTGTACTGTGTGTGTATTATCTTTTGTTTTAGGAACTTGGCAAACCAACTGCTGCTCTTAGTGTTCTGACTAATCTTCTGCTCTGGATTATCATCATCATTGGTCTATGAGGAAGACAGCAGCACACTGTTGGGTGCTCTGGTGCTCAGACTGGACAACACATCTCCTCCTGTGATGATTGCAGTCAGCAGATCCAGGTCTCTTTACGAGAGACTGAACAGTGATATCAAAGACAGGCTGGCTGTCTACTCCCTGAGGCTTCACACTTCAGCCACCTCAACAGTAAGCTTGCCCAGGTGAGAAAATGTGATATTAATTAATAAGGCACTTGTTATAAGAGGTATTGTATTCACACGCACATGAGTTTTCCCTTCACTTCCTTTCCAATTTCTGTGTAATCCATCTGAAATGTTCAAATTAGTTATTTTATGTCATTGAAAATAAAGTAACTTAGTACTTCTACAAGGAATTGTTATAAATTATAAACAGTTGATCAGCATAATTAGTGCTCAAAAGAAAACAGCAATGGAAACTATGTAGGTTAACTAGTTTAGTCTGTTCTTTTAAATATGTGAGGCGTTATTACTTTATACACGGGTAAGAGGCAACATTGAAATGTATATACTGCTGTGATGACTTTCATTTCCTGTAGATGCTGTAGATTGGCATATCAATCACAAAATCAATTAAGGAGAACCTGCAGCCCGCTAAATGTGAATGAGTGAGTTAGAAGACAGTATGAGGTGCTTCACATCCAAATCTTGAAAATCTTGAATAAATGAATGATCACAGTGACTGAGACGGTCACCGTGCCCATATGACACTAGGCACAGGCACTAACAATATCTGGTGGTTTGTCTTAAAGGGAATGAAATCTTTTTAAGTTGTAGTTTTGCCAGACAAATTATGCAGCCTAACCAATTTATTTATTTTTTTTTTAAAGGAAAGTTAAGACACTTAGTGCTTACTAGTGCCCTGAATGGGACTTAATTGTGAACCCTTACCAGGCATATGAGGGAAACACAAACCAGAGGTTATGGTCATTCAAGGAGCTTCCACTGAGAACACCAAGATCATATCAGTATTGTTTCTGGGAATTTGGGGATATTAATGAGTTGTTTATATACACAGAAAGTATATATGGTGCATTGTATATGGGGGCTTGAGAGACTTATGACCCCAGTATTTCTAAAAATCTATGGCCCTGGTGTCGGTATAGACTGTGTTATTCAAGTAAGTAAGAAGTGAATGAATTATTATGAAGGGTCTGTCTCTTATTTTCTGTTTTTCCTCTGGTAGACTATTCCTGCCTATTCTGCCAAAGTTCCCCTTTAAGATAAACGCCTTTTAATATCTCTTTGTTTAATGTGGAAGCCAGCCAATTAAATAAAGACTTCACGCAAAGAGTCAACATCTTGGCTCGGTCTGCGTTATCTCCCACGCCGTTTGCCTTATCTCTGGATGTCCGAGTCTCTTGACATATATGGATAAACCCGTCACTCTGCGGCCTGACAATACAGTCCCAAAATAATCTGAGAGAGCACAGCTGAGCCCCGCTCGGCGCTGCACGCTACTCCGCCGCCGCCGCTGCGCCCTGTGTGGACACACAGCCGTGAAATCTCTCCGCAGTAATGACCAAATTCAGCTATTCCGAATACTTATCTCAGTTCCGTAACGCCGGAGGTCAATGTAATAATGTTCTGTCGCGACTGAGAAGAGACAGAAGGAGAGAAGAGAGCCAGAGCGACGGAACGTCAGAGCCCGAGTGAGTCCTTTGTTGGGGGGTGGGGGGTGGGGGGGCGTGTGTGTGTGCGTGCGTGCGTGCGTGCGTGTGTGTGTGTATGACATGTTGATTGATTCAATAACATGCCATATTTGTTAGATATTTGTTGATTATTAAGGTTAAATAAAGACCCCCAAAAAAGAACTTAATCCCCCTAAATAGAAAGATTTAAGGTCCATGTCTGCATCAAAACCACAGCCCAAACATGTCTTTGATGTCTGTCTGCCTTAACCACATTTAAGTTTATGTTAATTATGTGTGTTTTCCTCTTCTTTAAAGGGATGTTGACCTAGTGGTCTTTGCCATCAGGAGAGGGGACGTAAAGGCTGTTAATGATCTGGCAACATCCACTGCTCACCGCCTGCTGAAGGAGAACAAAGATGGGTGGATACCCTTGCACGATGCTGCCTTCTGTGGACAGAGGGAGTGCATAAAGACCCTACTGAAGGGTATGACATTGAAAGCATTATTGAGGGTCCCAAAAAGTGTTTAGTGTGAACCACATGGGCTCAGAGTGATACTGTATAGGAAAAGCAGAACATAGATCTATTCAAAGAGGTGTCTTGTTTTTGGAACATTTTCAGAATGCTAAACTCAACTCACTCAGCTGGTTTGTGTAATATGTATATTTTCTGGCACAGCTCATCCAGGTTCAGTAGACAAACGTACCTTGCAGGAGCAGACAGCCTTGCTGCTTGCCGTGTCTTGTGAACACTCGTCATGTGTGCAGTGCCTTCTGGAGGCAGGCGCTGACCCTGACATCAGCAGCAAGAACAAAGAAACCCCTTTGTACAAAGGTACAGCTGTGAAATCATTTATATATAGCCTGCAGCAGAGATATTTAGACAAAAACAAGTATAGGTAACTGTGTTTCAGCCAGCTATTTGAAATGACTCAGTGTTGTTTCTGTGTTTGTAGCCTGTGAGTTGGAGAATGTGGACATGGTGAGCCTCATTCTGTCTTACGGTGCCACTGTGAACCAGCGGTGTGGTCAGGGTTGGACAGCCCTCCATGAGGCTGTATCCAGGAACAACACAGAGATCTGTGAGATACTAATAAGAGCCGGGGCCTCAATCAATCCACCTAATACCTACAGCATCACACCACTCATTGTAGCAGCTCAGCGGGGACAGATGAGGGCACTGTGTTACCTTATTGGAAAAGGTACTTTTCTGCACAAAATACTCCTCCTTGTCATGTTTCTGATCCCCATTTAAAGGTTATAAAGGAACTACTGCTTTCCTGCAGGTGCAGATGTGAACATGCAGACGTGTGATGGTGTCACGGCGCTGCATGAGGCCAGTAAAAATGGCCACAAGGAAAGCGTAGCAGTGCTGTTGACCAAAAATGTAGATGCCAACAAACCCACTAACTCAGGACTGCTGCCACTGCATGTTGCTGCCCAATATGGACACCATGAGTAAGTCGAGATGATATAACTTATAATTGGGTATTATTATTAAAAAATAACAATGGTAAAGCTATAGAAAATGCTTTGTATGTTTGTGTATTTTGTGTTGTTAACATTCTAAATTTCTGTTCAGGATTGTGTCCCTGCTTGTCCCAGTGACAAGTCGAGCCAGGCTCCGCCACAGTTACATCAGCCCCCTCCACCTGGCAGCAGAGCACAACAGACACACTGTGGCAGCTGTGCTTCTGAAGACAGGTGCAGATGTAAATGCCACACTGGCCCACAGTCACGCCGTCCAGTATGCGGATCGACGCGCAACAGCCCTCTACTTTGCTATTGCCAACGGCAGCACTGAGACGGCAGAGGTGTTACTGAACGCCGGCGCTAGTCTAAGACTGGACCCAGTCAGTCCTCTACTGATGGCCGTACGGCAGGGCTGTGTCAGCACTGTGTCCTTACTGCTGGAGAGAGGGGCCGATGCCAACGCCAGACTCTCGTCTTATGCTACTGCGTTCCCCACTGTTGTTTGTCTTTGCATGAATAATCTGCCTCTACTCAAATGCCTTTTGGACAATGGCTGCGATGCCCTCTCCTGTTTCACATGTACACACGGCAGTGCCCCTCACCCAAGAACAGAAGGATCCCATATAAGAAATGGCAGCAACGGATATGCTTTACAGAATGACAGTATGCGTCCTTTAAACTGCAGTGAGCCACCCGAGAGGGCAACACAGGTGTGAAAAATAAGCAAAAACAGTGTCACAGATTTCACTCGAACTGAAATTTAATACATGTAATTAATTCAGCTTTTTTTCTCTCATTTTCTTTCTCAGTTCTGTGAGTGGATCTCAACATCAGTTATGTGTAAATGGGCAGGACCGATCATAGACCTGCTACTGGAGCATGTCGGTCATGTTCAGCTGTGCAGCAAACTCACTGAACTACTAGACAACCGGGAAGAATGGCTTGCTGTTAAGAGGAAGTCATGTAAGCGTCAGACAAAATCTTATCATTCACTACATGCAAATACATCTACTTCACTTTTTCACTTCCTCACGCATACATGCAATACAAATATAGTCTACGGATATCAAAGTGACAACCCTCTTTTTGTCTTGTCCACAGCATCACCGCGTCCACTGCTGCACCTTTGTAGATTAAGGATTCGGAGCCAAATGGGGAGACACAGACTGAAATCACTCACAAGCCTGCCTCTACCAGACAGACTGATCAGATACCTGAGCCTGGCTGACTGACTTTAGGAGCAATATAGGCATCAGAGATGACTAAATATATCATTTTGTGCTTCTTTTTTTAGTTGCATCTAATATCTTGAATCTGTAAAAGATTCCCTCAAAGGAATTCTCTATGTATAAAATATCTATTTATAACATTATGTAATGTGACAATAAGTGTCTTCAATGTGTCAGTCTGAATGTTTGGTAGTTTCACAGGAATGCTGAGTGAAAGTTTAAAAAATGATCTAATGCCCAAAGGAGTTCTGGAGGGAAGTTGAATCATTTACTTGAAAATAAAAGGCATTGCTTCAAATGCGCCTATCAAACATTACTTTGAAAGAGAGAGAGAGAAAAAACAATCTATGTCCCACATTCTATTCTCATCGTTGAAAGAGAAATCTAAAACAGGATGCTTTCATTCATTTGCATGACTTTTGGTACTTAAAAACAGGAGTCTTTCTCTGTAGGAACCTAAAAGTAGAAACCTTTTAACTTACTTTCAGTTTTCATATACTTGGAGGCATCAGACTGAACAGGAAGTTATTCTGCAAGTGCAACTTAGTCCTAAAAATTTAAACAATAAAAAATAGATGGATCGATCCAATAAGTGCTTGAGGAAGTGTCTCGTGTACAAACGTTGAAAGAGTTGGCATGGATAGAACACAAAATGAAAACAATTAGTCCTATTTACACATTTTTGTGCGACTGGTCCCTCAGTAGAGTGATTAAATGAATCCAAACACACTGAAGATTGGTGACTGGACGGTCGGTTTGGTCGGTATGGGTTTGACCACAACGTGCGTGTGAATTTTCTGTCCGTAAGGATGCTCGGGTCTCTCTATCTCCGTCCCTGCTGCTTTGCTCCACAGTCCCAGGGGCGGGTGGGGGACAACAATGTGACTGTGAAGGACCTGGTGTCCGTGGTACTGAAAGGGGCAGCAGCCGCACACGCTCACACAGTGGTGAGAGGTCAGGTCCAATTTCAGCGAGCCTTTATCCGTAGAGCTGCGTCGACTGGACGCAGACAGAGAGGCCTTTGCGTCATCGTCATAACTCCTCTTCCTCTTTTCGTTTTCGCTGGCCTCAGGTGTGCCCATAGAGTTCTTTCTCAATCCTAAATGTGAGTGGTCTGTCTTAGTTTGGGTCAGCTTCGGTTCCTCCCAAAATGAGGCGGGTAGTTGACGTTTCCTCATAGGCACCTGCTCCACCGCGCTGCCCACGTTCCCCACACCTGGAGCATCTGAACTGGCCTTCTCCGCGACCTTCACACTCTGGTGAGCACTCCCAGACGGTTTGGCGCACCCATACTCAGCAGATCTGTGCGTGTGGCATCGTGGGATTCTGGAGTACTTCTGAGAGAAACGCTTGAGTTGTTTCTGCAGATATTTCCTGTGATCCACGGAGCGTCTGCACGGAGCTGACTTGTCCAAGGCCGCTTTGATATCGCTGGATGCCAAATTCACAAAATTCAGCAATGTCTTGACCTCACTGTCTGCATTTGCCATTTTTGCAAAGATTCTGGTCAAATCAGTCCATGTCAGAACTTGCACTCCACCATCAAGATCTAAAGGGAAATCAGGCAACAAATTCATGCTTTCCGTAATTGCATTGCTTTCTGTTTTAAGGATTCTACAATCAAGCCTACATTGAAAGTGATAATAATAACCCTTTACTCACCACTGCTGGATGAGTCCAGACTCTCCCAAAACCACAGTCCAAGCAGACTTCTCTCCGGGCTGCAGTAGGGAGCACTTCAACAAGTTGAATGAATATAAACTCCTTGTAGTTATGGTGCTTTCCTTGAACCAATCAGCGACCCCAGGTCCCTCACAATGCATCCCAATCAGCCTCCAAGCGCCCTGGTATCGAATTCTTCCCCATTGCAAATTGTTGTCATGGAGATCGGGAAAAAGCCGCTGAGGGGATGCGATATTTTTCCTAAACGGTGATTTCTGCGCGGTGGCCAAACATCTCCCAAAATCCCGAGTGTGCGCCAATAAAAAATAGTGCAATTTCTGCTGAAATACGCGCGCATTCTAACTTTATTCTAGAGCTGGTAACGTTGAGTTTATAATACAGATACCCCTCACACCCTCCCCAAGAGTGATGTCAGCTGTAGGATTTGGTGAGAGGGGGGATCTAAAGAGTGCATAACCATGGAAAGGGGCTTGAACGCTCAAGAATCTTGTCTTTCTGTTTGCCCCCTCAATCGAGCGACACAAAGGCTGAATTACTCATTCAAACCTCGCGGGACAAAGGGGAAGGAGCTGGATAGCACTCCTGCATTTGTAGTCAAACATTTAGAGACTTAAATCGAGTCGTCATGAAGGAGAAAGAGTCGGACAAAGCCCATAGAATTGCCATCAGCAAACATTTTCCTGTGTCATATTATGGGGTCTCCATGGCTCCCTCTGGCCCGCGGACAATAGCACAAGTTTGCACACTCGAATACTGTCACCCTGCCAACGGCAACAAGGGCCCAAAACAGGACAATCCCAAGAGAAAGCATGGGCTCCGCGGGGAAGATTGCAATGGAGGAGGAAAAGGGGACTTGTGAAATGCTAATTGAGCTTCATCCCCTTATTGAAGTGGAAAAAGAGTACCTATCGTTCCATTGAGCCCCAGCAGCAGTGTGAGATGTGAGGAAACTGTTAGTCTGGTAAGTAACACCTCATGTTTGTGCACTATGCTGTCCATACACCATGAACCACTCTAGCACCAGGGAAATCTCTGAAAAATTCTCCAGTCTATATCAAGGCTACAGACCATTTATTCAGAGTGAGCTGCAGGCTACATGATTGATTGCCTCATTCACTCAGCTTGGGGTTGTCTGAGGAGAGGCCTGCAGGTCTATATCTGCTCTGACTGGTCTATCTTTTTAGGCGGTGCATCCTTCTTGTTCTGGAGAGGCAATGGAACCCATTGTCCTCCTTTCTTCTTGCCTTCACCTCTCTGTCCAGCTGAAAAGACCAATTAACAATGGGGCTCCCCTCCCCTGGCCTGTCACCCCACTCCTGTGCTTTTGAAGTGAGGGAGGATGAGGGAGAGAAAGAGGAAGCATAGTGGCATCCATAATTCCCACAACGTGCTGCTGTCCTGGTGCCACAACAGGTGGACGAGATGTTTGTCAATCATTTCAGATATTTGGAGGCTGATTTATGGAGCTTTTCTATATTTACCTATCCAGACAGACATACCAATATACAAGTGTCACTTAACTGCTGCATGTGTGCACCAAAGATATGCACCTCACTTGCATATCTTAAGTGCACACATGCAAACTGCACTCATAGAAGGTTGCAGCCAGGAAGTGTTTGGGGTCTGCAGTAATGCACAGTGATGTTACAAACTACTGAACCATCGTTCCTCACAATGTTTGCATTCTGTAACAAAAATCTATTTAGTGGAAGCCCAGTGGAGCTCTAATACAACTGAAATCTGACTCTGTCTGCACTAGCTCCTCGACAGAAGCTGTCCAAGATGCATTAGTGGAATTTCCTGTAGTAAGCACTCTGTTATTTATTTTTAGCTCAAAATAGCTAAAATACATGTAGGATAATACTGTATTGATCCACAGGGTAGAGCAAAGTTTTACAGCAGCAAAAGAAACAGACCAGATAAATATACAACAGCAAAGATATAAGGAAAAAAATTAATACAATATCAAGGTTTACTGATCAATAAAGATAATAGCTCTATATAGGTCAAAGTAAAATGGGAATCAACACTAAATGTAGAAATATCAGAGGAGGATGTGTGTCACACAATACAAATTCCATGAAATGGACAGACTTTTTTTGAAAGAATAATTTGTTTCTTCATCACAGCTTACATTATAAATAAACAACTCCAGTCTCAACGGCAGTGTTGTTTATTATTCTTATATATCTTCTGCTCATGTAAACTGATTCCCATATTCTGGCAGAACATATTTTAAGATTGCTGAGGACAGTGAGATGGTGTATTTTGGATTGATAACAGAAGGAGTCATGTTAGAAAGTGACCTGTGAAGCAATAACTAAAAACTAATATATTATGGATCCTCCTATAGGCTTGAACATTATGCTGTGGACTTAGTGAGGGATATTCTGTATATGTGATGGAAAACTCTTCTTGTAAAATTAAATTAAATTGTGATGAATAAAAGGGACACAAATATATACGGCTGCAAAATAAGTGATGAGAGTTTGCGGTAAACACAAAAGAACCATCATTTAAGTACAATATGTTTTTTAAAAAATCCGACTTCAAATGATAGTGAACTATTATTTATAGAAAAAAATTTCTGTTATTTTAAAATAATATCTTTTTCAGTGGTGTTTCATTTGTTTTGTTAACTAGGCAACACTTTTAAATAACAGAAAATACTGCCTAATTTATCCACTTGTATTTGGACTAGTGTATTGGAGCGCCTTGATGTCATGTGTTGCCAGACTTCCCCACTAGATGGCAATCTACCTCCACTACGATACAGCCGAGCTGGACTGTTACAATAAAGGAGAAACACACAAGAGAGTTAAGATGAATGCAGTTGAGTTCATTTTCTCTGAACATAAATATTCCTTAAATGGCACATGGTTTTAAAATGTCTTGTGGTTTGATTTGATCTTTTTGGGCTCTGTCTGTTTGCAGGGGTGCTGATTAAGTATCTTGGCATGAATGATAACACTGAAAGCCCACTGTAATCTTATTAAGAGGTTTTCTTATCTGAATTTAAAGGAGATGTGATGTATGTTGTGGCAGATTGAGGCAGCAGGAAGGAACCAGGAGGATGTAGTGCTTTTCTCATGTCAGATAATCAATACTGGGCAGACTGTAGGAGAGGATGGACGAGCTGACCTGCTGGGCACGCTATATGCCAAACCCAGGCTCGTTCTGTACTTCCAAAACTCTGAAAAAATCTCTGCATTGTACATGCAAATGCAGTTGAACAGCAGCTGTAGATTTAAAAGTCACCCACAGCTCTTGTGCATAAGCTCACCCCATTATTGTCTGTGAAGAGCTTTTTGATAGGCAAGGGATGTGATAAATGCTCAGCTGCCACAAAAGGCTGTCGGGCTAGATTCTGAATCCATTGATCTTAATCCAAAGTTGTTTGAATAGTTGGCTTAGATGCTGTTTGTGGTGTTTGGAATAGGAAGCCGTGACACGATTTGCTGTCACTTTTTAAACCGCAAGCTTAGAGAGGAACAGAAGTCATTATGTATTTAAGAAACATGAAATAGACATGCAGGCAGTGCAGTGTGCTGGTGTACTGAGCAAAGACACTGCCCTGCAAAGCCAACACCTCAGCATCAAGCATAGCCCCCGATGAAGTTCCTTTAAACAAAATAATGGATCTTAAACATCGTAAGGAATGGTGTTGGTTCTCCACAACAATATCCCTGTAGAGGATACAGAAGGGGAAAGTATTTAAATTGTGCAAGGCTGCAACTAATGATAATTTTCATGATTGATGAAAGACGTGTAGTGAAGAATGTTCATCACCATTTATAACAACCCAAATACTGTATATTCCATTTACATTTATATAAAACAATTCTCTCACTTGAGAAGCTGGAGTTGCAGTTTTATCTTGCAGAATGACAATTATAAAAAAAAAATAGTAATGTTCTATAATCCCCTTATCAGTTAATCGACTAATTGCTTCAGATCTAAAATTGTGATCAGTCTACTGTTTGTAGTATTAAGGGTAGTAAGTAGAGGGACTTTTATAAATGTGGTGATGTCAAATAATGTGGTGTCAAATAATTATTTCAAACAGACACTGTGAGATTCCAATTATGTCTCTTCTAAATTGCCTCATCTATGAGGATGAGCAATAGGGTTTTATTCCCACTGCCAGGTAACTGTTTTAGTAAATTCCAATAAACTGTGAATGTCACGTTGGCTCTCTAGTACCAGTACATGTGTGGCTGTGGGCTGTGGGGTAATTTCATAACTGTGCCTAGTAGAGACCACCAACAACATTATGCAACTCTGCTCTCAAAAACTACTCACTGCTTTGCACTCTGGCCTACAGCATCACCTCTCATCAATATGGTGTCAAAGGTAACAGTGTCAAGACAGAAAATAAAACCGGGATTTAGAAATAAATATTTAAAAAATATATCTTAGAAATGCCTTTGTTGTTGAGCATTAGCAGTAAATGCCAGGTTACATCAGTGTTGTTTATCTCAGCCTACTTTGGGACATTGGACCACGGAGTGTTCTAGCAGGCACACAGCACATCAAACATGGGTATGACAATGTTTTCAGTCGGTAGGCGTCTTGCACTCTCTCTCCCTCTCTCTCCAGTTGACTTTAACTCTCGGACTCGCCTCCACGCATTGTGGGTTTACTTTCTGCCTGGACCACTTTAATAAAAAAGAAAAAAAAAGAAAGAAATCAAACATAAACAAAACAAACAAACAAACCCCAGCTGACATTACCGACGCCTTCATAACCACATCCCCTTCCCCGCTGTGTTTTGTATTAGGGGGCCGGGGGGGGGGGGTGGGAGGGGGGACTTTTTTTTAAGGAAGCGGAGGGTGAATTTGTTTGAGCACCGCACGCTGTCAGGACTGAGCTGATGTGAGCGCTGCATCAAGTGCTCGGCGGTGATGCTCCCGTATAAAACAGCCCGCTGTATTTTGGCACAGAGGGGGATGCATCAGTTTAACCCTCGGCTCTGCCCTCCGGACTCGCCCATACAGTATTCAGCCTAGATAAGTTGAGGAGATGTGTGATGGTATTGTGAGGAATCCTGCCGCACGATATTCCTGAGGATCTCTCTCTGTTCGTTTTTTTTCCCTCTTCAACTTCGATGGCTTGAGTGGCCCATTTGCACTCATGCTTGCAGCCGAGGAGGGATGTAAGGTACGGGCCATCTACCGCCCTCACATTGCACGGAGTAGCGGCGTGATTCAGGTCGCTATCTGAGTGCCAATAAGACAAAAAAAAACTACTTTCGAGATGTGAATTATCGACACTGGCTACTCATCCCACCGGCTCGCCTGTCCTATGCGATCGACAACGGGATTTCAAGAGGAAAATGATTGTGGCATAAACTATTTCTGGAGACGCTTGTCACAGATATCGCCGCTGAACTGGACAGGGTGGATGGTTATTTCCCAAACTGTTCAAGCCTATGTGTACTGCATTAATTTGTTGGAAACGCTGCCTAGTGTCTTCGAGAACAGCGCAAGAGGAATGCTCGTCCAAGATCTAATGCCATTTACTTTAAGTTTTTGGCCTTTTTTCTTCGGTCACTGCCTTCTCTCACTGTTTTTACTCTCATGCCAGGTAAGCACCACGACCAGGCGCGCCTGTCAATTTACGCATGAGGACAGGTTACACTGATGTAACTGGGGGTTTGATTTACTGATGGACTGTGGATAAGAACTGCGGAACTGATTATGTTTTAATGCTGCAGTTAATATTGCATGTGTGTTTACACAGGATGTTGGGGTCACCAGTCCAGGGCAACACCCGTGTATAGGAAATACTAACAGGCATCCATGTGTAAAGTTTCCAGTAAGGCATGAGAAATATAGCTATGCGCACACACTCTCTCTCTCTAGTAGTGGGAACATGGAGTAGCCAACTGTGTTTTGATGATCACAATATTCAGTTATCCCACCAGGATCCCTGCAGCAGGCATATGTTAGTGATGAGCGTTCTAACCTCTGCCCCATGCTGCTGCCTACAGATAGTGGTGAGCTGTTGTTCACACGCACACAGTGTTGCCAGGGTTCATGTGTAATGTGATCTGCTTGAGTTTCCAAGTCCACCCACGCACACTCCTCGGGGCAGCCTGCTGCCCACTCTGTTGGTGGGTGGTTTCTTACAGGGAGCGGGCTGCAGCCATAGACGTGATACTATTCTGCATGTACTACATACACAGCAGCCCTGGTGACAACAACGCTGGAGCTGTGATATGAAAAGAATGCTGAGAGGATATCCACAGTGCTGCCATCTAAGAGGCTGATGAGTGTTCGAGTATCTCCATTTGTGCTGCACAGTGTTGTGCTGATGGTACTTCTGAGTAATGCACTGAAGGACAGTGCCTCAGTCATTTCAATGTCTCTCTCTTTCTCTCTCTCCCTCACCATAAGGGAGAGCTCCAGAGGTCATGCTCACGGACTGTGGCAGAGAAAGTTAGTGAACAGTGCCAGCTGGCATGCCACTGTCGAAGATACCCTCCCCTCCCTCCTCCACCACCTCCACCGCCTCCCCCACGGCTACTAGGCACCACAGGTAAGGGTCCCAGCTTGCACTCCCAGGTATCACACCTGTCTCGCTGCAAGTCTGTCTGTCTCACTCTCAGTCTGCTTTCACCCAGCAGTTGGATCTCATTCCTAGCCAGACGCAGGTGTCAACTGGCTAGTCTGAAGAAACTGTTGTGGCAAGTGTTTCCTTTTATGCTCAAAAGAAAAATGTACCATCAACCCCCCTGAGATTACTCTGCGAGTGCCCGTGCATGAGCCCAGATTTGCACGTGCGCCTCAGTGCGTGTGATAGAGCCAGCAGGATGTTGACAGCTGAACACAAGACTAATTTATGCCGGGTCTGACCTTGGGGAGTACCCAGCTGCCTGTGAAATCCATGCCTGCTGGGCTGCCAAGCTCAGTGGTTCAGTGGTAGGGTTTCCCCCAGAGGACCCCTGATTAAAACACAGATGAGTTAATTAAATTAGCTTTAATTTGATAGAGATAAGGGGCTAATGAACCAGCCCAGTAGTTCCAGCTTTCGTTTTGAAGTTGAGCCGCCGGCAGTAAGATTGTGTGTGTGTGTGTTTCGTGTGTTAGCGCTTGTACACAACAAGCACATATACCTGTGTGGATCCACTGCCTGTTGTGGCTCTTTGCCTCTCCAACACTCCCTCTTTGGTCCCACTCTGAGATGGTAAATATGCGAGCATATTTCACCAGCCCGCTCGCTGAAACTTAATATGATTTGTATATAGTCGCAAGCACCTCAATGAACAGTGCACTGAAATATGGGACAGGCATTGCTGATGATGCAGCCATTCTGAGCTATTACTGTGACTCGTTAGAATCACTCACCCCGAGCCTTTAATATTATGAGTAGGGAGGAGTGCTTAATCATTAAAGTGTCAATAGACAGCAGTGTAAATGTTTTAATCAATCAGTTCCAGTGATTTTTTTTCCCTGTCTGGTCAGTTTAAAAGGACCTCTTTCCCCTCCCCCCGACTCACCATGTGAGCCACCTGTGAGTTATAGACCCTCCTGTGAATGTTGGTCACTGCATAAATGCTGCCAGGACCATCTGACTGTAAGCGAAGCTGGGGGTTTGAATGCACAACTGCTGCCAACGCATGAGTGGAGCGCTACATGTACAGTATAGTGTCTGATGCCTCCATAAATGGCAGTATATCATGATATGAAAACCAGGCCAATTTTTAATTCCTTTTCAGCTTTACACAGAAATGTTTGCAGAGCGTGGAGACGCCATGAATAATTCACCTAAAGGGAGTTTTTTTTCTTAAGTTCTAAATTTAATCTATACAGGCACATCATTATCTTGATATCCCTTCAGTAGCCCAATTTGCAGAACAGTTAGTGCTGAAATTTTGCTTTAAACTGTAGTCTTTAAAAATGCAATGAATATGCATAGCTAACATGAAAAACTGGGACAAGAGACCGTATCTGTCTACTAAAAGTCCAAAAGAAGTGAAAAATTGGCAATGGTAAGTAAGTCTGTGCGTGCTAAAATGGTTTCTGGAGTCCCTCAAAGGAGTGTCTTTATCACAACGAAGTAGATCCTTACCACTGACTGAGTTAAATCCTACAGCCGTTGACAAAACGCAGGATTAAAATGGAAGTTTGGCTGAGAGGAGCTTTTAAATTCATAGTGACTTATGACGTGGTGTGCTGTACTGTGGAGAGCCGTGCCTTGTTAGTTGCTCTGTAGAAATGTGCTGTCTTGGAAAATAGTCTACGGCATTACTAAGGAGTATTTGTTGCTATGGTGTAAACCCTCTCATTCATAACAAAATAACTGTTAACGCATAAGCTATGAGTTTGTTACACTGCGATGTATTTTCTCAGGAGCACAAAACTGGAACAAACCAACATTCATATAGCTAGATAGATAGATAGACATGCACATGACTAAACTGCTTTATAGATGGTGGGAGAGCATCAAATCCTGCAGGAAGAGAAGAGGAAAGTTCTGCATTATAAACATGAAGTTGCTGATGCACATAATGTTATTCAGCATTCCTGGTGAGTGGTCTTACTCCACGGATCTAATGTGGAAAGAGCAGGAGGTTCCTGCAACAGTAATTGGTGTGGACAAGAGTGCTGGTGTAAGGAAGGTGGATGGGACCTTAAATGATTCATGGTGTCAGGTTGGATATCTTTGAATGTTGAACTTAAGACCTACAGAACAGGCGAGGACACCGCATCTTCCCAACTCAGAGAGGAAAATCACCTCCATGCTTCTCAGTTATTGTGTTGTATAATGCAATCACTAAGGATCTCATAACAAGACCTGAGTCAGTGATGAGCATAGTAAATGTTTGTTTTTTTTCTTTCAAACTGATTTTGTAATTTATTTAGTTAAATATATTCTATTATTTCTCCTTTTCTGCATCCAAATCTCCTTCTCCTCCTGCCCCCTCTTCTTCTTCTCTTTTCTTTCTAAGTGGCAGAGCCCATGGTGCCTTTGTTGCGGCCCTGGTGGATGGAGATGGACATTATAGTACTTGGAACGGTGGGCTGTGCCTCAGTTGTCTTCCTCCTCTCAGCCATCATCATCTGCTACAAGGCCATCAAGAGGTTGGATGTCACTTTTCTGTCCTCTTCCTAATTTCATTTAAATCTTGCTCTCGTGAATCTCTGAAATGTTTTAAAGGGATGACAAATGAAAGTGGGAACTGTCACAGCCAGGCTACTCAACATATGTGTAATTTGACCCATGGGAGGCTGAACTGTCTCTCCTGCCTTCGTCTGTGAATGACGGAGGAGGCTGCGATGACCCTGTCATCACCTTGCTGGGTCGCACTTAGGTCAGAGGTTAAATAATGGAATTGGTTGTAAATGTCAGCGCGGAAGATCCACTACGCTGAGTCACCCAGAAACATCCTATACTCTAAATGAATTCATTGAGGTGCATGATGACCTGACTTTACGATGCTGTGTTGATTTTCATTTGCATAAGTGTCTAAAGCAGCCTAGAATGGCAGCTGGGTTCATGAAAATGAAAGCAAGAGGCGAGCACAGGAATCCCAAGACGCTGCTGTTGCAGCGGAAACTGTTTTCCCCCATTTGGCTTATTAGAGAAAAGGCTGCGTGAGGTTTTAGCCTGCAGCACAACCCAGACCCAATTCTCTGTGTGACATTCAGGCAGCACCGTGTCACACATGCACTCTGACATCCACATTAATGTTCACAGACATTTAACACACACACACACACACACACACACACTTCCACCGCATCGTGCAAAGCGCTGCACATGCACAGAGAGTGGCATGCAGAGGATACTTGTGTGCACCCATCCATAAACACACAACATCTTTACATACATCATCTTGGCATATTTACACACTCCTCTGCATTACACACTAAAATATAGCATAAACATTCACTCTAACACACCCATGTGCCACAGATGTGTGTGCTAAATTAGAGAGCGACCTCTGTGTTATTTACATGTATTTAAATTGATTTAGTATCATACCTTATTATATTTATGGAACCGTATTAAGCCTGTATGCCAGTTATGGCTTTCCTCAGCAGAACTCAATTTCTTCTTTCTTCAAACAACAAATGGGAAAAGTCAGGCAGCGGAAGTAATGGGTGGTTGGCTCAGGAATTCATTATGGCAATTCTCCAGCCCCCTGTGTAGCCAAGGGGCACCTTTTTTAATGCAGCAGTGGTAGGAAAGTGTTGTTGCAATACGGGCTCTAGCCCCAAACCCAAGTCATTATTTATGAATTAATTTGCGCAGTCATTCAGTCGCAGGCCACATCTTTTATACATGCAAGCGGGTCGTGTCCTGAAGCTCTGTGGGCTCTAGACTGCAGACTTTGTGCCACGCCAAGCTGCCCTCCACTCTGAATGAGAAAAATACTCAGGTCCAGCCAGACTGGCCTCATTAGACATTCATAAGTCACCAGCCAATAGGAGAGCAGTCCAGGAAAAATGTGATTCCTTTAACATTTGTCATGGGTGCTCTCATCATCCATCCTTCCTGAGAGGAAGGGAGAGGAAACAACACAGTGAAAAAAGAACAGAAAAAACGTTGTCTGCCAAAGCAAGCAAAGGCAGTAATTGAGCGTCTTCGTCAATAACAATGTGAAAGAGGGTTTGTCAGTGAGAAAAACACAGCCAGTTATATATAGCCCTTCCAGCCACTCAGTGCTCCGGGCTTTCCCAATGAAAATCAGCTGGCTGAGGGCCAAGGCCTGAGCACCACAGACAGCAGAGGAGCTAGCTCTGCGGGTCCCAGTCCTCCTGGCCTTTTGTTATTTTTTATAATCTTTGTCTGCCAGTCATCTGTCAGAAGCAAAGGGGCCGAAGAGAAGAAAAAAAAACACTTCCATACAATTCTATTCAGCGTCCACAACACCAGGGAGGCTGGTGTGTGCAAGCATAGAGAAGAGGATTCAGACACACGCTGCGCCTCCGTGTTGCTGTGCCATCCCAAGCAAAAGATATGATGCTGCAGTCCAGGCTGTCAGCCATCCAAGAAGCCAAAACAAACAAAACTCAAACCAACTGACTAATGAAGCTCTATGCTTCCCAATCACTGACCACTCTGGGAGGCTTGTCCAAAGACAGATAATACATCCCAGTTGGTCCCATCCAAAGGCAATATAGCCTAGTGTATCCAAAATACCCAACTACGGATACGATAAAAGGAAAATAGTTGTCTGGCAAAATGGTTTAAAATGCAATGTTTACTAATACATTATTAACCTCAACTTATTTATTGTCAAAATGACTCTACCAGCAACATCAAAACTGGTGACAGATTTTTACAGTCTGTTTTTTAATGCTTTTTAATGCTTTTTCTTTGAACCTTAGACCATAGCATGTTACTCTAATTTCCAGATGGCTGGAGTAATTGTAAACAGCTTAACACATGTCCCAATTTTGCCATGATCCATTCCCTAAACTTCAAACAGGAAAGTGTGCTGTGATTGCACAGCTTTGATATGAAATATTCATCTAAGTGTTGTGTTGCCACCTGCCATGTGTCAACAGCATGGCATCTATTATTGAAGGCCTTGGTTGAGGTCGGTCTGAGGCCCCAGTGCTCTGCCCTGTGTGGTGGCCCAAAGCGACATGGTCAGTCTGAGCAGAGATTACATCCTGAGAGGAATAAACGGGGCCGAAGCACCTTCTAGCAGGCTATAGATCACCAGTGTCACACAGCATTTTACAAGATAACAGATGAAATACTGACCTGTCAAAAACATTCAAATGAAAATCATTAGTGAGCTGCAAGGACATTGCATAATGTGAAACGAATATCGACCCCACTGACTCTCTATTCCAAGAATTCCCAGACTGGTTGTAAACAATGTCATCTGTCCCTTAGAGAAAACTTTGGTATATCCCAACTCCCCTGGCTGCAGACAATCAGCCAATCATCTCCCCTGCAGCAGAATGTGTTTCCACCCTGGGGCTGGACAGTTTCCTTTTTGAGGCTTTCCCCGGGTCCCACAGGGACACAGCAAGCTGCATCTGTCCTACATGGCCAGCATGTGTCCCTGGTGTCCTGAGCCATACGACCCCTCCCAGCTGACAGAGTCCCACAGGAAGTCTTAGTCATCGCCTCACTTTGTGTTTACAACTTTGCTCAAGAGCCATTAGCACACATCAACTCCAACAATCTAAACTAGTATAGATTAAATATGGTTATTTCTTATCATCTTGCTCATACATGATGCCCCTAAATATGAACACAAATATCATAATGAATCTGATACTATAAAATGGCAAAGTAAGCTCACTGTGCAGTGTCAAGATGAGATGAAAATAAACACTAAGAAACCAAACAAATAAAAACTGTTTGATCACAATACAGTAAAATAATGTTTCCAGCAAACTTAACCCAAATTAAAAGCCAAATTCAAAAGACAGATCTTTAATTTCTTCTTAAACATTTCAAGGGAGTTTGCTGTTCCAAAGGGAGGGTGTTCGGCAGTTTAGGGCCACAAAAACAGAAAGCACCAGAGTTCTCGTGAGACTCTTTAAAAACTTCTAAAAGAAAGGCACTGGAAGATCTGAGAGTTCTTGTTGGGGCATAAAATGAAAGGCAGTCGTTGGTATATAAAGGTGCTAGATTATAAGGCTTTGTAGATAAGTAAAATTACTTCAAAATCAATTCTGAAAGATACAGATAGCCAGTAAAGTAATGGCAGCAGAAGGGTAATGTGATCTCTCTCTTTTTTGTGCTGGTCAAAGTCTTGGCTGCAGCATTCTGAATTTACTGTAATTTTCCTAAAGACATTTTTATCAGTTCAGCATTTATGTATCAGCATTTCAGCATTGTTCTGAGTTAAAATGGTCTAATTTTAGCAATGTTCCTCACATGAAAATGTTTTTGTTTTGTTTGTTTTGTTGTTAAAGGAATAGTTCACCCAAAACTGAAAATTCAGTTAGTATCTACTCACCCTCATGCTGATTTAAAGTCAGGTGAAGTTTCTTCATCCACAAAACATTTCTGGGGCTTTGCAGCATAACAGCGTTGCAGTGATCTCCTAACAACTGAAGTAGATGGGGACTTGCTAACGCTTTCAGCTATTGGCTACAGTGACTTTCATCAGCATGGGGGAATGGGAATTTTCATTTTTGAGTGAACTATTCCTTTAAAATTGTGAACGAAATTAAGCCTAGAGTCTAAGATTACTCCCAGATCTGTAAAATGTGCTTTAATTGGCTTAAACAGGCTAGCAAACACTGACTTTTAACTGCTTTTTTAACCCCTAACCCCACAAGTAGGTTTAGTTAGCAGTATTTATATAACTTTTATTTTTATAGATGATGTTACCACAGGACTAAGAGGGGGACATAGATGGCTATACCAAATTTCATGGCAATCCATCCAATAGTTGTTGAGATATTTAACTAAACACAACAAATGTCAAACTAATGGTAGTGCTAGATGAAAGGTCAGTAGGATGAATCCTCAGGGGACCATGAATGTTTGTACAACATTTCATGGCAATCCATTTATCAGTTGTTTACTTCAGCGCTGGGCAGAACATACAAACTGAAATTGCTATCCATAGATTTGTGTCGCTAGCATTGCTAAAAAACTGAGAGTGTTAAAAGTAAACCCTTTCAAGACTGGTAAAGATCCTGAGTGTGACACTGGAAACAGATTTTCTTGGTGTATCTTCAAATGAAAAACTGGGTGGAGTGAGCAGGATTTCTGAGGAGCTCTGATGAACACAGGTGGTGGAGGGGCAGAGGTTGTTCACAGTGCTGAAGTGACAGATGAAAAAAAGCAAAGTCATGCAGGAACAGTTATAGAACCTGACGGGTACAAGATGATTGTTTAACAGGTGTGGTGAAATTCGATTGGTTTGGGAGCGACAAAAAACAGACGGCTGACAAATTGAGTTGACAGCAAGGGGAAAATGAGAATGTGCAAGAAAAGTACACATCCTAACTGAACATCCCACCTCCAAGAAGTGTTGTGTCGAGTTAAATTCTAAAAATCACAAATGCTTTAATTTTACAGTCTCACACTGATTATGATTTAGCAAATGTTTGTGTAATGTAAATACACATGGTTGTATGAACTATAATGCATGCAGTGTGTTATGCATATAATAAATGCTCCCATTTTCAAGCTCACAATGTATGTATATAATACATGATGCATTTTTTTCTTGACAGAGCTGTTGATTCAGCTCAATAATAAGGTTTTGATTCATGGACAGAAACACCATCAAACCATAGCAGAAAGAATATAACTCAATATTGTACAACAACAGCACAAATGTTGTCTTAAAGCTCCTCTATGTGACCACTTTTTCCACAAGTGACAATTATGGGATGGCAAATGCTAAAATAAAATGTAGTAAAAAAAGAGTCAGTCAGTTAACTATCCTTCCATCCATCCATTATCTATCACCGCTTATCCTATGCAGGGTCGCGGGGAGGCTGGAGCCTATCCCAGCTGTCATTGGGCGAGAGGTGGGCTACACCCTGGACAGGCAGTCAGTTAACTAACTCTAGTAATTTCAGTTACACAGCAACAACTATGCAAAGTTAGCCAACATTGGCTGCCATAAGCTACTAGTAGTACCACACCAGAAAAGGCTGTAAAACCCCTTAAATGTATTGAACTGAGCAACATTGAGTTTTATTGTTGTTAAGAATTAAACATCTCTTTTGGAAGAGGAAGATTGTGTTATTTCTTTTTTCAAAAGTTACATACTCTCTTTAAAAAAGTCACAGATTTTTTGTATCACCACTCTAATTTTGTCAGTTTTTATTGCACAGCTTTTGCATTGGATTGCATTATGTCGTGTATGAGCTCATTTCACCCTGTAAGGATCCCCTCTGTGCATCATGCCCGAGAAGGGATAAAGATGAGTACTGGACTAGACTGGGAATGACTGTTTGTCAAAGTTGGACTGGCCAGCCAGGGCTTTCAGAGGAGAGAAGACACTGAGATATGATGTCGCTCAAGGGTCCTCTGTGGCAATGAAGGCACTGTACAGTGTTGAGTGGGACAATGACTGTACTAACTGTATTCAGATCTGTCTCAGAGTTACATAAGCCTGAGCAGGGGAGAGCTGCTGAGGGGGTCGGTGCAGAAGCCACAGTACACTGGACAAATATAATAACGACAAAGGCACCAAGGAGTGCATGAAAAGGGCTGTATTGAATGATAATGGTCTTTGCAGGCTAGTAGCAGCGAGGGAATCATGTTGCAGCTTTATTTTGCACCAGAACATACTCATAGAAATGACAGAGTATTACAGCACAACCTGTGTTAAGGGGTAATTTCACAGAAGGTTATGTATCGATGTTATTCCCAAGTTGTTTTGACAGCCACACACATATTCATTACTTAGAAGATTGCATCTACCAGTCAGAGAAGGTAAATTGCCTTATCCCCCCTGTTGCAAATGTATCTTTGACTGTCTCCTTGCAAAAGTGACCTTTGAACATTGAGCTTATTAGACAGGATCGCTGAGACCAGTGCATCTACCCAGAGCAGCCCATGAAATCAAATCAGCCTAAAGGTTAAGAGTCTAGAAACTCTGTTTAATGACATGGCCTGTAGCTAACGTCACATCTTTCCTGTCAAGTAATTTGTCCTCACTGTATGAAAATGTTCATTCGCAGGAAACCACTACGAAAAGAAGAGAACGGGACAAGTCGTGGGGAATATGCCATGAGCATCCGTAACAAGAAGGCCATGGGTACGAACAACACTGTGGTATAGACTGTCTCCTGGTAGACGCAGGACGTGACATCACAATTACTGTCTCTCACCTTTTCTCCACCCTCCAAGTACAACTGTCCCTTCTCACCCAGAATGGAACTGGGTTTACCCAAGGTTTTCAAATAGGTAAACCTTCCCTCTTTGCTTGGCATGTTGCCCAGACTGAAGACACCATTCAGCTCAGGAGAAGCTGTAAAAGATGGAAGGAACCCCCCCCCCCCTCCCCTCCTCCCCATGGTGTTGATAGTGGCACAGCAGGCTGAACATTATGCTCTTAGTAACAGCAAGTGTTGCTGACAGGCTGGTTGGCTGCTGGCTGGAGAGGGACTGTCTGCCAGTCTGCCGCAGATCCAGGCCTCACACACTGTTGACATCTACAATGGAACAACGGACAATACAGCATCCCTGCAGTCCTGTGGGCGGCCAGACAGGACGGCCCATCACACACGATAAATAAAGTGCATGCAGTTTTTACAGAGAATGCAACGTTTTTTATACTCCAGTCCACACACTGCCCATCTTTTGTTCTCCATTTTTGAGACAGATGCTTTGTGAGAGGCATGATGTTGTTGCCGGCCCTGGTTCTGAGATGTGGATTCATCTGACTATGCAATTTAAAGAAATCCATTTAAAAAAAAAAAAAAAAAGGAGCTACAAGATCAACATGGGACGTTCTGATTATTTTACCATGCCAAAAATGCCACAGAACACTTCGGTTCAATGTAAAATACTTCAGTCATTCACGGATTTATTTGCTCTATTTATTTACTTATCTACCTTTGAATTTATTTTTCTACTTGAAAGAAAAAAAAGTTACTTGTAAGTTACTAGCATCTTTACAAATCTCGGACATCTTGATGAATTCAATTCGTGACAGCTGATTTGGGTTTTTTTAAGTTAATAATTTATAAACCATATAATTCATTTGTGATGCTCCGATGCTTTAAGCCTGCTGTCAGTTTGTTGAGACACGTGCAGAAAACACACTTGCTCTGCAAAGAGTTTTGGCATCAGTTGTCTTGTCTATGGGTGATGTGCTTTTGTCTGTTTGTCTGAGACTTCAGCTGAAGAGTCAGGGGTCTCTATGATGTGCTATGTGAATGTGTCTTTTCCAAACATTACTTCTGTGCTGCATCATATGCCAACCCCCCTTTTCAATTTGTTAACTCAATACAAGACCCCCCACATGCACACATACACACATTTTGTCAAATCTTGTTGTTTTGGAGTCTCTGGGTCAGCCAGATGCCTTCAGCCGTGTTTTGTTTGGATTTGACAATCTATATTTTCTATCCGTCAAGAAGGGCTTAGCCCATCGCTATAAAAACAGGGGACATGAGCCCAGGGCTGACCTTGTGACTGGTGAGAGACAGGAGACTTAGCCAATAGCCAGAGATCAGGTTGCACAGAGGATGGCCTCAGCAGGGATGTGTGTGACTCAGTGCTGTCACAGGCATCCTCCACATCCCCGCTGGAAAAAAAACACAAACTGAGCTGAACTGGAGCATCACTCAACGCTGCTCTGCTTTTTTTCTTTTTTTTTACATTAATTCTCTGTGTGTCTGTGTGTGCGTTTATGCATGTGTGCGTGCGTGTGTGTGTGTGCGTGTGTGTGTGCGCGTGTGTGTGTGTGCATGCAGATGAGTGTACTCAGTGAGAGTGGGTTGTACTCTATGGCTGTCAGTTAAGTATAGATATTGGCTAAACTGTGGAAATTTGGAAAAACACGCTTGCATCTAAACATGCACAGGTTATTAGCTAACAGTATACCCCACCATGTACGTATACGAGAGAAATGATGGATGCATGAATGTAAATATTGATATTTAAATATCTGCCTTCTGGACTGTTAATTAATGTACAGTGTAACAGAACATATGTTTATACATAGTAAAACTTAAACAATGTGCTACCATTTAGAATAATGTCAATGTTGTCATGTTGATGGAGCAAGCCATTAATGTATATATGGCAATCAATAGTACATACACAATTTATGCATTATACCAAACAGATAGAAAGATGTGCATAAGTTGATTTCATTGCTGAGTTTTTCAGTTGTAAATAAAACTGTACATAACAACAGAGCTACAGTCTACTGTGTTTAAAAAGATGTATGTGCAGAAAACTGTTGTTATGTTAATGGCAGACAAACTGGCCCATATGTGGCAAAAGTGATAAAAGTCAGACTGCTATAATAAGCCTGTGCCCATCCTGTCTGTACCGTGCTGTGTTGTGCCGTTCATGTCTTGGGCAGAGCTGTGCTGGCCGTGTCTACTGGGCTCCCCGCAGTGGAGGACAGTGCAGTCTGTCTCGCACAGTGCATCTTTAATGAACTGCAATTATCAAGCATATTACACTCCACACGGCTTAATGACGCAAATAAGAAAAGTTATAGGTGACATATTGTGCTAGCTCTGGGCTCAATCAATAATAATGTGACCAAAAACAATGATGTGTGTGTGAAGGATTTCTGCAGCTAAAGCAAGAAGTTGCTCCTACAAAATTATGATTTTAAAGGAAGCCAAAGTAAGGTAGATCCAAACACCTCTGTGAAAGATACTGCATTCTTACATTAACTCAAATAGACAGCTTCCTATTTCTATTTCAATTTGCACATTACACATTAACTGTGGGCAATGATGCGAAACAAACAAGGGGGACAAACCTGTATTACAGGCTGAAGCAGAGGTGCACTGAAGAGGAATGTCAATGAATTACAATGTGAATGAGGGACCATAGAGTACTTTGCCTTCCCTGCTTTAGATGTGCCACTTGATGTTAATGCCAATGGACACTCTGAGCAATTTAAACATTCATGCATTGTCCAGCCAGGGCACTGTGGATTTCACTGTAATAAAAGCAATGTGACAGCACTAGGCGGTGGGACCAGGGATTGTCACTGTCTCAACAAGCTTTACGAGGCTCTCAGAAGGTATTTCAGTAGAGCAAAAGGACGCTGCTACACTGATTCTTAGAAATTTTGGTTCTTGAAATTGTATCTGTACAAAACTACTGGCTATTTTGATCTGCTGCATGAGACTGCCTCTCTCAACCTGCTCTTTAATCAAGAAATGTCACCAATGCACGCTCCTGGTGCACTGTGTTGGTGGATGAGTACAATGTGTGTGTGTATGAGAGCTCGCACAGTCCTTCGAAACTGACCTTCACAATCTTTGAGGACCCACTCACTCCCTCTCTGACTGAGAGGCCTTTGGTCAGAGTTAATTACCCTCAGTACCTCCAGCTGCCTGCTCATCAGGTCAGCGCTCCCATATGGTCCTCCACGAGGCAGCAGGCAGGCAGGTAGGCAGGCAGGCAGGCAGGCAGGCAGGCAGGCAGGCAGGCAGGGGTGGGGAAAGTGCTGGATACCTGTGGGACACTGATTACATAAGCTGCTGCTAATGAGAGAGGTTCTTTCGAAAAGGGCTGCAAGTTCAAACGATCACAACGGTGGCAGTGGCTGACAGATGCAACCCCAGACGAAGGGGGACTTGATTAAACACACACACACATGCCGGAACACATGCACATAAACACCTGCAACCATCATCACTTTAATACACAATCGCACACACGGAGACACACAGCAGGAGAGGTGCTCTTTGATGAGCCAAGACTAGAGGTTGATGAGAAGGGGCACTGCAGCCTGATTCAGCTAGCTTGGGGTCACCAGGGAGTGTGTGTGTGTGTGTGTGTGTGTGTGTGTGTGTGTGTGTGTGTGTGTGTGTGTGTGTGTGTGTGTGTGTG
>JBBPCS010000374.1:8052708-8090386 GCA_037974645.1 Hollardia meadi | reverse complement strand
GTGTGTGTGTGTGTGTGTGTGTGTGTGTGTGTGTGTGTGTGTGTGTGTGTGTGTGTGTGTGTGTGTGTGTGTTCATTAGTCACATTGTGTGATATCATCATACTACTGACTCATTTGGCACACACCTCTCAACATGGGTCCTCTTATACATGCAGTGACTAAAAAGCAAAAAAGAAAATAAAATATATGCAAACAAATTGGGCTTATTTTTGTCCAATAAACTAATTTCTTTTTGCAGTATACATTTATATCATCAGATGTAATTCATCTTATAGCTTGATAATGAAATCCTTGCAGCAGTGAAGATCAGAACAAAGATTGATGTACTGTTTGGCTTTCTAGCCCTGCTGTCATGTCATCTGTTATTCTCAGACAAGAGCCTTGTGGTAATGCAGTTAGACCTCACAACAATGCTTAATCACAACAAACCACATTAGGCCAAAAGTAATTGTGTTTTCTTGGTATATGCATGGTCCAATCTGTTTCACTGCTGCCAATGAAGAGGGGGATGGAGAAGTAAGGGTGGGTGGGGGGCTTTCCACTTTGGGGCGCAGCCGAAATAGTCTTGTTTACCTCCAATGTCTGGCTCCACCTTATCGAGTTACAAAGCTGCTGCTGCAACTCAGATGGGCCCTCTGATTGATCTGCGCTCTGATGGCGAGAGGCAGCATGACTGACAGTCTGACAAGGATCTCAGACGGGAGCTGAGTAATGCATGTCATGTCATTTCCCGGAGACACCTGAGGTTCAGTTTCTCGTCCAGAAGAGTAAACAACGGAACTGATTTTATCGCTCTGCCACCTGAATTATGGTAAACTGGACATTTTCCATATCAGTCAGGACATCAAAGGGCAGTAAAAATGTCACATTTGAATTTTAAAGGAGTCAGCAATTCATATGAAATGACAAAGTGTCTCAACATTTAGAAAAACTTGTACTTTTATTATCCAGCTTGCAACCAAGCAACTTAAAAAGTGATAGAATATGACTGTCACAGGGTGAGCATATCTAAGATTCAACAAGCATTTTCTTTCAGGCCCTCACTATTACCAACACAGGTCTATAGAAATTCTCTTAGTCATCTACAACTCTTCAAATCTGTTGAATACAACAGTTAGGCACCTGATACAATTATCCCACGCAAACCTGCCAAACCTGTAATTATCAGCTCCAGTTCTAGTAATTTAAAATAGCATAGATTTACTGTACATATTCAGGTATTATACTAAAGGTGCTGAAATCAAATCAGTCCAAATGAATCCCACACAGCATGAGTTTTCATTAGAGTCCTTTTGTTTGGTTGGAGGGTTCAGCCAGAGAGGATGCATGCAGGTCTAAGGACCCAGACTGAAACCAAGGTGACCACAGAGCGGGTCACATGGGGTAGAACTGTGAGGCAGCCTCAGACGACTGGATCTCCACCTGAGCCATCTTGAATTGGGTGCACTGCAGCCATTTGCGCAGAGCAAACGGAGGAGCTCCAGGTGTCTGGCCCTGCAGACACTGGTGGTTCACCCGGTTCTGGATGGCCTGGAGACGCAGCTGCAGCCCCGCAGACAGGTGCTGACGAAGCAATGAAGGGAGAATGACGTTATAGTTTGAAGTAATTGATAGTCGATTGCTACTTGAGTATTATTAATCTGTATCAATAAAAGCGCAAAGTTCTTAAATGCCTTACCTTTAGGTTTGACTGAATCATGGGTAGCCACATAGGAATTAGCTATAGGAAAGAAAAAGAATGGATAAGTATTAGGCTACATGTCAAGATAATCATATATTAACCATGTGTAAATATAGTAACAGCAAACCTTGACAAAGATGGTTGAGTTGCACTCCTGCAGGGCTTCCATCAAGCTAATGACATGAAGACACACCATCTCTACCATCTGAGAGAAAAAATATCAAGCAAAACTGTGATTGTTTCTCTAACATAGTTAACGTTTCCTCATAATAAACTAAATAGGAGTTAATCCAAAAGTTGAAACTAAACACCTCTCTTCATACAACATATGAACAAGCACCACATTTCTAGACCCCTACTTTGCTAGCTTAAAATCATAGCAAATCATAGCGCAGAGCACTCACCACTTTATTGTGGGCCATGAGCTGCAGGATGCTGGGTGTAACCCGACTCCAGAACTCCAGGCCAGTGAGGATGGCACTGGAAGAAAACTCGGTCTGGTTCTGGTTCAGCAGGGATGGAGCAGCAGCTGCCTGCTCGCAATAGATGGTCCACAGCTGGGCAAACATGAAGGCGTGGAACAGAGAGCACATGTGCAGCACCGACGTCTGGGGACAGAGATCAAGACCAAAATAGAAAAGGCCGGTGAGGTGGTTACAGATCAGATTAACAAAACCTGGGTTGAGTCATTGAAAGGCAGTTTGTTTCTGCCAGACCTTTGACTGTTCTGGGAAACCAATTAGGATGACTATAAGATGATCTGCAATGTGGGAGCCAGCATCTAGAGGGATGGGCATACAGGAGGTGGAGCCCTGGAGCAGGGCGCAGTGTGTCAGGGAGCCCAAAAGTAGCCAGGACAGCTGACGAATGTGAGATACACACTCGATAAACTCTTTCGGTCTGCAGATTGAAAAAAAAAACAAAAAACATTGCAGTTTCACAAATCAGCTCATAATATATTCTATACAATGTTATTCTCATATTTCTCAGGATTATACTCAATATTTCACAATCAATTAATCCTGACGACATTTGAGTTGGTTCACCCAAAATATTTTCTCATTTATCTCTAGTGGTATCTGGCCATGAGGGGTTTTTTTCTCCAGGTTTTGAGATTTCAAAACATTGTCATGCCTAACCCACTGCCTAATCCATCTTCACAGCAAGATCTGTGGACTATCCAGAGCAACTGCACATTTGTAGTACCACAAAATTTACATTCCCATCCATTGCATCTGGCTGGAGGCAGGAAGCTCATGGACAAATATTTCACAACCCAGGAAAATAAGGCAATATTACTAAAGACGCATGAGGAAATGTGTTTCTATGTAATTTGAGTAAACTGAACTTTTAAGTCGGTGAATCCTTACTAAACTCATCTTTAGCTTTGTAATTCTTACCCTTGTTGCATGGTGGATGGTGGATGATAAAGCCAGGGAAGATAACGGACTACAGCTTTGTTGTCACGGTGATTGCCTTTGCTGATCTCCATGGCAGCGACCTGTGCCAGGCCCACTTTCAGATTCCCCCCAAAGGTGTCCTCATGCAGCGGCTGACAGCACGCCTTCATATGGCTCTGAATTAGAGATGTGTTGCAAGGAAAAGAAAGCTGAACAGAAGGCAAAATATGAAAAAACCTCTACATATGATACTCTGCAAGTTGTGGCGCTGACATGAAAAACAAGGCTTACTTTAAGTTTGGTTAACGTGTGCATATCTGCAATGAAGTCCAGGAGCTCACTTATGTATTGTCGCATGCATTCCATGGCTGCTGTTGTGCACTGTCGGGAACAAACCAGTTTATCCTTTAGGGCGTATCACAGTGGGGTCTATCCTTGTTTCTTGCTGTTTTATTAGGCTGATTCTAACAAGATCCAAACACTCATCAACCAAAGTCTTACCCCCGGCAGCGTTGAGATCATGTGCTTTTGGATGATGGTGGATTCTGCTAGCCGTGTGCCGATATCTGCACAAACAAACTGAGAAATTCCACAGTGAGTTTTAGAATTGTATTCAGGATGAAACATGATGTATTTGTTTCTTGTAAACTGAAGTTCGTAGAAGAGAGTATTTTTTACCTGGACCAGCAGTAACAAGTTTGTGTCAGGCAGAGGAGACTTGAACTTGAGAGCCTGCAGAAGCTCTAAGATCACAATGCGGGACATGTAGAACTTATCTCTCTCCTGGATGCGAGGATATAGAGAGTGGAATAAATGTACTGATGCAGCAAGACTGCCTTTTTCTATTATCACTCTCCCTTACTCATGCTGCGAGGAGAGCATAAACTCTGTAGTGTGAATAGAGGGGGAAGGACAGGCAGCGAGAGGGGAGCGAGGGGAGGCAGGGAGACAGAGAATAGACAGAGAATAGTGAAGCTGAGGAGTAGATTTAGGCCAGTCCAGATCTCTCCTCCCAGAGTCCCAGGCAGCTCAGATGAGGCTGTCAGGCTGCCTTCTCCCTCCCTGAGGACAGGCTGCTCTCTTTGTTCATCCCTTCCACACAAAGCCCAGCTGCCTGTTTACAAACCACACTGTCATCTTCTGGCTTCCACTTTGCCTCTCTCTTTCTCTATGCAGTCATGTTTGCTTATGTTAGGCGCAGGCACATGCTCCTCCGCTCTTACAGAATGCAGAGCCGCTGCTGACATTTCTCACTGTGTGACTTGTTAATGTGCATACCTGTCTGCAGCACTCTCATAATTAAAAGTTAATGGACCATGTCCATCTGGTAAATAGGAAATCATAGGCTCCTCTTTAGCTCAAGGAACCATTCACATTTTGGCATATAGTGCAAAGCAGCTGTGACAAAAGTTGCATTGTTTCAAACTTTAGGTCTACGGGCTGAAAAATCCACCCTGTGCTTCTCAGAGAAACCTCACCTCTCCATAAAACAACTGCACAGGACAAGTTCCAAAAGCAATTGCTCATAGTGACTCTGGGTTTTGAAAAGCGGATATTATATGGTGAGGAATTAAAGAGGGTGTAGAAAATCAATACTGCAGGAGACATAAAGCATGCAGTGTTGACAGTGGTGGAGGAGTGAGGATCCATCTGGCCCAACAGTGCAGACAGCCCTGGCTCCATCTTTGTCTGAGACAGCCACTCAGAAACACACCATACATCCTCGGCCCTAGCACACCAACTAATCATGTTAATCAATACTGGCTGATTGCCTACTTAATCATCTGTGACACATAGCCACATTTCTGGCTGACTGGAGAGTCAGAGAAGTAGGTGTAGCACCAAAAGAGTGATGAGAGAGAGCCCTGCGAACAGCAGCTCAACATTTTTAACACTGCAGATTAGTTTAAAAGGTTTAACTCTTTCAAAGCTGCATAAATACTGCTGTCAGCACATGTTTTATTCCTACATATAAAAGTCTTTTCCTCAGAGAGATATCATGTAAACACACTCATGAGTACCTTGTTGAAGGCTTTGTAACACAGTCCACATAGTTCTACGAGGTAGGAAAGACTGAACATGCCATACTGGATGACAAAGCTCAGCAGCTTGGAGAAAGGCTCCAGGAGGCTCTGTAGGGTGGAGATAGGGTTGGATATTAAAGGCCAGAATTTGGACATACTGTATCAGACATATATAAAACTCTGCTCTGGGCTTACCCGGGTTGCATTTGTAGTTGGGATTTTCAGCAGACAAATGATAATCCTCAAGCTGGAATCCATGGGGCACTAATGAGACACACAGATTATAAACAAAGAAACAAGTTGAAAAATCTTAGCTGTGGGTTGGTTTTAAAATGCAAAAGTTGGAACAGTTTTGCATGGTGCATAGCCATATTTCTGGACTTTGTGTTTTAAATGTGTCCGCAGTGATGAATTGAGTGGATCACACTAATCTGACCTCCAAGGTCAAAAGCATCAGAGTCAAATCAATTACAATTTTAAGACTCTCTCCAATTGAACCCGACAAGGGCACCGCTAGATGCTTTTTCCTCGAGCCATAATCACATTAAACCATATCAGACCATGACTAAGTGAACGGAAGAGTCGATATCTACCTTGAGAGGAAGCACAGAGGGCAGTTTTGTGAGGAAGGTCTGGAACTGGTTGCAGATGGTTGTCCACAGGTTGCTTGGAGAGTCCATGGGCAGAGCCTCCATGAAGGTGGCAATGTTCTCCAGGCAGTGCAGCATTGTGCCCCCTGCTGGCAGACTCTTTTTGTTGTTCAAGCCCTGGAGGGCACAGAGGCATAAACCATAACAGGGTTATATAATGAAATTCTATAAGCGAAGATATTTCCATTTAACTGATCATTCAGTCCTGATCAATCACAATGCTTACGATGAGAGCGGGGGATTTAGGACACTGAGGCACAGATGATTGCTTGGATCAGCTCATGCATCAACGGGTCCTTATCTGTGTCCTTTATTTATCTTAACAGTAACAATAAACTGGCACAGTGGTGCAGTGTAAGGCAGGTTTTCTTGAATGCCCTGATGATTTGTTGTTTTAGACGGGCTTATGCTGTGTATGTAGCTGGAGCCACAAAAGCTTTTGCTTTGACAAGAGCTCCTCCTGCTGGTTAAATGACTCAATAACACGAAAGAAAATCCCACCTCGAGCAGCATGTTGAGGGCAGCAACAGAACTCAGTTCATTAAAATCTATCAGAGATGACGCAAGTGTTCGTAGAAAACTTCCATCTGCAAAAAAGAAAGATATAAAAGGAATGAAGGTAACAGTATGTCCAGTGGGAAACTATTAAGTAAGTCTTATCACTATGGAAAAATATATACATTTAAATAAAAGTAAATAAAACCAGTAAAATATGCATCTACTATAGGTTACAGAATATAAAAATTAGTGCAACAAGGTCAGATGACACAGCTAAGACATTCTGTAAGTCTTGTGTGCAGGCAAATTTTAAGGATGTTCGAGTTTAGTCGTCAGTGGTATGAGCAGACCTTTGATGTTACTCTGGAAGAGTTGGGGCAAGATGCCATTAGGGGCCAGCTGGTGAAACATGCAGCGGAGGAACTGCTTGGCTACACCTGCTACATTCCCTGGGATCAACATACTGCAAAACACCACAGGGAGAATGGCAGTATTGGACAGGTGGTCTCACTTCACATCTATTATTAAACTCATCTATAAGCAAACTGAATATCTGAGCACGCCGGTGTGACAGCTTTAATGTCTCATACCTCTCAGCTTGTCCAGAAAAATTGGCACTAGATGCCAACCTGAAAGAAGTTAGAGCAGTGGATTAGGACTCTGGGATGAATTATGCATGAGCTCTAGGGGTGAGTTATGAAACTTCATTTAATGGTGAAGTGCTGTGTGGATGTAGATTGCTGGAGTGGCTGTACCTGCCCACAGACTGCATGATGTCGAGAAGCATCGGAGCAGCTAAATCAGGGCTGAGGTGGATGAACATGGATAGAACGACCACCGCCAGGCCGAGAGTCTCCTCGTCGTATTCCTCCAGCACAGCGGCACAGTCCCGACACCTGGGATATCACATAGAAATAAACCAGTTAAACATTAGCACGACTTGTTTTCAAGACAGGTATAGCTGTGGATTGATTCATCCACCTGTCAGACATTGTGGTAGGCTGCTCGTCGATGAACTCCTCAGGTGCAGGGACGAACATGCTGACTGTGCTCGGTGCAGAGAGCAGACTGGTCTTTGTTGGACCTACAAAGGAAACAAAAGAACAGTAGGCTTTTGGAAAGATTCAGTGATTATATGCTGAATGAGTTTTTTGTAAATTATATTTTTTAGCTTAGTCAAAGAAGAGATATTGATGCTGCTTGACTACAGGAACAGTCCAAGCACTCTAAAATTTGATAAATTATTCCCTACTAAAATTAGCAAAAAATAATGGCTACAGAGTGTGCTTGTTTGCATATTCGTTTTTTGCTTACTTATCATTTTCTTCTTTATTGTATTGTATTTCAATTGATTTCAATTACTAATCAATAAGTGTCGTTTTGCACTTACTACTTCTTTTGTTTTCTTACATGTACTCCTGCACCATATCCACACATATCTCCTCAAGGAGTCATGATGTAAAAATAAAAGTGTAAAGTGACTGACCCGTCTCCCAGGTGCTGATGTTGTGTGGCGCGCTGGACTGATGCTCCAGCTGTCTCTTCATTAACTGGCTCATGGTCAGAGCTCCCAGAGAGCCTCGCTTCACCTGACGGTACTGAGCTAAAGGTCAGACACAGAAAACAACACCTGGGTTGGGTTGATGTACCTACCAAGACCAATTTAGCAATACCAACCAAGTGTGTGTGGCTGCATGGAAATAGGTAAGACAGACATGGAAAAAGATGATCAATGTAATTTTGTTTTGTCATTAGGACAAAATTAAGTCAGGTATTTAACTTAGTCTTTTTGTGGAACTGCATTATAACAATACTTTAGAGTAAAACTAATTTGAAAACGAATTTATAAAACTTTTTTTTTACATTTTCCCAATCTTTATAATAATATGAGAGAACTGAAATTTTATTTTGTTTTAATGTTAAAATGGTAAATTAAGGCCTTCCTAATGTTACCACAACAGTCACATTTATTGAAGTTTATAAGGAGACTACAAAGTATTTGGATCCTACTTGATACTGAAGAGCGGTGGCTTGTTTCAGGCATAGCAGCTTCAAGCGTTGGGGCTGAGGCAGATTCTCGTGGCTTTTCCAATGTAGACAGAACTTTGTGATCTGCAAGGCAATATGGGCGGGGCATTGGCATCAGAATATATGCCGTTATATGCCAAGAAATGAAACTGCATAAGATATAATATATATAATTCGTAGTTACAAACACTACTTTTGAGGAGATAGTTAAAGTCTATTTAGTGCTAATTTGATAACAGTTTACTATGAAAAGTTTAGTATTTTGTTTCCCTCACCACCTCTTCTGCACCTTGTATGTTAAGTCAAATTATACAGATTCACAGCTCCTGATGTGACCTGAAAAACTTGTAAAGTGTTTGTATGAAAGGAAGGGAAGAGTGAACACATACATAGAAACATGCCACAGGACAAAGTTGGAGTGCAGCTTGCACATGTTTATGAGTACATTTATAATCAAAAGTATTAAATGAACATACTTGTGTGTCGGCAATATTTATATCCTTCACTACAAATAATGTCTCATTTACAATTACTGTATACTGTCAACTCGATGCACACTATCACTGTTTGATTTTTTGGCTGCATTTTTCCTAACATTGCCAGGCTGCCATTGTTTACCATTTTACTTGGAATGTGGTGCAAGATCTATCAGTAGACTCTCCTCGAGTTGTGCGATGCATCACAGTGAACATTAAGCCTATATTATTATATTTTTGTCAATGTTGGACCGTCATTATGTGGTAATGTAAAGTGCGGATTGATTTATAAAGTCTACATTTCCTTGCACCTAAAACTGTAATTAAATTGTGCATCTTATACAAAAAGATGCAATACAATGTGCTTCACAAAAATGAAAGAAATATAGGACTATTAAAAATCTAGCAGCCTTCTTAAGGGACAAATCAAAAAGATAAAACAAAATTAATAGTAAATAAACAACAATTCATACTGTGTATGAGTATTTAGTAAAAGTTCTAGGCAAAATCAAGTTTTAAAAGTTGTAAGTGAGATGAACATTCTCAGATCTACAGGGAGACTGTTCCAAATCAACTTAATCACTGTTGGCTTTCGTTCTGGACAAAGAAGCAGCACAACACACGCTGTGAAGTGATCTGTGAGGGATTTGTTGTTTCCAGAGTCTGCAAATTGATTTTCATATTGTACGTGTAATAGATGCCTGGAACCATTGGTAAACACATCAGCATGGTCAGCACAATGGTTTACTGTGACCTAAAGTATAGATGATTTGTAGAAAATTGGCTTTATTATTGTGGTTTAATTGGCAAAAGATACACACTTTTGACCACACTGGTACCTAAAGTTATAATAATGCTTTAAAATAGCATTAGATAACCCTCCTCAAATCTTATCTCATTACACAGCACCTGAGCAGCACACTAGTAAAGTAGGAATTATATTTATCCATTGTTAAATCTTACCAGTTTCTGTGGCCTGCTCACCACCCAGCTTGTCGAACATATTGAACGTGATGTCCAGGTATTCCCTCTGGATAGCACTAACAGCTATCTTCCTCTGCTTCCGTTGTCGGGGCACAATCTGGATTTTAAACTCTGTTTCATCATTGTCATTCCCATCGTCAGGCTTGGGTTCGCTGTCCCCTTCATCGCCCATGTCGTCGTCCTCTTCATCATCCCCATACTCTTCTTCGTCATTGCTGTTACTGTTCTTGCTCATTTCCGGTGAGGAAAGAGGCTCCGCTTTGTCTTCTGGGATGTCCAAGAATATGGTCCTACCAGAGGGACTTGTCCCTGGTCCCATCCCAGTCTTTATATCCTCTGAGGTCACAGGCATGTCATCTAGAGAAGTGTAAGGGACGTGCGCGGTCTTCCTCAGCAGGTCTCTCTTCTGCTTCAGTGTCATGGGGCTTTCATGGCAGACATTTTCTGGTCGGTCTGGAAGTTCCAGAGAGGTGCTGGGAGTCACGCGGTTTGGCTTCTTTTCCAGAAGTGGTTGCTCTGAGCCTCCCTTTTCAGCCAGAAGGTCTGGGGTCTTTTTGTCACTAGAACAGTCCTCTACACTCACCTGAACCACAGGAGACAGTCGCAAAGTGTTGCTGCTTGCACAGGAAGCAGAAACCTTCGGACTCTCGTTGAACTTGGATGCTATGATGGTGTTAAGGTCAAACTCCTCATCACTCTCTACGATCCTTAGAGGAGGCAATGGTTCAAACACCAAAGAGTCAGTGTCAGACAAGGAGAGCAGTGAGTGTTTTTCTGGAATGGAGGTGCAGTCAGAGGAGAGGTCAATGAGGTCTTGGTCCTCCTTCCCCTGAGCCGATCCTCCTAGTGAGCTCTGGTCCAACTTGTCCTCAAAGGTCTCCATGCAGCTGAGACGAACCTCTGGGATAACAGGCTTGGAGATGTCAGACTGGCCACCTCGAGAGCCTCGCCGGTCCACGGCATCGCTGCCTTCCACCCGAACTGAAGAGCCATCAGATGACCCTTTGCCGTGATACCTGCTGTGCGACGTGGATGAGGATGGGGGCAGGACCACAGGGGGCGCCTGCATGTCACAGCGATCGATGCAGGATTTGCGTCGATGTTCATCCAGATTGAAGAGGATGGAGTCAGTGTTGGAAATGTCCAGAGACTTCTGCTTGTGCATGGCCTGCAGCCGCTTCTTCCTGGTACTCTCCTCCCTTACACAGTGCAGAATGCTGTCCTGAAGGGCGCTGGCTTCACGGTACTCTGACAGCTCAATGTTACCTTTTGCACAGAAGAAAAATTAGACTTTATCCAAGTGAAAGGATCTCCAAAATATGTTCTCCTGAAAAAGATTCAATCAATGTGCTGTTATACTACACTTTACTCTGAAAGCCTCTGCTTCTTACTTTTCTTGGCATTCAGTTCTACCGGCTGGTACTTCACAGACTTGCTGCCACCAATCCTCTTCAGGCGGGCAAAGAAGGTCTGTGACTCCTTGTTAGCAGCACCAGTCGGTGTGTCGTGGACATCTGACTCATCAAAAACACTGTCCTCTTCTAAGATGGAGAAAAATTAACATCAGTACTGCGTTTATGAGGCAAACAAATTATTTCACTGGGAAGAGTGTTGTTTTCATGCTATCCTATCATGGTATATTATGTATATTAAATGGTTTTCATCCTAAATGCTTTCCTGAAAAAATATTTTCTTAATATTGAAACTTTCTTCAGCAAAAGGTTTTAAGATCGCTCTAGGAAGGGGCCAGCTGCTACGTTCCAGTACAAACAATCAATCGTTATACGTATGTATATTTTGTGACCTGTTCAGCAGACTAGTTTGATGTTGAGATTTTAAAAAAAATATCCTTTATTTTGCTTCACCTTTTTCTTTCTCGCTGTAGCGGCTCATGTTAGAGTTGTCGCTGTAGAGAGGTCCTGCTGTAGAGTGCGGACGGCAGCTGTGATACTGAGCATTCAGTGTGTTGATGGTGATGTGGATCAGATGGAGGACTACTTTACTGCCGTCCATGTCTCTGTAAGGGTACTGTGGTGCATAGAAAACACGATGAGCCTATGTTGTATAAGTGTCATTCTCTTTGTAATACATACTATATACAATAAAATATAAAGTTGAGAAAACATCTAGGAGACAAAATGAATAATGATCCAAGCAATTATATCCCACGGACACATAGTAAATCAAAGAGTACCTTATAGAGGATAACTAGCAGGGCTTTGAGCCACATCTGTCTTATGTGTGGCCTCAGGGCCCACAGCGAGCACCGAGGTGGCTGCTGGAAATAGTGTCTGAGCTGGGGACACGTACAGTACTTCAACACCTGTACCACCAGGGGGAGCAGCTGCTTCCCCAAACCAATATTGTAATCCATCACCTGGAACAAACAACAGTTAAATCTATTGGCACTCTTGTTATACTCATATTCCTCACAAGCTGCTCATAAACATGCCATTTATTTCTGCATCTATCGTCACAGAATACCAAAAAAGGTTATAATATATATTATATGTCAGTCACTTGTGCAATGCCAGCGATGAAGGCGTTGAAGCAGGTAGAGGTGCGCATCTTCTGAGGTGCAATCATGAAGCAGCCCTCCTGTTGGTCATAGCCCAGCAACACATACAGATGACGCTTCACTGTGTTGAAGGCCTTGGCACTGCCGATGTCAGCCTCTGCGCTGCTCTGGTCTTTAGCCATAAATTTCATGAGCACCATGATCAGCTGGTGAACCGTCTGGTGATCTATGCCAGCGTCCTCAGGAAGCAGGTCTCTGATGACGGTGTCATCCTCGGGAGACGGGGTCTGGCCTACAAGAGGGGCTGAAACGTCAGGGTTAAAGTGCGGGAGGAAACGTGCTGCAGACAGGGGAGAAGATGGGGGGAGGTTAGGGTGCAGGAATGGGGGGGAGGGGTGGGGTAATAACACACAGGTGGGGGAGTCAAGACAGGTGGAGACATTGTCATGCAAAATACTGTACATACATCAGAGCGATGTGTTCGTGGAATACATGAATGGGGTAAACACAAAAAATGACCAGCTAGCTGTTAGCACGACTGTCATAATTTGCATAAACCCGAGGCAGGATGAAAAAACAATGACTGTCACCATGGAACAAACATTGCTTTTTCATATTTAATGTCATAATTTCAAATAATAGCTAATAATAAGATAATCATACTGTATTTTCCCTCCAGTGTAATGTGATTTATGATGAGTAATACTGCATGTTTCAGATTTAGGTTGTTATTTACCTGGCAGGACTTTCTCTATCATATCTCCCAGTGTCGGGGCAGAGTGCTCTTGCCTCGTAAGCCTTAGAGCTAAAAACCACATATGAAGAACACAATTTAGGAGAATGTACAGGGAGGTAGTACAGGACAAGTGTCTGAGTTTCATCGTCATCCAACATACAAATACACATAAAAACACACTATATGGCTTCAAGACAGTATAGACTCCAAATGATAACAAGAATCAGGGTATTATGACTCATCACAAAAATCAAATAACTGCATCATGTTTGAAGCCATCACACGTAGCCTCTCCAAGAAACTCCTGTGGTGATGTCCTGCCTTATTAAACAAGCATGCGTTAAGACATTCAAGTGAAATGAACATTGGGAACAAACAAGTGAGGAAGGGAACATTAGGAAATGGGACCAGACTTTGATCAAACAGTATTTGCAAATAAAAAAGAATTTGGTTTCACCCACAAGGAATAGAAAATGTGTCTGTGTCAGATGCTTCGCTACATAGAAATTGGTTATAAACAACTTAAAGATGCAGACATGGATTGTCTCTGTAATGGCATTTCAGATAAAGCACCTATGAGGCTCTTAAAGCCTCAGAAGGTATTTGCAAACACTGTTAGACCACAGACTGAGTGAAAGTGACACAGGTTCAGATTTAAACTGAAAGACAGATGGACTGGCTGAACTGTGATACTCACGAAGTCGGTTGCTCAGTGACTCAGGGAGTGAAAATGCCCGTTTAGACTCTGTCGGGCCTCCCTTCACACTGTCACGGAGGGAACGCACACTCTTTTGCCGATTCCTGGCAAAACGGGCCCGGCGTATCTTCCACATTGCTGCATCACTGAGGTTGGCTACATTGGTTCGTACAGCTGTGATGGCTGTCAAAAGAAAAATCACAAACTTAATCCGAAGCGGTGTTAAGCTCATAGAAGCATGCTGAGTAGGTGGAGCAGGTGTAAAACTCTGAATGAGAACACAGCTGCGACGTACTAGTAGGGAAAGGGAACTCCTTGTTGCAGTCCAGGTGTAACTGAGCCTCCAGAGATAGTGTTTCAAAGCGGTTGACAAAGAACTCCCAGCTAAGAGCGGGAATGTCTTTCTTCAGGAAGTGCAGCAGCAGGAGCTTGCTGAGGATGATGGGCCGATCCCTCACAACAGTGTCGAACTGGAAATCCAGGCACAGGCATAAACCCTGGATAATAAACAACAAACACATATAAATACATATGTTGAGACATGACTATGCACAGCACCATGAAGACATGGCTCTATACACACCATGATGTATTTACTCTGTATAAAATATGAAACATCACATTCATATCTTCATATTCTACAGGTTTACGTTCAGAGTTACTTTGAGTTTTCACAGACAGAGCCGATTATTATATCACCAATGTAAATGCCTTTAAACATACGTCCTTCTAGACATTCACTCCTATTTCAGCATGCATGATGTACATTTGGCTGCCATTATGCAAAGCTAAAAAATTGACCCAAAAAAAAGACTGTAAATGAAGATGTGATGATGTAAATTTCCATATACAAAATTTTGGTGCAGAAAGACAAAAGTAGCAGGCCCCATTTAAGTCCAATGATAAGCATTGAATTTGAAAACACATTATTTCAGGTCACCTGCAGGGCCGGCCTCTTGATGGTGTCCAGCAGCAGTCTGGCCCGGGTGGCCACAGCTGGGTTAACGTCCTCCACAGAGGCCAGGAAGCAGCAGAAAGCATGAGCCAAGGAATATTTCAGCAAGTGGTTTTTCGTCACCGCGCCGATGTCCAGGAACCGACAAAGCACTGCCACCTTCTCCACTGGGAGTTTTCACGACAATACAGTGAGTGAAAGGGAACATCATCAGCAACAGACACAGATTACACAAAAAGAAGAGGCAACTGGGCTGCCACTTGCCCGGCCATAATTACATAGATTAAATAACCAGCTATGAGGTCACTGATGAAGATAAGTTAATGTATGTAGCTAATGTTTCAATGTCATCATATTTGTCTTCATATAGTACATGGGTGTAGAACAAAGAAAACTTATATAGATCATTTAAAATCTACTTAAAATCTATTTAAATTACATTATATCATTGTATGTGTATATTGTGTATCTTTGATTGAGAGAGGTATACAAAAAGTGTCACCAGCCCTCTACTCTAAGGCTCTTAGTGTAAAAATACAGTTTCTGTAATGTAATGCTGTAATTGCTTGACAACGTTTTCATACACACAACACAATGCCCTTTTAAGTGTGGAATAAAGGAAGAATGCTTTCAAAAGAAAACAAGATCCTTCCAGTAATTGGTGGATTTTGTTATCACGACTCAGATTAAATTCTAAAAATAGGCGCTTTATTCTAAAATCTAACTCATAACTCTCACCCACTCTGAGCTGATGTATAGCACCCAGATTGACCACTAGGTGTCAGTGTGGAAGTCAAGAGACATGCCATATACTGTGCGTATGTATGATTATTTGCTGTATGTTTGGGGCTATTGTCAATTCAATTACTCCGGTTTCCCTGTCCTCTGTCTCAAGGTCATACAGCTCCTCTCTGCCAATCACAAGGCGAGAAAACCTTATTAATCCCACAATTCCTCTTCGCCGTCTGTTTGAGCCACACGGTAACCATGACAACAGAAATGGGAGCTGTGGGCAGGCAGTGGTTTACTGTACTATATAAGCAGACTCCTGGTCTTCCATTTCATCCAGTTCATTAATGCACAACCAAACCACTTGCATGCAAAACATTTAATTAAATCTAAAAATAAACTGACAGCTTTTCTTATTATGATGAGCTTGTCTGTATCGTGTTTATATCGGCATATACACTGCATATAATCAGCTTGAGAAGCAATTGCAGATATCAGATAAATAAATATGTTATCACACAATAAGTCTACCTCTCACCTGCTTCGAATCGTATTTTCCAGTCTTTGCTGTTGAAGTTTGAGTTGATGAGGTTCCAAAAGATGTCTGCCCCGTGCGACAGGGAGAGGGCGTGGAGAAGCTGCGGCACAGCCAGGGAGGCCAGCTGACAAAACTCTGACTTTAACATGGACCACAGACTGAAACACAAACACCAAATTAGACACACTGACTGATTGCTGTCAAGTAGTTGATTAAATTCAACAATTCTGCAATAATTTGTATCAAAACAAACTGTCAGCACACACCTCGGGATGAGCATCTTTTCTTGGATGTAGGCCAGAAACTGGGGGTGATCCTTGCGGGCAAGGTACAAACACTCTCCATGGAGACACAGGATCTTTAAACAGTTCATCATGTTGAACAAGATGTCAGGCTCCTCAAACTTGGACATTTCCTGAATACAGAGGAGATGTGTGACTCAGCGTGTACCACATGTACACTCAAATCACTGAAAACCTTCTGTTTGTGCCTCGGTTTTAATATTCAGTCATTCGGAACTAGTACCTGCAAAATTGTGTATATAAGCTTCAAAGACACGGGGAGCTGCTGGTAGGAGAATTTTGTATCCGAGTTATTCTTCATGGCTGGAAGGAAGAAGAGCGCAGGGTAGTGTTAGAAAGAACTCAACTTTAAAGTTACTCACTATAACAGAGCAGACACGGTTTATTGACAATTATAAAACATATCGATGCAAACATGAGGCCAAAATTGATACCAGTCCTACATCTGTACGTTAAATGTGTTAAACGTAGCTTAGCATAGCGTAGCAAAAAGAGTAGAAACAGGGGGAAACAGCTAGTTTTGGCAACCTCACAATGTCAAACATTCATGTACATAAACCCCCTGTAAAACAGTCAATTGTTGTTTTTACTTTGTTTTTAAAACAAAATATATAGGTGCTAGTAGATTTTGTTATCATTGGACAGGGCCATTCTTGCCTTTATTTTAAGCTAAGCTAATTAATGATTAGCGGTAGCTCCATATTTACCATACAGTCATGAGACAGAGGTATTAATATTCTCATCTAACTCTCAGCAAGAAAGTAAATAAACTAATTTCACAAGATATCAACCTATTCCTTTAATGTGAAGCTAGCAAGCAGTATTAGCTATTATCTTAGCTAAAACAAAGAAGCATAGTTCCCAAAATGTAGCCTATTCCTTTAATTTGATTATTGGTATTCTTCTGGTGGTAAACAGTTCAAGAATTGTCAATTGCTTTGGCTGTAGAATTGTTATTGGAAAACACTGTGTACAAATCTGATACACACGTGCGTTATCAGGAGAATGGTTAATGGGGTTGTCAGTGTGTGGCCCACTTGGGTTGTCTCCTTCCTCACTTCCATTCTCCGTCCCAAGGGAGAAATCTTGCTGAGACAAGAGCAACATTTCCTCCAAACTATCCGTAGGTTCCTGCAGAGGAAACCAAACATTGTCAAAACATTCGACTGTTTATGTTTCATATATTCATTAGTAGTTCACCGGAGCATAATATTCATTGTTGTCATTCACAAGTAATTTCAGGACTTTGTATTTGTAAGTTGACAAAAACAAATTTTTTAATGCTTTATTTCATCTACAACATCATTAGCTCAACCAGGCACAGTGCTGTTTTCGGTATTGTGGTTTGGGACTGGCGGCTCCAGTCTTACCTGCTTAATGCACATGGTTCATTTATGGTGCATAAACATTCATACTGCGATTCTCACCACAAGGCGAATCTCTTCCCGGGGGGTCAGCCTCTCCAGGAGTTCACAGCCCAGCTGGTAGCACAGGATACTGGATTGGCACAGGCTACATTCCAGGGCCTTCTCATCCTTCTGGCAGGTGTGTGAGCCCCCCCACGGGGCCTGGAAGACGTTGTTGATGATGCCCACGATATCCTTCCCCAGGCTGCAGTCTAGACCCAGCATCACGCCGTCATCCTGAAGCTCCATCTGGGGCCACAACAGAGACGACCGTGAAAACAGGGGAACAAAAAGTGGAGCACAACACTCAAATCTCAATCTCCCACCTGTGTGCAAGGTTGTTTTTGCACTGTGTGCCATTATTCTCTATTTGAATGAGCAGAAAGAATAATTGTGTTTAAACTGTGTTGCATATTGTGTAAAAAATTCACTTTCAGTCTGCATCCTTGGCATATGTTTAGTAGAACAATAAGACAGGGTTTGTATTAAGATGTTTTTTACTGCCATACACATACATAAACAAAAAAGAATATTATAGGATTATTATCACCAGTGACTGTTGGAAACAGACCCTTAGTTCATTTAATATGATTATTCTCATTTTAGCAATTGTTCATCAGGAAGGTGTGGTCACCTGCTTTAGGATGAGGTCAAACATGAGGATGAAGCAGCCGAGGTTCATGTCGTCATCGTCACAGTCCAGATCAAGAGCACAGTGGCCAGTGGCGTGGCCCAGGTTTTTAAAGGGGCTGCAGCGCAGGGGGCTGCGGAATGGGCTCCTGAAGGGGCTGGGGAAAGGGCTGAGGGTGTTGTGCTGCCCACGGCGTCCTGGATCTGACACCACACTCACCTACGAGCAAAGAGCACATAAAGTAAAGCGTATGTGTTTTACTTCAAACTCAAACCTTTGAACTCCTGTTACTGCCAGTTATGACACGAGCACAGCATCGCCTGACTATAAATTTCAGTGATAAATCTACATCACAGTCAAGTTCAATTAAGCCCTTTAAAGGAGCTATATTTAGACACTTGCAGTTACCATGGCAACATACACTAAATCCCAATGAATGGTAGCAAATAGAGCCAAGAAGAGCAGAAATGTGTACTTCCTAATCCCAAACATGCGTCGGACAGACAGCAAAATATCAAAAAGAAAAATCTACCAAAGGTGTAATACCATCTGGTCAGGTAAGGTGAAGTGATTTTTGTATAGTAGTATACAAGCATATAATAAGTATATAATAAGCGATTCTTACTGGTTTTACTATACTCAAATGAAAAGAAAAGAAAATGAGCACCATATCTTTTATTTTTTGTTTCTCTTACCCTGCGAGCCCCAGTATTGCCAGACAGATCTGAGGCACGTGCCTTCCTCTGATTGGCCAGCTCCTTCAAGGAGTTGACTCCATCAGAGAACATCCCAATCAGCAGCTGAAGAGGCACCACAATGTCCAGTTCTGACAGCACCTAGGTCCATACAAGTTACACGACCGTTTAAAGGGTCCAATTCACAATAATCACAAAAACCTGCCTACCATGCAGATAGCTATGGTTTTATTTTTTCACGCTAAGATGACTGCCACCTTCCCAATACAACGGAGGTGAAAGGAAATTTTTCATGCTGCTCAAAACATTGAAAAATAACGCCTGACATATTCAACAGCAACATTTCCAGAAACAAATTTAGAATGATGCACAGGCCTCATCGTGTTTTCATCAGGAACCATTTTCTTCTGGGGAAAAAGTAATGAAAACTGCTGTTGTTGAGCTTTTTAAATCAAATTTTCTATGCTATAACATGAACACTACATGCTAAATATCAGTGAGGTAAGTGACAAAATGTGGGTGATCAGTATAAATACCTGTATGATCGCATAGCACCATGTCCAAACTGCCCCACTGCACCACTTCTCTGTCTCATTTGAACTTGACTTATTTAATGAGGGTAAATCAATGCAATCACTTGATCATAGTTGTGACAGAAAACTTGAAATTGATCCATGTATACAGGGCAGCAAGCTGTGAGTGCATATGGGATGAAAGGCAAAATCCCTCCTATCTCTCTCAGTCTCATTCTGTGACCCAGATCCATGTTCTGCAGGGCCCCTGCGCAGACTCTCACACTCTATGACAGCCTGTTCAGTTCACACTCACTGTGGACAGAACCACGGGATGTGAATGGGACACAAAACAGTGTGCGTGCGTGCGTGCGTGCGTGCGTGCGTGCGTGCGTGCGTGCGTGCGTGCGTGCGTGCGTGCGTGCGTGCGTGCTTACATGCAGCCACAGCAGAGCCTGCTCTTGTACAGACGCTGGGTAGCCAGAGAATCTGCAGGTGATGAAACCAAACATTTCTTCCATGGAGAAGGGCAGGGGGCACAGCTCGATATCAAACATCTTACTGTAAGAAGATGGTACAACAGAATATTACGTTCCTGTACTGTTAAACAATCTGTGATGTTCAGTTCACTCCTGTTATTTTTAATGCTGTTTGCATCTCCTCACACTTAGTCTGCTCTATTTCTTCTTTTTTTTCCTGTTTTTGAGCTGGCAGTTTCATTTATGCATACATTTTCCATAATGACGCAGAGGTGAAGGACTCTCACAGCAGCAACATGGTAATGATAGTATACACTGAAAGAAAGAGAGTAAGACTTTTAAATCTAAATAAATTTAAAGTTGGTAGGCAAGTCCAAAGAATTGGGCTTTGATTAGCTGGTTAAGGTTAGGTATGGTTAAGGAAATAGTTCAACATTTTGGGAAATACACTTTATTTTATTTCTTACCATGAGTTAGATGAGAAGATTGATACCACTGTAAGTATGAAGCTGAAGCCAGGAGGAAATTAGCTTACCTTAGCATAAAGACTGGAAGCGATGCAAACAGCTAGCCTGGCTTTCTAGAATACATATATCAACATCTCATTACTCAAAGTGTAGTTTGTTTGTTTAATCAGTACGCAAGAAGCATGTGAAAACAGAAATTTGTAGTTTTACAGTGAGGTAAGAACCAATCGGCTAGGCATATAAGTTGCCTTTTTTACATTACAGTTTGTGTACAGGTTAACCAAACAAGATACCATCTGTTAATTAATAACCTACCTGTTTCCACCAATTTTTATGCTAAGTTAAGCTGATTACCTTCTGGTTCTGGTGCACAGACATCAATCAACTCTTGGCAAGAAAGAAAAAAAAGCTATTTCCCAAAATGTCAAACTACTATATTTGCTTAACTTTTCACTGATGATACACACTCTGTTGAAAAGCTCCTTAGTCCAAAATGCATCCACCTCTTTAGTCTTTAGCATCACGCATTATAGACTAGTGAGGCTGAAATGTTCAAAGTAAAACTACTCCCTGTTTGGCTGATGAATCTCAGTAAATAGTATGTTAGTACCATAACTATTATATACTATATAATAGTATGATAGCAATAGTTTACACCAAAACATGTCATTTATCTTTAATGTTTACACTACTAAAAATACACATCTGCCATCAGACTGTATTGGAGCTGCACTGGAAATATCACGTCATTTCAGAACTCAAATGCACATATTTGTTAATTAGGTACCACTTTATTTGAAGTGACACCATCATAACCATGACCATGAAGGAGTCTATATGAATGCTTATGACGGAAGTATCATTAAGTGTTGTATGGTCAATTATGTAAATTTTAATGTGGTTAAGCTTAGGGTGAATAATTTGAATGACACTTAATGACAACAGTCATAAGCATTCATAAAGATTCCTTCATGTTCATGACAGGTGTCATGTCAGTTTTGTGCACAGCCCTTCACAGTGTTACCATCAATTCTGCATATAAGGTATATCAGAATAAGCATACTGTAAGTAACCACTCACCTCAGATTATATGCTATAACAAATGTCTATATTACAAGAATAACAACTACAATATACAAACACTTCGAGGTGGTGGATGTACCTGAGCACTTCCCGGAACTCTTTGAGCTGGTGGTCGGGCACCTCGGTGCGGATGGCTTCCAGCCACTCAGGCATAAAGCACTCCCACAGTGGTTGACTGATGACATTGTAAGGTATCAGACACAGGATCCGGTTCAGGCCCTCCTTCAGCTGGGTCACTGTGCTACATGACTTGTCCCAGTATCCTCCCACCTGGGGAAAAGTGTGAATGAACGGGCTTAGGTCAAACACGGCCAAGAGAGTTCAAATGGTGCCCTGCCTCCCATAAGTTTAATAAGCCTCAGCCCTCAGTGACATGCTGATTTGATTTTTCATTAAAAGGTTAACAAAAGCTATATCTGTATTTAGACTTAATGTTCATGTTAGCTCTGTTTTATGAACATACGTAGACGATTTCCAACCCCTGTCCATATCAGCACACTGTACATCCTCTATAACTCCTTTACTATGTATTTAGTTGACCTGGGTCTTGACCTTACCCTGGCAAACTCAACTGGCTTGGGCAGCAGACACATGACCATGACGTCAAATCGCACTTCACACACTGTTTTTAGCCACTTGGTGACAAACTGAGGCTTTAGCTTTTCCACCAGGCTCCCAACCTCGTCGTCCATCATGTAGGCAGTGGAGTGAAACCACTGGAAGACCATGCTGACCAGCCGTGCCAGACTCTCTGTGGGCGTGTTCTCATTGGGCGTGCACAGGCTCACCTGCAGATGTGAGCGAAGGTCATGGAAGAAAACCAATCAATCAGGCAACCATGAATTCAACAGGGTAGTGATAAGAGGCCATGTACTGCACACATCCTTATCTCATAACTCCTTGTTATTGACAGACATTGGGAAAGCCTGTGATTACACACCAGGAACCAGATGCCAAACTGACTGAGGAGCCGCTGGTCGTGTTGGTCGTCCTCCTTGTTATCAAACTCAATGTTGTCCAGAGAGTGGTGGGAGGCGGACAGGCCCATCTGACGACGCCTGTTCAGCTCAAACTCGCGCTGTTCTGCATGTATTTCTGCTTCCTTAAGAAGGCTGGATGATATGGGGAGGATGAGAGGGATAAGAGAGGATTCACAGAGGCGGAGAGAAGACATAAGGGAGACACATTAGCAGAGGAAGAGCAGGAGGGGAATAAAAACACAGACCTGACACAGCATAATACAATTTCATATATATATTCAGCATTACAAGTATATGGCGTGTAACTGAGGCTGTGATATGTCAGTGTAAACACTGTGAATGCACCTTATAACAGCCTCTACAGTGCACACTAGCTCCTCCGCTCCGCACTCCCGGGTGTTGATGGGAGGGGGTGAGGTCTGGTACAGATGGGTCTCCGCCGCAGCCCCCACCTCGCTGCTGTGGTGGTTGACATGGCAACGCTTGCAGTAGCGGACCGGACGGTTGCCATGACGCCCACAGCAGCCAGCCGAGAAGCAGGTGACCACGGCCCTCCTAACGTGAGAGCTACAGTTCTACAATGCCAAGGAAGAGGGGGAAGGACGAGGAAGAGGAGGAAGTGGAGGAGGAGGATGAGAGATCAGTTTATTTCTATTCTGGGCAGTAGGCAACAAAATAAAAACATGCTACAATCACAGCAAATCAGCCAATAATGCCTCAATAGGCCTTAAAAGCTGCTCTGACAATGAATATTGCCCCCTCCAATATGCATTTGCTTTGAGATGTTTATCTGTCTACATCTGCAGTAATAGAAAAGTCTTTATGTGTCCCAACGGTGTCTCAGGTTTCTAAAAATAAAAAGCATGGCACAAGAGAGCCATTCTAATCTGATCAGCCTCTAATCTTGCGCCATTAGGGGGATGCAGTGCTCCCTATCAAATTAACATATCTGTCCTCTGATTCTCTCATCACCCATCCAGCTTTCAACGACAAAAAACACTACCCTGATGTTACTGATGTTGTTGTCATTTACAGTATGTTCTATCTTGGGTATCAGGGTGTATTTATAGGTAGCTATTCTCAGATGAAGAGTCATTTGTCAGATAATGATGATGACAGAGCTGGTGTAAATCCGGGTGGGAGTTTAAAGGGCTTCCTGAAGTAAGTGTGACGAAGCCTGATCAGATGTAAAGACTGTGGATTATAAAGTGCTGGAAAAACCAGGATGGAGGCCAGCTGTCTCCCCTGACAATACCAGGCGGCTGCTCAGAATACCTGAGATCATCTCCCACTCTGTTTTCCCAGCGCCTCCCTGGAAACCAGCAGGGAGCACTGGCCCTCAGCAGCGTGTCCAACAACAGCGAACAAACATCATGCCCCAGCAGATTCATTTGAAAGGATTTGGCCTTTACTGAGCCACTCCAGTGAATGAAGAAAAAAGGTTCATAAATAAATGACCTTGTTATGGATCACAGGTAAAAATAGATTTCATGAAATATCAGGTTCAATTGCATTGGATTTGTACTGTTTGATTTGTGTTTTGTGTGTGCAGTTTGAGGCAGGACTTCATTATTCTGAAGATGCTTTGAGCTTAATTATAAAAAAAGACTTGTTTATTAGTCCTAAATATAAAGAAACATTGGATAATGTTCAATATATTCAATATACTGTAATGGGACAGATCACAATGAATATAAGCAAATAGTAGAGTGGCAGTGACATTAATGTTCATGTTACAGTACAAATATCTTACCTTCTTTTGACAAATGGCAGATATCTCTGCTGCAAAGACAAATTAATGAAAGTGTTCAATTTGCAGACAACAGAGGTAGCTCTTTAAAACCATATGTGATCATAGTCATATGTATTATTGGAAAATACCTTTCCAAAAGAAATCAATGAAGGAACCAAGGGAATTTATTTATCCTTGTACAACACTTGGTTGCACAATGAAATGAAAGTAGTCTCCTTCGTAACTTTATTTATACTTTATACTGTATATCTTTTTATATATATATATGAAATACAACTAAAGCAACAATTAAATAATATTAATTTCTAATGTAACAACCCCCTGCCTAAAATGTCTCTGTTTCCACTGAAAAGAATATATATTTTGCTTATATTATGGGAACTAAGGCTATTAACATAATTACAGCCAATATGTGTACCTATACTAACCTCTGCATCATATCATTGTGCTTAAAACCCTTCTGTATGTTGTAGATTATACTGAACATATTCCAAGTATATCCCATTTGCTGTATATATGTCTCTTCGTCTGTTGGGAGCAAGACAGACTAGAAGAAACTCAAACACTTCTTTGTTTGTGAACTCTCACCTTGGGGCAGGAGTACATCAACCAGCCATTCAGCATGGTCTCTGTAAAGGTCAGAGAAATATTTAAACAAGGCTTGATTTATAGGCAAACTGCTCCTCAGAGCCTATATACAGTTCCACCTAGCACATACATAAGTCTCAACTTCCTAACAAATCAGGGACACAAAACTATCTTCCCTGAATATCAAAGAAAAAACAAAAGAGCACAGCCATGTAATTAGAACATGCTACACGCTGGAGAAAAGAGAAACAAGTGGCTGCGTGGTTTTGTGATGATGATCTCATTATCAGCGCGAGGGAATTACGTAACCATAGTGATGTATTTCCCCTGGGTTAAAGTGCGGGATAATGAGGCAGGCAGGAGGGGATGCATGTTTGGAATGGCAACTTATTGAAGGAGGGGGAGGATCCGGGGGAGAGAGAAAGGAGGTGAAACAGATGCATACCCTGCTATCCTCTGGCTGCACTCCTCGCATATATAAAGAGGAGGAGGCTTGTCTCCCAGGGCAACAGAAAGAGTAGGATCTATACACATCTGCAAAGCAAGACAGGTAGTGTTAGAAAATGGGTGTGGTATTTAAAACATGAATATACTGATACTTTGGTGTTTTATTTTCATGTAAACAAGAAACCATTTCTGCTCATTCAGGGACTATACAAAAATTATTGGCGTGAGACTGAACATTATGCTTCACTTTTCAAAGTGATACAACTCTGGTACAAATCATTTTACTAACCAAAAGTACAGCCGTGTACGTCACCATTAATTGTAAAATTTGCCAAATTAACCTAACAAAATCATAATACCCAACCCTCCCCTTTTCTGAATCATCTTCCCCCAAACTTCCCCGAACATTTTCCCTTTGTCCCTCTTACACGGCACTTTCCAAGAGTCGTATAACAAGATCTTGTCCGATAAATCATGTGACACCTATACCTGTCGCCCCACGCCTCTGTGTGGATGGCTGCGCGCATATGCTGCACTCTGTTCTCTTGCAACCTGTGTTTGGCCCTGTGCTAAACCTCAACACTCATGGCCTCAATGTTCAGATGGTGCGCTGTAATTTACTGTGCTCACTTGATGCCACCCTACCCTCGAGGGCTGCTTGGGGTCATCGCTTCCAATTAAGGCCCCCCTCCTCCCGTACCCCCCTCCCTGCTCCTGGTAATTGAAAGTCTGTGCCCCTGTTCTTTCTCTGTTTGTCAGTTTTGAGCACTGTTGAGTAAAGGCAGACAGAGCTGGTAAAGCAGAGCAACAGCAGCAGAAACTGGTGTAAAGTAGCATAGAAGCTGATATAATTACTCCATTCCCACAGCTTTCCGGGCATGAACTGATTTATTTAACAAGGGGATCAAAAAAAGCAAACATGCCAATATACTCAGTTAAACTCAGCAAGGCAATCCCGACGAAGTTCTCGAGGCAAGCAGCTTTTGAATGCATACAGCACTGCTAATCTATCCTCTTAGAGTAACAAGACATTATAGACGAAATATGGGATCTTTATTATGCACCCAACAAATATTTAGAACAGTGATGTCAGAGTTAATGTTAAAGACTTATTTAATATATTTTTAAGATTGTCACCTTGACAGCAGGTTTATTGATGGCATTGTGGCACTCAATATGTTGACAGTGGATGGGGTTCCAGGCTGATCCAGGAAATTGAAAAGAGACAGAAAATTGGCAGCAAGGGGGGAAGAAAATGAGAAAAATGGAGGATAGGTTAGACCTTTAGTGAGTTCAAGGACAGCTCAAGCAGCAGATGGGACATGAAGAGAGCCTGACCTGTGTACTGCAGCCCCCTGTATTCACTGATGGCCCCTGGTGGCTTCAGGTTGGGCCAGTAATGAAACAGCATCTGCACAGCTGGAGGTTTTACTTGGGACGGGCCATAGGATATGACATATAGAAGGTCCTGCACACAATATAAATATTAACTGTGATTGCAAAGTGCAATTTGAAGACATTGCATAATAACTGGAAGGCAACTAGTTGAAGGTTTTTTATTATAACACACTGATATGAGGGTGGTGTTGATCTTCTCTCTCAGTAAGAGGGCTAATATGCATATTTCCCCAAATGTCAAATTATTTAAAATCATTTCAAGACAGAAAACGTTGTGTGTTACTTTTAGGCCTGACAGTGTTTCCAAAATAAGATATTTCAATACAGAGCGAAATGAAATAGGAACTTCTGCAAGTAAATCTCACTGACATTTGTTAGTATGCTAATAACTAAAAATACAACCTTGGAACAGAGACTTTTTTCATTAACATCATTCTTTTTCAATATTTTGTTTTTAGCATCTCTTTGAACACATTAAAATGACATAACTACCCACATTGCCATGCTTGTAGGTCGTTCATGGGACCTGTAGTTTTTCCCTACGCTCACAAAGTAGGCCTAATCATTGTTTATCTTTGCTAAAATCACAAAGGTTTCAGTTTCTTACAACAACTGGTTTAATGCGTGAAGATTTGGCTTTGAGAAAGTGCAACCCGGGATCAGGATTCATTTTGCAGAAAGACCAATTAAAGAAATACCAAATGAGAGATTAGACATAATTACAGAAGCTAGTGGAACAGAGACTAGCCTGGACATGACGTCATGACTTTGGCTCTCACTTGGAATGAAACTCTTCCATTGTGCGTTACACAAATAACTTTACGTCTGCATAAGATGAGAAATACCTTCCACACTTCCTGTTTGTGCTTCATTAGACACTCCAACAATTGACAGTGATATACTAGAAAGAAGCAGAGTAGAGATTAATTACTACACAACATTACAATGCGGGTTAAATTTGCATGCATGCCTAAAAAGCAGCCAATATGATGCTTTACCTGGATTTGAGGTGTACTGCATGGCAATCATAAGCATAGAGGAGGCAGACAGATTGACATAGGCTGGGACTCCTCCCTCCCTCCGAGTGGAGCCCACTACAGACAAGCAAGAAAGAGAAAGAGAGAGAAAAAATAGTAGTGGTTTATGTAATTGACAGAGTTTTGGGCTGGATGTAAAAGCTGATGGCTTGATAATTTGATCAGACTTAATGGTATAATATTTTGTTTCATTTCATGGATCATCAGCTATCTTATCTTATGATAGGTCATACTCACATATAGCCATGGGGAGGAAGGAGGTGCTCAGGTACTCGATGATGTCTTTGTGGAGGAAAGGGGGAAATGTGGCTAAAGTAGAGATCATAGTATAGGGCAAAGTGCTGAGGATATCATCACTGAGAAAGGGCAGGAGGCAAGTTGTTGTGTAAAATATGGACTGTCCCAGATCTGATGAAAGAGGAAAAAGGCAAAAAAAAAGACAAAGAGAGATACACAGACACTCATTCAATTAACAATACATACAGTATTCACATACTGTATGTAGCCACAGGTGTCAAAGTTACATGAAAATTCAGCCATTTAACAGTATAACAGTGAAAAAAAAAAAAAAGAAGAATACTTGGAATATGAGGTTTAGCTGAGGGCGGTGAGGTTTCTATAAAAGCCACTGAAGTAAAGTTTGCCCTCAAGAGAAGTAGAGCATTCTAGTCAAGGAGATGAGTTTTCATGCTTTTGAGCTTTTTTTAACAGCGGTAAAATATTCATGAAAAACAAGAGCACTGACTGTGATGCAGCCTTGAGCCCGTGAAAAACAGTGTGGAAATAAGTCATTCTCAGATAATTTCTGAATGTTTTTTTTTTTTTAAATAAAACAAAACATTACATTTGCCTATGCGTGTTTTTCATTTAACTTATATATTTGCACATGACAACATAAGTAAAACATTTCTCCCACTTTACATAACAAACATGCAGTCAAGTATGATACACAGAAGAGGAGGCCTATGTCTGGTGTATCCAATGGCTTATGAACGATTAAGTTGACAGGATCCAGCGTGCTCCCAATCACCCCATGCATCCCTCAAGATCCTCAGCAGGACTTCTCTCCTCCAGTTACAAAAGAGGCCAAAAAAGCAGCAGTGGCTTCATGCAGAGGCCAGACGGCTCGGAGATGATGATGACAAACAGTGGTGCACTGGGCCTTGACTCACCATGCTGACCGTGCTGCAGCAGGGGCACCAGGTCAAGCAGGGTCACGAGGGTCACATAGAGGCCCTGATAGTCCAGAGAGGGGTACTCTGAGAGCTGAGCGTCCCGACTCTGCTGCCCCTGCCCCCCGCGGTCTGACGGGGCATCGCGCAGAACGCTGTAAAGGAGGGAGCGAGTAACTGTAGGGTTGATGGAACTGACTTGTGGTCTTAGAGATGGGGTGAGTGGGAATGGCACAGGAAAAAGACACATGGTCATGGGCACGGCCAAATTGGAAGCTTCCTGGTTCTCCTTCCTGCCTGTGCGGGACAGAATGCTGCTCCGGGGCGGGAGGGGAGGGGAGGGAGGGTAGGGGAAGGGAACAAGGGAAAAAAAGAGACAACAAAGACACAAAAAAACAGCACATTACATTGAAATGGCACTACAGAGACAGCGTAAATAGAAAAAAACAAACCCAGATAAACCCCACATAGGATGCAGTGTCTCACTATTTGACTGTATCGCTAAAGGCGCAGGCAATTTTTGCCTGCTTTGTCCGTTCAGAGTGACTTTGATTCAATTCATCTCATTTTTGTCTGCCTTTGCACTTGGAAAACAAAAAAAAAAACATGAGCACAAACTGCAATGATCACTGCATCTCATGCGTATCTGGTGACAAGGAGCAAAAATATAAAAAATGGCATGTTTTCAGTGGCAACCCCATACTTCTCCAAAAAGGCACAGTGCAAAACGACTGTCCCTCGATGGCTGCCAACTTCCAATCAGCAAGGTCAGAGGCTACCATGCGAAAAGGCCAATGAGCCGTGGAATTTAAAAAAATAAAAAATTAATTTCCTTGTCTTTAGTGGGGCTGTCAAGGATGGGAGTGACACCAAATTGGTTCGGGAAAATACAGAGGTGACACTTTTGAAACATGCTTCAGCCAGTAATAAACATGTGTGTGAGGTTAGATCAAGTGCTCCTAGGTCACAGCACATGTTTATTGCACCAGAGAAATAATGTCCGTATGCATACGTTATGATACTGTATCAGTATCATCAGGAGAAATAATGAGATCCAACAGGCATATGGATTCAGGTTTCTAAAATAAATGTAACAACTAATCTACGGTAGAGGAGAAACTATAATGACAAAGGAATAGGTTGTATCAGGGGGAGATGACTGGTAGCATTATGTTTGTGAGCTAATGCAGGATGGACAATTGTGTTTGCTGTCCCCTGGGGAAGGTGGTGGACATATTCAATTTTAAGGGAGGAAAAACAAAAGGAAAAAAACTAGTTGGGTTGAGCGTGGAGCGTCTAGGGGGGAGGAGGGGGGAGGGGGCCAGAGAGCATTGCTCTTCTTACTGCACGTTATCAAAGAGCTAAGCTGATCTATCAGGAAAATGATTGAGATTTATGATGAGAGCCCAGATTATAAATGCTGATGTATTGGGGTTTTTTTTTTTTAATTTTATTTTATTTTGAAAGGTCACTCAAATAGTAGAGTTACAGCATTCTCGGCAAGTGAGAAAGGGGATTCCATGAGGTTTTTAACATAACATTAGATGCATAATGTTGAGTCTATAGCTTAACAGTTTATACTGTCAACAGCAGAATGTAACATTTTCTGACGTATCCCCTCAAAGTTATACTCTGTAAGATTTTAGTCAGTGTAGATTCATTCACAAAAGCTGTGTTATTGTACAGCTTCAACTCAAACGGGTCTAACGCACAACAACAGACTGTATCTCAGAGTATGACTTTTTCACTGCCCATTCCTCATATAGAAAAAACATCATTATTTTGAACAATGAACATAAACATAAACAGACACACTCACACCACATACATTGAACGTATAGACGCAAAGACACACACACATATGTGCATACATACAAACGAACGACACGAAAAAATTACAAACATATACAACACATAAAACACATGTAGAAATGCACTGGTACAGACACATGACATACATTGCCTGTCGAACCCTGCGCTGTCAATACAAAATCGTTGACTGTGTGTGTAAGCAGTAATTCAAAGCACGTTCACACTTCCTAAATTAGCAGAGGCTCGGGTGTGTGAGGCAGAGACAACACTGCGCTGCATCTAAAGTAACATCAAAACAAAACTGATTTCTGTTACCTACAGTCATTCTTATGAGTGATACAGTTTGGCATGAAGTCAGCGTGGCTCACTGATGCAGAGAGCTCAGTCTGACTTGGGAGACATATAAGCTATGCCTCATCATTACAGAGGCATATATAATTGAAAGTGCATTAAAAAAAAATGTAACCCTGCTTTTTCATCTGTTCTGCATCTGACCTATGCTGGACCTAAAGTCGGTGTTTGAATCACCAACCACCTCCTTTGGCTATTTCAGTGTTTCTTTCCAGGAACATGACACATGCCTGCTTCACTTTCCAAGGCTCACTCCTCCCATTTTTCCTTTTTCTCCCACTTTAATTCTCTATCTTCCTTCACCCCAGGCTTCAGAAGGCACAGACAGGTGTATGGATAATCCTGGAGTCCCTGCTGAGGAAACCAGACCCCTCTAATGATGGGGGGGGGGGGGGGGGGGGGGGTATTTTCTCTGCATAACTGAGGCTAAGAGGCTCTGTTTCGGGGGGAAAACTCTTGAAAGTGGCATCATACTGAGTGATTCCTTTCACACTCAAATGACACCGGCCCTCAGAGACAAAATTGTCACTTGAGTTTACACAGATTCCTGCAGTCATAGCCCCGTCATGCTCCATCTGTGCCAAAGACATATGAGAGGCCATGTTTAAAAAATTGCTGGTGCTGGACAGCCCTTCAATGTATCCAGGATACACTATGAGCATCACTCAGCAGAGAAATAATCCTTATGTGGCCGAGGCATAAAGTGTAGAATTGAGGCCGGCTGCCAATCTCAAATAGATTGCACCCTAAGCTGATAATAATGATAAAAGTGGGGCATACAAGTTCTGCCTCCAGTAATCCGACCCTTTTTGTAAATTAGCTAATAAGCTAGGGCAGCACTACTATTTTCTGTGAAGCCAGTGGGCAGTAAGACTAAACCAAACCAAGTGACACAGAAATATTCTAAGAAAGAATAATAAAATGGGAAAGGACACATTGTGAAGTAAGATGTGTCCAAAATGGCTGCCTACTTGACCTGTGCTGGAGGAGGAAATAACACGCTGTTCCGTCCTCGGGCTTTCACAGCACCCAGGGGAGCAGACTGACCCTGCAACTGCAGAACTGGAGGAGCTGCCCTCTCCACCGGCCCCACTGGGAAGGACACAACAGGCCTCCCCAGGGAGGCGTTCATCTAGCAGCTGGCCACTGAATCAATAAACATCACTGAGCCATCTATATCTGCTTTAAAAAAAATAACACCAAACCTTCATAGTCAGTCTGTCTATCTTTGGGTTTGGCCACTTCCTTAAACTTCCTTTTGACACACTAAATCCATATTAGCCTCTTAATGTCGTCACTGTCATCTCTTTCAGAGTGTGTCAGAACAAACTTAAGTTAACCTGATCATGAAGGAGGCTAAATATCAAACATTCTACAGTCTGTTACTTCACCTGTTGGCTCCAGAGCAGGGTACTTACCTGAGCAGGGTTTGGGAAAAGTATTTCAGTGTGTTTGCAATGTCTGTTCCGGAGGGCACAGGGTAAATATTGTGTTGCACACGGTTGTGATACTCTTGCAAGTATCGTATCTTAGAGGCAACTGGACAAAATAAAGAGCAGAGTAACAAGCAAAATCAACACTAGTGAGACTCTCACGGAGGGCAGAAATATTCATCTGAGTACACAAGACATTCATGAAGCTGTGTTTCTGTTGTGTCTTGGCAAAGATTCGTGTAAGACGGCAGGCAGCATGTAACACGAATAATCCAATTATCAAGTCAAACAAAGAGACTGTGTTCCCATGGCTCTTTGGCCTTAACCAGGTGACCTTTTTGGTACAGCAGCAGGGTCACAGGAAGCCCTAGAGGAGGCAGTGAACTACTGCGTACAGAAACAAGCTCATGGAGAAAAGGTTGCCAGTTCAAGTCCCAAGACAAGCTGGGAGAATGTGGTCAGGGGGTGAACATGGGAGAGAGCCTATACTCCTTCTGCAACAAATGATACTGGTTGAATACAAGTTAAAATAAGTTGGAGTGGGTGATCGCTGACCCATTTTTCTGTGACTTTGGGCTGTATTCTTTAGCTTCCTGTAAATGACAAATCCCAAAATAAAAATAACAGCTGCAGGCTTTGTGTGGTGAAAGCTTGTGCTGCAACACACGCTGTGGCACACATCCTTCCCTCTTCTTAAATTTAAACATCTTGAGTGTCACATTTTTAGACTTGAAAATAGCCTATACATATTGTTGAACATTAGTGTAAGCAGGTTTATCATTTCTCTGATATTAGCCTGATTAATTCTTCCACATAACGACCACTAAACAATATAAACAACACACAACTTTTACCCAATTTAGATGGAAGCCCCAAACATCTGATTAAAAGTGTGCAGAGATCACTCAGTAACGTGGAAGAGAAACCTGTTTTTTGTTTTTTTGTTTAAAAAAAAAAACAAACAATCGGAGGGGAGAGGAACGCGTTGTGATCGAATCCACATTACTGATCGATCTAATGCCACCATATTGTTCAGTAAAGAATCTGCCAGGTCGACCTTGAATCCAGCAGCACACTTCGCTTTTCGCACGCGCCTCATCCAACCACGTCAATCAAAAACAAAACAAAACATTACTGTGACGTTAAAATGTTTTTTAAAGACATATTCAAACACAGTGGCTTCTTTGTGTGCTCTGAGCCCCTCCAGCCATCCTCTGCAGTGAGAGGACGTGTTGCAACCTGCCATGGCAACCGCGGTTTCATCACCAAGGACAGCTCCCCTCGTACGCTTCTCTTGGCTAAAACAGAAATCACATTTCCAGTTTCCCGAACCTCTCCTCCTCCCCACTACCCCCCCCTACATGACATGACAGGAGGGGAAAAAAACACACAGACAGCCGTACTTACACTGCTCCGCTTTCGTAGACATTTCGCAGACACTTGGTGAAACATAAAACCCAGACTGTCAAGTGTTTTAGTGGTGTGTGTTTTTTTTTCCCTCCCCGGCGTTGTTTCCCTCTGTCGTGAAAAAGTGAATATGCCCCCCCCCCCCCCACCTCACCCTCCTCGCAGCACAGGCTCGTACCACTGTACCACTCTGCGCGACGGATTTATACGCCGTGGATTTTTAGCGGTGGTGCGGTGTTTTTTGCCAGCTTTTAGCGGAATTGAAATGAAGGCCCGTTTTGTGGGTTGGATTTTAATTTTTAAGACTTTGATTCTCTCGTGGCGGAGGGGAATATATTGATAAACATCTGCCACGGCGTACCTTTCCGAATGGACTGATCCGGCTTTGACAAATTGTCATTCAAGAATTCCAACAACCGGTCCACTTAGAAGTGATTATAGGTGGGGAAATACCAAGGACATAGGTGTATTTACCCAGATATTTCTGCGCATTTGTTTATCGGTGTTGCATATAAAAGACTAAATATGCAACAGATGGTTGTCACATAATCATAATCATGAGATGTCCTGGAGGAAAATTATGTGTTAACATATTTTTTGTTTTCATGTTTAAGGCAATTCAGATACTTTACTTCAGTGAAGTACTAATAGCACACTGCGAAAATACTCAGTTACAAGTAAAAGTCCTGCATTCAAAATCTTACTTAAATAAAAGTGTGTGAGTATTATCAGGAAAATGTGTTTAAAGTATGAAAAGTAAAATAATGTCCCTGATAGTGTTTTACTATTGATTATGGATTAATATCACTGCTGCATAATGCTGCATTAAGGTTGGGCACATTTTAACTACTCTGTTGGGTACATCAATGCATCATATTCTATAAAATCATCATATGTTTGTAGTGTAGCTGTCCGGTGGGAACCACCTATCTCTAAAAAGAAAACCAGCCCTGTTGTGTGACAATGCATTTTCCCAGTTAATTCAAGAGGGTCTTTAAATAATTTATGAGAAGTAGGAGCATTTTATTAAACCGTAAAAGAACCCTTTGTCACAAACATTCAACATCAACACATTTGGAGATGTGTGGTTTTCACCGGACAGACAAAATGTAAATGTAAAAATAGTAACTGAAGCTGTCAAAGAGATTCAGTGGAGTGAAAAGTGAAATATTTCCCTCTCAGGTGTAGTGGAATAGAAGTATAAAGTAACATAAAATGGAAATTCTCAAGAAAAGTAAAAGTACCTCAAGATGTACTTAAGTACAGAAAAATGCAACTGACAGATAAAGACTTCACGGTCCGAAGCACTGACAGACTGACAGACCCCTGCCATTATACTTTGTGCCAAGAGCTGCTGGAGTGTTTCCATCTCATCTCCAGCTGATCTGGAGCAACATCATGTCGCTGCAGTCAGCACCTGGAATGACCCCTCTGCTTGTTACTACTGTCTGTGTTATTCCTCAGAGTGTGTTGAGGCAAATATTTAGCATTTTCCAAATGTTACTTTTATCAAATCAGTCCACAAATTTGCCTGTTTTTCATTATTTATTTATTTCAGAAATAAAACAGATATAATATCAATCTTTATGTTGTGAAACAATTTCATTGCCACATTTTACTTCCCTTTATAATATTTTTCCACATTGACAGGATCTACACGCAAAAACAGTGCGGGTGTCTTCCTTAACGCAGAGTTCTTCATGGTCGTGGAGGTGATCTCCGCCGGTACTCTGGGATGTGATGAATGATCCATCCAGCCGGACCCAAGAGAGTCACAGCAAACACACATATGGCAAAGACAGATGTCTGTAAGAAAGTCCATAAGAAAATAAACATAAATGCCTATTTAATAGACAGTATGCTCTTTAAAATAGCTCTATAAAATAGTGCACATTTTAAGACACTGTATCATAGCTCCCAAACCTGTCCTGTCATCAGCTACAAGTTGAATGAGAAGACTGAACACCTGATTCGACAACAGATGAGACCCGATCTCAGTGACTCATCCAGTGATATAACAGCCCCCATTTATATCAATCTACCGTGATATTCCCCGTGTCCCTGTGCACTTTGGTATTCCTAACTTGAGCCAGGCTTTGCAAAAGCCCCTGTGCATGCATGTCCCAGAGGACAGATCAACAGATTTATAGTGGCATAAACACCGGCCGCTACGTTGCAGTTCCATCATGGGATCCCTTTACAGAGGCCAGAGCACTGACTTATGGATAAGAAATGAATAAAACATCTCTTCCACTCTGCAGGCTGGGGAAGACAGTTCGCTTGAATTCCTCACATTAGTGGCAATACAGTGATACTGACTTCCCACGACTGACTTTGTTGTTGCTTATACTGTTTGTGTGCCAACATGGTCTTTACAATTAGATTAAATGTAGTTTAGCAACCAGTTAAAATGGGTAAAAAACATTACTGGAGTCCCTGCTGTTGTGGTACATTTTGATACAGTCAAACAACATAGGATGTCTGTCCATTCAACTTCCACTACACATTTACTAATAAAAGATATTCAGTCCTACCACGGGCCCGATCCTTTCCTTTGGTGGCTTGCTGTAGATGGCTGACTTGTGATTTTGCTGAATGGCTTTCATCAGCCTGGGCCGGGTCAGTGTGGGTCTCCTAAGGATAGAGAACATCCTCATCCTATCCTCTACTGTACAGGAATGTTACTGTGGAAATATCTCCTCATATCCTGTAAGATACTAACAGATAGGCACCACTTTCATCTAATTACCATCACTGTTCCTGGGAGGAGTTAACAATAGGAGCCAAAGACACTTGTGTAAATATATTGACCAAGTTCTCATCTGGATAAGAAATCTGACCACATCTGTGAGACTACAGGTTAAAATTCATTGAATAGGAAAAAAAAACATTTGTCACAATATAGTGATTCTACATAATCCCTTGGCCACAATTAAGCTGAAGCAGTACTTAAACTAGCAACTGCAATCAATGGAGCCAGCATTTCTTCAAAAATATAAAAAATTACTCTATTTTAATATAAAATGAATTTGGGTTGAGTACTTAGCATGTGCTTCCAATAAATAGTGAGTATTTTTGACAAATAAAGGAATATTTACAATGAGGAAACAGCTTTCAGTAACTGTATGAGTGACTGCTCACTCATATCATGAAGAAACAAGTGGCTAAAATCTGCCAAGAGTGCAGATTCTAACCATTTAACAAATGTAATATTGAGTCCGTACACTAAACATACAGATAATTATCATTTTGTTACACACATTTTGGTTTGAACACAAACTTGCACATAAAGACTATTTTAAATGTTCAGATTTTGTTGTTAGAAATAACAATTCCAAAACTGGAACATAAAAGGTTTGCATTAACACCCAAAGAAAAACTTTGGGTCCTTTATCATCCTATTAAATAACACTTAATATAAACATATGTTTACTCAATTCTCTGATTAATTACTTATATTCACTTCCTTTGCCAAATTAGGGGACAATACTTGAATAAACCTAAAACCTTAAACTACTTGATTATTGATATAAGAGGAGGCTAATGAACATAAACAATATTTAGGGCTTGATTTTGGTCTTGAGTCACATTCAGATGTTGTCTCTTTTTACCTTATTCATTCTCATCCCAGTTATGTGTTATGACAAGTCTCGGGACTTTTGAATGTATAAAATTCCAGGACTCTAACTGCAAAAATTACCTTGAAGTCTGTAGGCCTACATTAGATGTATTGTGTCTCCCTCAACAGGAAGCCAAAAGAACTTCATTCAGGAAAAGAGCAACAAACATTTCGACCCAAAATATATAACTT
>JBBPCS010000374.1:8023834-8041650 GCA_037974645.1 Hollardia meadi | reverse complement strand
AACTAATTATCGACAATTAAATTCGTTGGCAACTAATTTTGTCATCGATTTTTGTCGACTAATCGTTGCACCCCTAATCACAATATACAGTATATCACAGAAACAAAAGATATTGCAATGTCATTTTTCCAATATCGTGCAGCCCTAGTTCCAACTTCTTAATATAAGGATTTGCCTTCACATGAATTTTAAAGTTAATTTGTCAGGCCAGTCACAATTATATCGTCGCTTTCTGTGGATTCTGTAATATGAGTTGGATTTTGTCATAACTGGCTGGATTTTTGGTGAATTAATGCCTTGCAAGACTCAGGCCTATTTTAATCTCTTACTCCTTGCATTCATATGTTTTTCACATTCCTTGCCTTTCTTATTGAATTCTTTCCTTAAAACTACATTTTGTATATGTTGGCATATGTGCAATATGATTGTGTAGACCCAGGCAAGTGTTTAACAGTTTGGCTGACTGTGATGGGTGTTAGAGCTGCAGCTGCCAGTAACAGATTGAAATAGGCTGAAGAGTTTGTGTCTCCAGAGGCAGAAAGCTAACTCTCTGATACATGCAGCGCATCTGATCCTTTGTCAGCAATTCTTTACTGGTCGTCTGCTTCATCACTGGTTTATCACTGGTCTTTTTGACACCGTTTCAGAATGACCCAAGTACTATGCCAAAGGCTATAGCCATGGTTTGACATGACCAGGTCACTTTGTCACTCTCACCTCCTCCAGAGTGTCACATCTGAGTGCTGTTCAGCTTCCTACAATAATATCCAACATATTGAAAAAGCAGCTGTAGATGCACAACATACTCAGGAACCTTTTAGCTTTAGTGAATTCTATGCTAGCACACAGATTTATGAAACTTGAATTTGAATTCACGACAAATGTATAGTTTCATTCATATTTGTTGTGCAAATTCACGCTTCATTATTGTTAAAAATTTCGTATTTCATACCATCTCAATGGGTGTAGATGTTTGACTATTAAAGCTTAAAAACAACAATGAAATGTATCCTATCCAAAGGGGAGGCTACACAAACAACATGGGACATTTCTGTGACACAATAAACTCTACAAACATGTTAGTGTAAAAGCACAGGATTAGTTGTGAGCATTGGCTGAATTGACTGAAGTGCCAAGTATCGATACATTTTTTAAGACCTGTGCAGTGATCTGAACAGCACTGTATACTAACATTATACACACAGCTGGTCGAACACTGCCTCCCAACCTCGAGCCCTAGTGTCGCTCTCAGGGTCACTCTGGCAGCTTAAGCCGACAACCAGGCAAATAGTGTCATCTCCACACGGCATCACCTCTTCTTTCCCATCCCCCTCTCAACAAGCCCCTACTCAAGGGTATTTTTATCCCCTCTCCTCCATCTCCCACTGTGCTGCACCACTCTAATCAGTTCCCATGAAACCTCAATGTGGAATGTGGTGAGATGGTTGAGGTTGACCTGGTGTCATTTTATTCCAAGTCTCCTCTATTTGGCTTTGTCTAAACTTCCTGATGCTCTTTTATGCCCTTTTTCACATTTCATTTTCAAAATCTTACACACTCCAAAGTGTCAAATCATCCTGGCATCTGTGAACTGATTATGAAATGAGTCCATCCCACCACTTGAGACTGCAGTAGCTGCCACATCTCCTCAGGAGGCAACAGAGAGGCTTATGTCAGGGGTTTCATGTGTAAGTTGGATAGCTCTCTCGTCTGTCACACTGTCTCTTTCCCCCTCGTGTGATTCTTGACTGCTACCCTCTGTCTATGTGAAGTGGCCTGTGGAAGTTTTTGGTGGAGCAGTTGAACTGTCATTCATCCTTATTAATTCTCAAGATGTGTATCCCTTTATGACTTCATCTCATTCAAATAGCAAGCAAAATTAAAATCCTTATTAATTTTTCAAGTGCACCACAGAGATTAGTGTAATTTCACCATGTGCAGTATAGTACCTCCTCACATTTTGTGCTCTCTGACTGACCAATGCTTTCGCTGCCCTATCTTGCATTTGGAGTGTGTTGACGTACCAGTCCCAGATCATCAGACAGGATTTACATCCACATTCTTGTTTATAGGCCATTGAGTGCAGTTGATGTTTTAAGTGGCTTTGGAGACGGCATGCTCCATAAACACTATGCTCCAAATAATAACAGCAAGATAAAATGCATACATCCCCCAAAGTTAGTGTAGTGTAGAACTGGCTGTTGCTTTCCCTGCTGTTGTGTCAGTCAGCTAAGCTCCAGTAAATATGGTGTACCACCCATGGTGAGAAGGGAAGGCAGGTTAGTATTAGATATAATGCTGACTCTAATCTCAAGCTCATAATAAAAGTGCTGCGTTTTAAAAGGCTGTCTGTCGCTGTAAATTCTAATGGGCTAACGCAGAGCAGAGCTGTTTGCTTCCCTGTGCTACTGGCCCCAAGTGGGGAATCATCAGCCTTTGTGCAAGTGTGCCTGTATGTCTGGTTTTAGGAAAGGTAAAAGATGCAAAAGTGAAAGACTGGTGTGAGCAAAAGCACTTTCTAACAAGACAGACAGCACAGGGACAGGTGGTGGAGACGGGAGTCACAGATGTTGGGAATCCATTCCCCTTTTTTAGTCTGTTTATAGCAGATAAAAAGGAAAAGTGCCTGGGTCCACATTTCAACTTCATCTGTCTTCTTAATGATGCAGGATTTCCACCCTTTTTAAAAACACTGCCGGTATCTACTTTGCATTTCTCTAACTTGCTATTACAACTAATGACACCGACAATGGGAGGTGCGTTTTAAGTGTGCGTGTCCATGCATGTGTGTGTGTGTGTGTGTGTGTGTTCATTTTAAAAATGTATGAGTTATGGTTGGGCGAATATGAAGCCCTGGTTTCAAAAGCAAAAGCATCACTGGAGCCATCACCCAAGTCTGGTGTCCAGTTTCCCAGAGTGGATGTTCAAAGGGGTGGTTTGGGGGCAGAAAGGCAGCTTAGATCTTCTTGTTTAAGATAAGAGTTTCCCAGAGGAGCGTCACTACTGGCCCAGCCATAAGCTGATGGACAGGATAGCCTGGAATGAGGAAGTTGGCAAGCTTGTGTTTCAGTTCAGAGTAGCCCAAGTGGACGTCAGTCAGTCTGGCTATTAAACATTATTGATCAGAGAAAGTCTGAGAATGAGAGCCACTGACTCTATGGGCTGTTGGGGTTTGGCATAGATTGGCTTGACCTAGCCAATCGTACGTTAATCTGAGTGGATATTAGGCGTTTTAATTTTGCCTAAATTGATCCCTCATAAAATAAGTGTTAGTTTGAGTGCCAGTGTGCCAGCTGAATTTTTAAAACGTTGCTCTTTTTTAATGGCTAGAGCAGCAGGTACATAATTCCCTAAGCTTTCTGTGGCTTTTTAATGCATTTTTGATGTACGCAAACAAGTGTGTATTTGCAAAGTGTGTGTGCTCATGCATCGGCAGCACATTTCCTCAGGCTGCTGTGTTTACTCATCACAGTTAAGAGCAGTCAGCTTGAGACTGAAACACACCAAGGTATCAAAGGCATTTCTGTGGGTTGGTGTGTTACAGAGTTAAACCACTGCCTGCTGTTCTGGTATGTGCTCTGATTTAGGAAATGCAGCAAGGAGGATGTGGGGGCTACTCCCTGGGTCAGTGAATATGAGTCAAAACTACTGATGGTCTGGCTGTGGCTGCAGAATTACCTCTTCTATTTTGTTTCTTTTCTTTTAACTTTTGTTAAGTATTATATTGCTGGCTTTAACATCTGTACTTGTTTTTTGAATATGGTACTTTTGTGTCCATAAACTTGATTGAATATCAAGGTGTGAATTGCTTGTCTATCTCATTGACTCTTGCAGGCTGTGAGGACATTGTTGTGGAAAGCCTGTCTCTGGACTCACTCGTCCCCATCCTGAAGTGGAGCTCCCAGCCGTATGGCTCCAAGTGGGTCCACAGGCAGGCCATGCACTTCCTCTGCGAGGAGTTCAGTCAGGTTGTCACCTCAGATGTCCTCTACGAGCTTAGCAAGGAGCACCTTCTCAGTGCAATTCAGTCTGATTACCTACAGGTAAGAAAACATCACCTGTTAAATCTATTGTCACTCTCTATTACAACTCATAATGAGAAAGACGCATTTTCTGGTGTAAAGGTTCGCTAATGGGTGCCTTGACTTGTTCACAGTTACTTGGTGAAAATACAGTTAACACATTGATCCATTAACACAATCTCTGTCTCAATTACACACTATATGCATGTACACATGCACACACCAACAGCATCCGGGGTTTTACAGAGTTAAGTAACACCATTCCCTGGAGGGAAATGCTTTCAAACCCAGGACCTAATCAAATGTGTTCACACAGCACATCAAGTGTTGTAATCAAACCAAACAAACCAACAAGGCCTGAGTTTTGCTGGGATACCACCTGAACATAATGCATGTTCACCTTATCCTCATTTAACAGCTTCCCAGTTTTGTTCTCGACAATATCAAACCTTGTTCTAATTAAACTTTTGTGCCATTCTTTCTCCCTGTCCTACCTCTTTCTTTCTCTCTCTCTCTCTTTCTCTTTTTCTTTCTCTTGGTCTCATTCACAGGCGAGTGAACAGGACATTCTCAAGTATGTTGTTAAGTGGGGCGAGCAGCAGCTTATTAAGAGGATGGCAGACAGGGGTAAGATAATACAGTCTATAATTACCCTCTGAACAGCCCCCCTAATGGCTCTGAGGAAATTACCCACTTACAGACCCTCCAACATACACTTAAAAGCAATACAAAAATGAGTCAGACTTTACCCAAGTCAGCCAGAAGTGGCCTCATAATGATCATGGCCATGTCATTGTGTGTTCTGACCTAGTAAGCATTTGTCTTGCATGGGGTTTATGGTCAAGGTCATTAGGCATCATATTGTAAAGGCTAGCAAAACCTGGAGGCAACACAGTATTTATCCATAATTTGTTAAATTATATTTCCTGAACAATGTGGAAAAATAGCCGGGAGTTTGACTTAATAGCATTAAAAGCATAATCATAGTTAAAAATATTCTGTGTTATATGAATGATATTAAAAATCTGCTAATGGCTATTCTTGTCCTCATTTACCTAGAGCCCAACCTGTTGAGCGGAACAGCCCACAGCGTAAACAAGAGGGGAGTGAAAAGGAGAGACTTGGATGTGGAGGAGCTAAAAGAGATCCTGTCTCCCCTCCTGCCTTTCGTCCGAACTGAGCACATCTTACCTCCCAACAGTGACGTACTGGCTGACGCGGTCAGTACTCCTTGTCAATCTTTTCTCAGCTGCTGTGTGCGTACCTGTACACCTGAGTCATTGTGATCTTCATAAAGTGAGCATTGATTTACATTCTTCACCTTGTTCCCAGCTTAAAAGGGGTTTGATAAGCACCCCTCCTTCTGACATGCTGCCCACAGCTGAGGGGGGAAAAGCCAATGCCTGGTTAAGGCAGAAGAATGCTGGCATCTATGTGCGCCCCCGCCTTTTCTCTCCTTATGTGGAAGAGGCAAAGGTATGGCTCTTTTACTTCTGATTGATGGAGCTTCCAGAAAACAAAGGAAGTAGTGAATTATTTGTGTCCCATGTAGCTATCATCAAAGGGAGTACAGCTTCTGTGAAGAGGACAGACTAACCATTAAGAGCTTTGGGGAAATTTGTGGACCTGTTTATAGCTTAGATGTGCTAAAATAATCCATGCCCAGTTGTTGCTGTGCATACTTACCATTTTTATTAGTTGCCTCCATCATCTTGACTGAAATTCAATTTATGTCCATTTGCACATTTATCCTAATAATGTATAGGCCTTCCCAGGTCCATTAATATTTATGAACATATCCCTAGACCAGAGAGAGTCATTATTAGATGAAGTGTCAATCAAGTGGAACTAATTTGCAAACCTTTCTTAATGTACTTGAGTCACACATAGGACTTTTATGTTGTCAAAGTTCTCATCAAACTTCCTCTCTCTCGTCTACCTGTTCTTAGTCTGTGCTTGATGAAATGATGGTGGAGCAGACAGATCTGGTGCGTTTGCGATTAGTGCGCATGTCCAACGTCCCAGACACACTCTACATGGTCAACAACGCTGTGCCTCAGTGCTGTCACATGATCAGCCACCAGCAAATGGCAAGCAACTCAGCCACAGCTCCATCGGTTGTGGCCAATGAAATTCCAGGTAAGAAAATTGTTGGGGGATGACCAAATGGTAACACAAACCGCCTTTTATGTCAGCAAATATCCAAAATGCTCAAGTGCCCTTAAACATGATGCTGTTCTGTGGTGGATTGTGACCTTTTTTGAATCAATAAATAATCAAGCTATTATGTTAATGTGACTAGAATCGAAAAGGTGTAAATTAATCAATGTATGTGTTTGTATTGTGTGCATCTTTCAGTACCTCAGTTGTTGGTGGTAAAGGAGATGATACGGAGGCTGCAGGAACTCAGACACACAGAGCAGGTTCAGAGAGCTTATGCCCTCAACTGTGGTGAAGGAGCCACCGTCAGCTATGAGCTGCAGCTGCGTGTGCTGAGGGAGTTTGGTCTGGCAGATGGAGCCACTGAACTACTGCAGGTTAGCAGAAAGCAGGGGTTAGAGGGGGGATGAGATGGCTATGGCTGGTATACTAACAGGGATGGTAGGACACAGATCTCAGTAATGTAGCAGACCTTGGATAACCTCAGGCAGACACTGTATATCTTGAGGAAACTGTTAAAATAGGGGTTGCTTTGTCATTACCATAATGAATATAAATTTATTTATCTCCTTTTTTTCAGAACCCATATAAGTTCTTCCCTGATGAACGGTTTGGAGACGAGAGTCCAATTCTGGCTCTGCGCCAGGTGGGTCGGTGTCGGGTAAACAGCAGCCCAGCCATGGATAGCATGTTCACAGAGCTGGAAGGGATAGCTGGCTTCCACCCTCCCCTACCTCCTCCACCTCCCCCATACCATCCCCCTGCCACACCCAGCCATGCTCAGCTTAAGGGTGCCTGGCGACCTCGCGTGCCCATGCCAACCCCCACCCGTTCCTTCTCCTACCCCTGCAACCGCACCCTGATCCAGCGCCATGCAGCCACCAAGCATGGCAGCTCAGACTACTCATCTGTGCCCAGGCCCCAGCCCCCAGACTGCACCAACCCACAGGCTATGGGCCGAGCTTTGCTTTCAGACCGGCAAATGGTGAGTGTGAGTGTTACTTCCTAGAGTCCATGTGCTACATTTTTGGTTATTCAAATGCAGCCTTCATGGTTTGTACTTGGGATCATTAATAGCTTGATTGCCATTTAACGTCACACGTTGATATCTGTTTTCCAATGCAGATGAACATGGAGCCTGTTATGAGGGAGTTCATGCCGGACATTGCACTGGGTGTCTCAGTCATGTCCCTGAGGGAGCAGCACATGGCAGAGATGGAGAGGGAGGGACCTCACAGCCCAATGGGCCCCTCAAGCCACCATCTGCCCCATGGACCTTGCCCCTCAGTCCGGCTCAGCCATGGCCATGGGCCTGGACATGGTCACTCCTGCAAGAGACACGCTCCTGAACCCAAGCTGGAGGCTCAAGCCGAGTTCCCTGACCTGTATGACTTCTCCTGCCGACCTGCAACCCCAACCTCCACTCACCCTCTGCCTTCCTTTGCAGGACCAGACCTCTACAGCCACAGCTGCACCCCCTCTGGCTCTTACCCACCCCCCTACATTTCTGACTCTCAGTCCCAGGGCCACCTGCAGCAACGGACTGCCCCAGACGCACTACGTCTGGATGTCCTCAGTATGACCTCTCAGAGGCATGATGGAGTCCTGGCCAGCCCATCTGGGGCCCAGCCTAGGATGGGACACATCCAAAGGGGGCGATCAAATGAGACAGACCTGACTCATGGCTTAGGCCATTTACGGTCGCCCAGTGGGAACATGGACAGCTATGAGGAGAGGCACACAGGACCTAGAGATGCCCCAGAGGAGATGGTAATAGCTGGAGAATCATCAGGCCTGGTGCCTCTCCAGCAGCCTCACAGGAACAGTGTCAGCGACGAGATCGCCAGAGACCGCAGGTCACCTAGCAAGCCTGACTACCCTTATAAGAAATCTGCACTTTAGCCCCAGTTAAGGACCAGGGGTTGAGTTAAGAAAAGGGAAAGTGTGATGAGTAGCTGTCCATCACAGGGGATGACAAAGCACTAAATGTGTGCCTGTGTCTAGGTGTGTGTGTTTGAGAGGAGCAGGAAAAAGGGGTGGTCTATGTTTGCTATTTATAGGATCTGTCCTTTTGTCCTACCTCCATCACACTGTGCTATCCATCACACAGTCAGAGTATGGAAAGCATAAGAGCTGTAGGTTAATTGTTGGTGCTAGTAATTGATCTCTGCAAGTCTGCCTAGTCCTGCTGGTTTAGAGGATGACTCAGGCTCCACTGGGATTGATTGGTCTCTTGAGTTTGATTGTTTAGCTCTATGCTGTGTGAATGCTGCATGAGGAGGTCACAAAACTAGATGTAGCGCAATTATGAACTGATGGTTTAACAAAGACTATATTCACTATGTTCTGTTGTATCTTAATTATTTTCAACATAGAATGAGGAGGTGTCAGGATAAGAATCTCAGTTTACACAAGCGAACAATGGCATCCAGTCTGGGACAAGGAGTATTGCGATAAAATTGTATGTAAATTCGTCTGGCTGTATTCTTTTCCTCCTATGACTCATATTTCCATTTCTTCCTGTAGAATGCCTATAGCAACCTACCTGACTAGTTTTCCCCTCCTGGTCCTGCAATGCTGACTAGTAAGGGATACAAAGCAGGAATTGGATCTAACAGGAAGTAGGTCATCAGAGCTTGTCATTTTCCTGTAACCCAGCCTGATAATTGTGTCAGGTTTTAACTATCAAAGCCTGTGTCTAGCTTAGACGTTGTATTCCAAGAGGGAGGGGGGCAGGCAGGTTCATTACTAAGATACAGTGGAATATACTGGGCCCATGGCAACTAGTGTATAGTGATCAAGTGCTGGGGTTTTTTCAGCTGGAACAGGTGTGTGTGCATGTGTCTGTGTGCGAGGATAACTTTGATAAACACAGGTGTTTAGACAATCTCAGTACTGTACACTCCCATCTTTAGTCAGGTCTGTTTGTACATATCAGAGTGGCTGTGTGCTAGAGCTCCCTCTTGTTCCGTTTAATCCAATAGCATCAAGTAATCAAATCTAAAGCCTTAATCAGTGCTTGGAAAATTAAGTTTTAGCTACCTTAATTCAATTAAGTATGATGTCATTGTATCACAACCCCTGTTAATTTCTTATTTGACTGTTCACTATGGACCCATACACTGCAGTTTTTTTTTTTCTGGCTGGCATAGGTGGATTTCACTGAACCCAATCCTAAAACTATGTATATACATCAGGCCTAAATCTCACCACCTCATGGGGAATCGTGGCCGTGCATAGCCAGTATCGATGCTGAGCCACAGCAGCAGTGTGAAGTACACACGCAAAAGCCTGTTACAGCCAACAGCTGGAATACAACCTCACATACGAGTATCGTTGCACTGAAGGAGCCACCTGTCTTGTTAGCTGAAGGGAAAGGGAACGTATAAATTTCGAACAAAAGGAACCTTATATTGAAGAGAAGTTGGCGATTGCTGGCTCATACTTTCCAATGGAAACTGTATATAATGAATTGAGTTCCACGTGATCTGATTAATTTCTAATGGTTTCTATCACATTTTTGTGGTTATTGAAAGTTTGTGTTTTTACTGTAGTGGACAACACTGTGTACTTGTCTTTGTCCTGAAGTCTCACTAAGAATGTGTGGTATAACATAAAGATTGTGTCTCAGAATATATTTTGTTCTTAAATGTTATGCATTAGGGCAATTTGTTCAGTGTTGTAGGTGGTGTGAATTACCATGTTTGTAGAGATGTTTCTTCCCCTATTTTCCTTTTACTTTCAAAGTAACAGGAATATGAAGAGGATCTGAAGACATTAGCTCTCAGCTCAGCAGTGATGAAGTTGCCAAGCAGAAAAATAATTTTTCCATCTAGGTTGCTTCATGGGGAAAAAATGCAAAACTCCAGATTCCTCCCCATGTTCATGTTGGGTAGTTTTATTTTCCAGGACAATGTTCCATTGAATAAAAGCTCTTGTTTTGCTCTTTGCTGTAGAGAAGTCAGTGCCTTCCCCTGCCTGCGGCTGGGCTTTTATTGGAGAAGTGACTTTGATGTCTATGCAAGCTCTTTTCTACCAGCTTACCAGCCTGCATCAAATAATTCTCTGAAATCTCATGTAGCTTGTTTTGTGTACATAGTGTTATTTAGCACCTTTTTTTTTTAATTGACCCATCTGAAATGTGTGATTCCTTGTGTTGAATTCTAACAGGTACATTGTACTTGAATGGTATCATAGAAAACATGTTTGTAGATTGATATTAAGTTCCATTTAGTTTCACTGAATCTATTTTTCTACTGTCACCTCAAAAGGTGCATAACAGTGGTCAACTTAGGCATCCTCAAAATAAACTGGTTTGATATTATGGAATTCAGTTGATCTCAGTTTGGTTGTTTTGTGTACTAGAAAAATGTGACAATTTTATTTCTAAAATGAATCCCCATATTTTTTCACATCACTTTTACAAACAATTTTGTCCTAAGAGGTTTTCTGGTGGAGTAAACAATTTAAACACACTGTTTACAGGAATACACATGGCAGCGTCATATTCATGTGAAATACCATCATAACTTCATAGCAAAGCATAAAGTGCCGAAACAATTTTTGTTCAGAAATGTTTCAAGTAAGCTTTCAATAGGAGCTTTAATGTTGATGCATTATCATAAACCACTGAATGAAACTGTACATCCTTGACCCCAGAAGAAACATTTCACAGCAGTAACTGCAGGTCAGTACTCTTTGCACTAATTGTTCAAGCTTTATGATCACATTGCTTGCAGCAAGGAGCCCTTTTATTCAGCAAAGAAAAATGGTCACTTCAAAGTCGGACATACATTCAAAGCACCAGTGTGGCTGCCTCCTTACTGGTGTCCTGGATTGGTTCTGCATCTTTTTCTAGCCCGCAGCTCCTCAAAGAACTGATGCACAGCTTCAACTGTGACTGTCTGATAGACAGGGAAGAAATAGTTCAGGTTTCTTGACTACAAAACTTCACATTGTCATGTAAAATTACACCAACATTGCCTGTGGGTAAATATAGGTGTTATGTTCAATTCTAACCGTCCAGTCTATATTCACACACAGACATTTCTCACCTTTCCTTCAGCAACACACTGGTCCAAAAATGCAGTGATCGAAGTTGTCAGCTCGTTGAAACCTGAGGGAAGAAACACATGAATAATTGGTTTTAGTCAATCAATTGCCTCTCCCATATATTTCATTTACATGATTACATCCTGGGAGGAAAACTGACCCCACACCTACCCCTCTGCCCTCCCCTTGCTCACCGTAAATGACCTCCAGCTGCTGTACACGGTCCATTGAGTTTGTCAGCGCCATCAGCGGGTGCTGCCCAAATGGCTCATCCAAGCCTTTGTTCTCGTAGGCCAGAATGGTGTCAGACTGATCCATAAGAAACTGCACCTCTGCAGCCACATAGGCTTTCTGCGCACCAATGCAACACACAGTTAAACATTAATTTTAAAAAAAAAAGCTTAAGTACTTCATTACATTGTTACATGAACCAGAATCACATTAAAGCCAACACATGAAAAAGTGTCTTTCTTGTGCCAAAGCCTTCATTATAATCAGAGCTAATTTGTGGACAACCTTGCAGCTTGTGCAGGTGCAGAGCTCGGAGCGCCAGCTGTAAGGCCAGAACACTGCTCCCTGTCTCAGCCGCTGCAGCCCCTGGACCTGCAGGACCTTCAGCCTGCATGTTGTGGTTGTGGCCTTTGCAGGGCTGCCTGTCATTTCCTCATGAGTCCGTTTGCAAGGGGAACTCCTGTTTGCTGTTTCCTAAGATACAAATAAAAACATGATGGGATGAGTGACTGTGTTAAACTGGCAGGGGGAGCAGATAATAACACCTGGGCTTTTGTAACAACATCTCCACAGACAGCACTGCAGACTCATTCCGGGAAAGTCTCGGGGCGACTGACACGACGAGATGATTGGGCGATGAAAATCGCCAGTTTACAGTAAGCTGTTCTGTGAAGCCTGGCCAAAGCTGTCTACAGAGCAGGAGAAGCAGTGTCTCATGGGTCATTTCTTCCCTAATTACCCAGAGGAGGGGAAAACGGTTAACAGGAGCTGGAGCCTGCTCTATAATCTGCTCATTACCCTCCAGCACCATCTTGTGGCAACACATAACACCAGTTGCCACAGAGGGAATGTGCAATGTGGATGGCCAAATACTTTATATTAGGAGCCAAATCCCTTCATTACATAGTGTGGAGTGCTTACGCTTTATGAGTAGGGTATACATAAACAGGTCGACTGTCAGAAGCACTCACTATACTACCATATCCAGGAAACATGGAGACAGATGCACACAATGCTCCCTCAGGGACACGGCCCAGTGTTACTAAAATTCTAACCCCTTGTTTTACTTCTTTTTTTTCTCTTTTTTTTTTTTAAAATCAACCATGAGCACAGTTTAAGGAAAATACAACCAAAACCATGAATTGGAGCTGCAACAATAGATCGATTAGACAATCGCAAGACAATTAATTGGCAACTATTTTGATAATCCTTTTGTTTTAGTCATTTTTTCAAGCAAAAATAGCAAACATTTGCTGGTCCCAGGTTCTTAAATGTAAGGATTTGTTGCTTTGCTTTGTCATTTATGATAGTAAAAGAGGAGTATTGGGGTTTCGGACTGTTGATAGGACAAAAGTCAAAATTTAAACATCATTTTGGGATATTGTGATGAGCATTTTTCACAATTTTTTGACATTTTATTGACTAATCATGAAAATAATTGGTAGATTAATCAATAATGAAAATAACCGTTCATAGCAGCCCTACCATGACTATAAAAGTCACAAGAGAACACCTAATTATACCTCTAATTTTTTTGACACATGCTTTTGTGCAGGGCGAGCGGAGTATGGTGGTGATGCACTCTTTTCATACAAGAGTTTTCATGGTTACATGTTTCCGACTTGTAAATAGCGATCACGTCAACATGCAACTGCGACTGGGAAACATAGTTTTCACTCTCACACAACCAATTCTCCAATCATATGACTGCCTCAAGTTGTCCAACTTTCCCATTCTTTCAACCATCCTATATGAGGTGAATGCAGCGTAAGGTAGCACCAGCATAGATTTGGTGTTGGTATGTTTCCGTTTTCGCTCTACATCTGACAGATCCTCCATGCGAACATAGAAACAGAGGCAGAGGGCCCTTATAAGCAATGTCCCTCACCTCCTGCTTTGTTCGCTCAGCACTGGTGGATGGTTCCTTATCCCTACTAAGCCTCGGCTCAGAGTCTTCTTCCTTTTGTGTTCCTTCCTCGACATCGACGTCTAGCTCCTCCTCAAAATGAGTGACACTGATCACAGGTGGTACTAAAGGGCAAAGACAAATGGAAATGTGACTCTCTGGATTTAACCATTCAATGTATGCAAATTTAGACACATGGGTTTGTCTTTGCTGCCTCTGACAAGCAGCTCAGGAAAATTAGTTACCTGCAAAGTGCACAGCATACGTCCACAAGAAAGGGGCCTTGTTCATGCAGGCCTCACATACCATCTCTTGCAGCTCCTCAGGTTCCACTACAGTGCAACCCAGGTGCTGTCAAAGACAAAGAAAATGACTACATAATGAGCAGAAGACTTATAGTGGTGATAAAATGTAAGTTGGGATCAAAATAAGTACTCAGAAATCTTTTCATTTTAATAATCTTACCCTGCCATGAAACCAATCCTCACAGACGACACACTGAATCATCTCATCGTTGACCTATTAGGTGATCCAAAAGGTGTTTTTTGTGTAGTGACAGAAGACAGATAGAAATAAACAGTAGCTTTCATCCCAATAATCTGTATTACATTACAGCCCAGAGATAAAATGAAAAAAGAAATACCTGATCATCTGTGTCTGGATATGGTCGGTCACATGTGCAATAGCAGCCCTTGAAGTTGTGATTGTAGTGATTTTGGCTGTTTTCTTCATCTTTGGCCTGCGAATACAATAGATGGAATACCTTCATCTGTCAGAACATAAATAACAGATAAGCTGGGAGATACAGATTCAGTTAGAAATAGTATTAAAACCAGAGGACTCACAGGAATTAGTTGGCACTTGAATTCCCCAAACTTCCTATTTCCACAATCACAGCGAAAATTTCTACAGCAGAAAAAAAACAAAACAGAAAATGGGCAAATTACGAGAAGATGATAAAAGAAAACTGGGGAATTGAATTTGAATCAGTTTACTGCCAACACACAAAAAAACTTTAACAAAATACCTTTTGGTATACAGTTCAAAGATATCATGCCCGTCGTGGCATTTATTGGCACAGGCCAGACAAACCCCTGCAGGCTCTGCAGCACTGGGAGTGCAGGTGTTGCAGGCAAACACAGCCTGTCTCTTCACATAACCCTGTAACAATAAACACAGGAGGAATAAATATATATTACAGTATATACATTATTGATAACCCCTGTAATAAAGGACCATTGTTGGTTGTTTTTTATTCTCTGTAAAATTAGTACTGCTGTAAAAGGCCCTACAAAGCAAAAGGTCAATAATTTCACCAGTTTCACTTGTGTGTGGCCCCAATGAACTACGAACCCCTTGGTAGAAATTACAACCATTGCTTGCTTATGTCACACAGTCACAATGCAAACGCAATACTACACCTAAAACTGCAGGACTTGAAAAAGCCAAAGTAGGAGGGTAAATGCAATGGTTGCAGGGATGCGGCGGCGCAGCTTACCCGGGAATAAGAGCAGTTTTCTGGGTCGCTTCCAGCCAGCACACACAAAGCCTTCTCGAGCTCCTCCTCGTTGGCGAGAATATCGTCAATGTCTGCGTCGTCTTTACACGCTGCCATTCCGCGAATAAACGAGAGTAAAGAGGACACAAAGACAAAAGCGGACACCGGCCTGAGCGGAACAACAGTGTTGACAAACGAGTGTTCCGGGCGGGAGTTTGGCTGAGACCACTTGAAGGAAGTGACGCAAGACACTGATCAACATATGGCAACACAATAGCCAACTATTACTATTAAATTTGCTTTATTTAGGCTACGATATATTTATTAATAGTTATTAATGAATGTTTAATCAATCATTTAAAGACCGCCTCCACACATGTATTAAGGCATACATAAAAAATCTCTAGAACAATCACTGAAAAGAATGAACTGCAATATGATTTAGTTAAAAGGTCTTAAGTTTTCGGGTCACTTCACTTTTGTCACTTCATTTTAAAACGTTCGAAGTTTAAACTCCACAAAAAGCATAAATATATAATGTACAAATATTTTCCCTCGTTCATGAAATCAAGACAAATATGCTCTGAACCATTCGAAGAATAAAGGTTATAAAGGTTTCAATGAAAAGTGTAATAGCTACTTGAGTAACTCAGTCAAATATGGATCTATGGGCCTATTCAGTCAGGGTACACATAAGTGCAGGGGAAATGAAAAAATAAATATACTTAGCCTATTTGCTTTGGCTGCAAATGTGGGGAAAAACACTGCAGTATGTTGCGATGGTTTTCCAGTGGATGGCGCTACTGTAATATGTTTCCCAGTTTCGGAGCCCGCCGAAAATATGTGCTCATTACTGCACTAAAGGGGTGCACAGGGGTGCTCTCATTATGAAAGCTGCACTAGACCATAAATAGAAGATCAGTTAATGATGCTAGCTGCAGTTGGCTTGTATACAAATTCACAAACCAGCTCACTGATCTATATTTTCACTTAAACCTTCTTAAATCCTCTTATCTCGTATAGAGTAAATCGACCCTGACAGTGAGGCAGTACTACGGGGAATAGATTGAACTCCACTGAACGCATCACGGTTGCCTGTAAAAGCTATTCGAAATATCGTCGAACCATCATGAACAGAGATGGTAAAATGTGCAGGGACAAAGCTAAGAATTATGGGTCCCGAGAGAAATAAAAACAAAGTAGGCAAATCCTGCGCTTATTTTGTGTTCGGCTATAATGAGTAGCCCATCTTTCGTCCTAATGATGGAAACTGTTAAAACCAGGATCATCAACGAACTGCTTATTAAAGTCCATAAACAACACCCCATTTAGTTCAACTAAAATCTGGATTTCGTGTTTTTCTGTATACTTCTATGGAGAGCAGAAACTATTAGTCCATCATTTGGTAAACAAATTGAAAAAATATATTAAGTTCTTGTTAGTTTTGTGAGTCTCAGTGAATATTTTGATAACGATTAATTGTTTGAGTAATTTTTTTATATAAATGCTAAATGTTTGTAAACTCTCTCACCAATGTGAGGATTTGAGCTTTTATTTATTTAGCTTTGTTTATTGAAAAAGTACATATGAACTATTTTTAAATGTTGTGGTCTATCTTGTTTTTATTTTTCCTTCTTCTTTTCTTTTTACTCAGGACCTTTTAGAATCTTAAATAAAGTTTGAATAATCAATATACTTGAGTTTTGGGACCGACGACAAAACAAGATATCTGGTAAGCTGTGATGGGCATTGGTGACATTTCATAGATATATCGATTAATCAATAATCTGCAAGTAAGTTAATCGACAATGAAAGCACAACAGCACGTCAAATAAGGACAGACGGACACATTCATAGGACAGACTGATTCGGTAGTCGGGAGTGGCTTTTTCCGAGGGGCTCATGAAGGCAGCAGCAGTCTCCTGGATCCTGGGTGTGTGCAGTCAGTCCAACGTAGAGACTGAGAGAGAAAACACAAGCAACATCTCAACGTGAGTCGAGTTGTGCCTGTCACCTGTCACTGTGTTTGAAAACTTCTTCCCTTTCTCCACTGGACGGACCCAGAATGGGAAACTATCCAAGCTAGTTTCTGAAGAGGACAAATATTCAGGGAGGAACTGTGCTAAAATTGCCAGGTTAGTTAATGCTAGCTCACCACAGTCTTTCGTTGACGCAACGTTAACGTTACTTAAGTCAGTAGCTTCATCTTTTAGCTAACTAACGTTAGTCGTTACTAGTCACAATTAGTTAACTCATTTGTGGTATGAATCTGTTCATTCATCTAGCCTTGTTAGCAAGCTAGCATATGTTTCCTAATTGCATGCCATTGGATAGCTATGCAGATTGTCACTAACAAGCTAGCCCGCTAACGTTAGCAGTTGATGTTAGCTTAAGGTGGTCAGTGTGTTGTGCGCTGATGCTGAACCATATTCACTGTAATATTATACTTGAAAAGTATATAATACGAAGCATGAGAGCGTTCAGCTCTACGAGGCAGACTAACGTAGTAAAAACTAGAAAGCGCCGTTTCTGGCTGTGTTTGAGTAACGTAACGTTATTACAAACTGAGTCGTGAACTTGAGTATTCCCCTCGTCGGCTGTTGTGAGACTAACGTTACACGGCGATTTCCTGTTTTCCGACGGTCCAGGTTGAACTTTCAGTCACACCGTTTACCTCCAGCGAGGGATTAGGAGCACAGTGGAGATGCAGACCTTCCTGAAAGGCCGTAGAGTCGGCTACTGGCTCAGCGAGAAGAAGTTGAAGAAGCTGAATTTTCAGGCCTTCGCTGATTTGTGCAGGTATGTGGCTGTAATACCAATTGAATGCCCCGAGGTCAAGTGATTTTAGAGCAATATACACAGCTTGACATACATAGACACTATGGACCCCCCGCATCGTTAAAAATTTATGTCACAATGAATTGAGAGGTGCGCTGACACTGTACCC
>JBBPCS010000374.1:8007891-8023734 GCA_037974645.1 Hollardia meadi | reverse complement strand
ATGAATTGAGCGGTGCGCTGACACTGTACCCCCCCCCCCCCCTTACTGACTCTGACAAAAGGGACTGATTATCATCTCTTCTCCTTTTACAGTGAATAGCCCTTTTGCAGTTTTCATTTGAACTTTCGCTTTCATACTTGACCAATGCATCAGTGACTTCTCTGCTTGTGTTTGTCCAGCATATGCCACTCTGTTTCTTTTCTCTCTGCTGCATTGTAAAAAATGATTTTTGAAATAGTACGTATGAATGCCCCAAGGGAAAGTGGCACTAGCAAAAGTCAATTTAGTGTTTTAGTGGTTTTGTTTATCTTTTCTTGAGTCAGTAAAATAGGTGCATGAAGCACCTCTTCTCATGAAGCATGAAGGCAGGTTTGTGTAGATTAAAAAAATGAATGAAAGAATGAGAAATTAATCTCTGTCCTATTGTTAGCATACCTAAACCTGAGTATGTGCTCTTATTCCACAAAGTTAACCACTGACTTATACAGTATTCTCTGTTGGAATTGGAACAGTGCGAAATCACACAAACCAGTCTTGGCTTTTTGTCTCTAGTTGTGAGATGTTTTATTTATCTACGAAGAAAAGAGACACATCTGTCCAAATGCATAGCCATAACATGAATTTGTTCAAAGGCGTATTTCTGCTGTAGCAAGGATTTGTTCTGATTTCTCCAGCCTTGAGAGGGGCAGCTATGTGAGTGTTTTATGTATGTTATCTTCTTGTAGCTTATCCATCTCCAGCCAAGTGAAATGTTATATAAGGTGTTAGAAAGTAGGACATGGATTTTCTCAGCAGGCATGACTTTGGGATGAGTGAACTCTTCCTCACTGACTCACAATGGCTGCTATACCGTACTCTAGACTGGGGAATGGCTCCAAAGTATGGCAGCAGCCTTATCATCTCTCGTTGCAACATTAGCTAGCTGCCTGCGCTATACGTGGCCTGCAGTTATCCTGAAAACACAAGCATTGTCAGCGGCTAACAGTGAGAGAGAATGGAGAAACCATTTCAGAGCTATCACGCACAGCCACAATGACAATATACCTAGACGACAGAGGCTGGTGTGTTTTCAGTGTGCAGGTATTTGCTTTGAGGCTATACCACCTTTTTTTTCAAGACGGGTGCTACTCTCAAAGCAAACTGGTTGAGCCAGCTCAGATTGCCACATTGTAATCCCCAAAACATTTTTAATCTCTTGATAAACCTCCCCGTAACCCACCTACCTCCTTCTTCCCTCAGAGCCGAGCTTAGAGCTGTTTAATATGAAGGGAGAGGGTTTTGTGTTAAGAAGTGGTGTTTGTGACAGAAGATGAAGAAGATCAAGTCACATTAATTGCCTTTTATACAAGACAACAACAAATACAACCATGTTTAAATGGTTGAGCCACAAGAGCCCAAAAATGAATGTGTTTGTATCACAACTCTACAAGGGTGTGTCAGGTATTTGTAAACTGTCCCCGGACCTGCTGTTCTCTATTACGGCCACCTTATTGTGAAACCTTAAGGCAGACAAACAGGAAATATTTGCACTATGACATTCTTTGAATTTATGTCATACACCTCGATTTTACTTTACAGATAGATATGTGCAGGTTTTTGACTTGTCAGGCACTATATCAAAGATAAACCAAATGTTTTACTTTAACAGAACGTGCCAGTATCATACTCTAATTGTGACTGACCAGGTGTCCTCCCTCTAATTATGTGGCATGCAGCTGACTATTTGAGTGCTTCAGTGTGGAGTCTGCCCTGTCACGTGCAGCTGGACTGAAGGGATTCCTGCTGGTCAGAGCCTTTTGGGTTTATGTTTGTGTCCCATTAGCTTGCACAGCAAACAGCGACTCACATATACCTTAAGAAAAATGTAATGCCATGAGAACAGCCAGCCTGAGTGTGATTGTATAATATGAAAATATTGTCATTTCGTCCTATCAAGGAAAGGACACTGCACCCTAGGACAAGTCTGATGAGATTATATTGAGCTACACCCACTGTATGCTCGTACGTAGCCTTTACCCGACTGATGCAATTTACTGCAGTGATGAGAAGACTGATTATTTAAAAACCTGAGGCGAGTGTCGTTTTAAATACTTTAAAATCTTTTATCATGTAAAAAAAAGGGTCTGTTTTTAAGAGGCCGAACAAAAAACAAGGTTTTACTACTATCTCAAACAGGTAAAATGGCTTCACCTGGCTGGCCTACTTTATCTGTCTTTGCTTTATCTTTATCCCAATGATATCAATGAAAATGCTCCATTAGATAATATTAATTCATTGTGTTAATAATCACCATACTTTCTTATGTTGATCTTCAGCCACTGCTAAAACAAAAGTTCCCCCTCCTGCTATCATTTTGCTCGATCCAAGTCAACACAATCTCACATACACCCACTTGTAAACTTTGTAATCACATTCTGTCATGCAGTGCAGTAGTCGCGTCTATCGTGTAACATCAATACCAAACGTTAGGGTTAGACTTTATGGATATATGATACAGTGTTGAGATATGGTGTAATAAAAGGTTTTTCATTACACCTCCATGTTCTTGTGTGTCAAGCCTATATAATAAAGTTCTGACCCTGTCCTGCTTGTCTGGTGGGTCTTCTATCTCATTTACACTACTGGCTGTGTAACAATATAGGAAAGCAGACGGTCTCCATATCTGAGGTGGGACCAAACTAAAGGCCCATTCACACCACATGAAACACACCAGCTGCAGTATTAAATATCCACATTGTTGTGAAGTAGTGAATGACTGTATGGCTGCTGTTACCATGGAGCTGTAACCTCAAAAACTGGGCTGGACAGGCTGAGTTGGTGGTAGTGCTGAATTGTTTTTTTCACCATTGGCATGAAGCAGGACAGGACACTAAACAAGCCAGTTCCCCCAGAAATGTGAGTTCTCACTTTCTTGTTTGGGTAGTTTTTTTTCTCTCTCTCTCAGTGGTGGGGTTAGAAAAACAGGTTTAAACATGTGATACTTTGTGCCTCTGCCAAATTTCTAGAAAAAAAAACTCTTTAAAAAGGGAAAGCTCAGCTCACATTTATGTACAAATAGTCAGTTGTGGAAATACTGCTGTGTACTGTCAGAGATAAGAAGGAAGAGATCTGTCCAGGTTCCTCATGTGTACAGTTTAGTGGTGCGCTATGTTACGATTGTCACCTCTACCTACAACTCCACTCATATAGTGGTCTGCTGGTTGCCAAGCAACCATTTTTTAATCCAAAGATTTGTCTGTGCTGAGAAGTAGAATATTCTCCAGCTCTGCGATGGGATTTTTGTATTTTTTTGTTACATGGCCCTACTTTGTTATAGGGCTGATGCAACCAAAGAATATCTGTTCAAATTGCCGGCACTGTCTGAGGTCAAGTCCCTGGTGATGATGCCATGCTTCCCTGACTGCAGTTCGTCATCATAACAAACATCAGTGAGCAAATGGTCACATTGTCTGGCATTTCGGAGACGTGTTCTCTCCATGGATGAATCCTAGTTTACACTGTACCAGGCAGATGCCAGGGAGTAGGGCTGGACAATATGGCAAAAAATATGATCTTGATAGTTTTTTCCATATCGATCAATATCGATATTTATCACAATATGTAATTTGCTGCCAATTTGAAGAGTATCCTGATGACTAAAACCTGAAGAAATCAGAGGGTTCATTAAACTTTAAAATATAGTTTAGCATAAAAATTAGAATAACATAATGTTAATATTTAACTGTGCAAACAGCTTGTTTAGAATATAATTTGTGCGGAAAAGAATATAAAACTGGCTAAAAGCAAACATTTAACTTTGCAAACACGCTTTATCTGCCTTAACAAAACAATACAAGTTTGCTTGCCTTTTAACTTATTAAAATAATGGTGTGGTCGCTGTAACGGTACCTTTTCAGGTCATGGTAAAGGTTCATTGTGTTTCACTTCTTTGTTGACACCGACTGATGGCATATTTTGCAGACCGTCTTAATATTCAAAACGCATCTGTGTAACTGTCATTGTGTTACATTTTTGCCACCAATTTCCTCATCTTTGGAGGATAACACAAGTTCATTTTGAGAGATTTCAGTTCATTGGCAGAGTAGCTAATGTCACATTTTTGTAAGTTTTTGTTCTGCTTGTTCAATAGGTGTTTGATTGAAATGGATCATACTTTCTCCCTTTTGTTGAATTTATGGATAAAGAGCATTGGCGTCATTGACTCCAATAAAATTAATCCAAATTTGTTTCATTATCTCTGCTGTGCATTATCTCTGTGTGGACATGACTTCGCCCCCTGTGCAGGGTAGGCAACAGGCAGTGACACAGAGAGCAGAGCACACTGACTGGCTGTTGTCGTGTTTATTTTTGCTGTGTGATAGGCTGTTAGATGTATCCATATTGAGGAAAGATGTACAAAGCTTATCATCGTTATTGATGAAAACTTTTATTGGGTTCTATCAACATTGTTTTATCGCCCAGCCCAAGCAGAGAGCATGTATTGTGTTGTGTGGGCAAGCGGTTTGCCAATGTCAACGTTGTGAACCGAGTGCCTCATGGTTGCAGTGGGGTTATGAAAAATAAGCCTTTTGTGTGCACAGAAAAAAGTTTTAGATCTTTAATTTCAGCTCAAGCAAAATGGGAGCAAAAACATTAATGTTGCGTTTATATTTTTGTTCAGTGTATATTTCATAACATGAAAGTAAGACATAAACAGTAATAATAGGAATATATACAGTATATATTCATATTCGTATTCTTCCTGTGCCTTTGATCCTACATACCTGGGACACTGATATCCTCTCCTATAGTACCTGACATACATTTACATGATGTCTTGCATCTTACAGCTTTTAGTTAATTTTTACATGCCAATGTCTTTCTAGAACTGATCAATTTCATTTATTTTTGCTAAAATTAGTGACTGTTGCTTTTGTCTTCTTTTTCAGGAAAAGGGGAATAGAAGTTGTTCAGGTAAGTGGACATATTTTTTTGTGCAATACAGCTTTTTTGTTGTAACTGTGGTGGAGCTAATAGGAATATTCTCAACCTGGACGTTAGTTCTGTGGTTGTCACTAGGTTCACCCCGATGTGTCGTTCAGAACACCACTTAAGGCCAAATCCTCCAGAGTATGAAATAAAGAGTAGTAGTGCAGGCATATATGCACAGTAGCCTACAACAGCCTCCATGAAAACAAAAAAACTATTTGGCTCTTATAGCCCACTGTACATCATGTTTCAACAAACATTCAATCAATGGAAACAAAAGAAACAGGGAAATGCAGGGATATTTTAAAAGGGACTTAACGGATTGCTTATTTGAAAATGTAACTAAATAACTGATTACTTGAACTGCAAAACTCACGTGTTATGTTACTCGTTACCACAAAAAACTAATCTGAGCACTCTAACACGTTACACCCAACACCAATCAGGAGTGATGCAAATATAACTACATGTCTCGTAACTCAACAATAACTGTAAATAGAGGATTGACCAAATGGATACAGTCACATTTTCTTCTTTTTACACTATCAAAGCATTACAAACACTTATTACATGGGATTTTTAAGCTTGATTTATGGTCGAGCGCTCGACGCATTTGATGAGCATTGCTCAACAGAAATGACGTAGTTTCGAAAGAAAAGAATGTTGCTTGATACTTTGCCTCCATGATGCACACCTGGAGAATTTTCTTATGTTGCGAACATTGTCATATTTTGTCATGCAATATGACTAGATAATGTCAATGTTGCCATGGAGGCAGTAGTTATTAATCCACACCAACTCCAACATGCATTCAGCACCTCTGTCCACAAAAGCAGCTGTCAGCAGCAGCAGCTCCTGGGGAGCTGAGAGGACAATGGACAGCCAAACTGCCTTCACGAGGCTAACTTACAGCAGACATTTACTAAACCAAAATATTTTTCATGTCAGCTCCACGGGAAGAAATCAACAGTGTGTGTATGTATTGATACATTGGTTTTATTTCCCAGCCCACCGTAGCAAGTGAGGGGAATTTGTCACTCACAAACAGACTGGGAGCTGATCAATCAATGTAGATATGGTTAATAAGTTAAAAACGTATACAGCGGGACATTTGTGTGATTTTAATCCGCTGTCTGTGCAGATTTCACATGGATGAATCGATTAATACATTGATTAACCCTATTTTTATTTTTCATTTCAACATTTCAATTTGACTTAATTCTCCACCTTATTTACTCTCAAACTATTTTTATGTGCACACCTTGCTTTTCCCTTCAGTTCTCTTTTCCTCACACAAACACACACACACACCTATACCTCTGGTCTCTGACTGCCCCACCCCTCCTCTTTCTGTTTCTCTCTCTGCATCTGCTCCGTTCACTTTTTCATTAGCAGCACGTTTTATAAATCGGCCAAAAAACACAACTCATATTTTAGATTTTTTCACCTGCAGTTTCTTTTTCTCAACAGCAGGCGAGCCGCGTTTGGAGGGGGCTTGTTTTAAATGTCGGAGCTTATCGAAACAATCAAATCCAATTTCTCACCGAATGACATCGCACCAACCCGGTGAACTTACAAGCTTAAAACAAGGGCACAAGTAGGCCTGCATTAATATAAGAGATCGCACCACAGTCAGTGCATTTACAGCAGGAACATAATACCAGAAAAGGCCACCCTCTCTCTGTTTGTGTGTGAGTGTCAGTAGAGGGGTGACATTAGAGCGAGGGTTGATTTGCCACTAATTAATCGATCACGAATGCCGTTCTCTCGGATTGGATGAAAAAAAAAAGTAAAATGTGTCACTAAATATACTTAGGCATATGTTAATATAACTGGGCAGCCCACCCAAGTAACTTCTCTGTGTGGGGAACAGAGAAAAAGAGAGAGAGAGAGAACGAGAGGAGGGTGCGCAGCTCCAAAAATAGAAAATTTATGTGTGGCGGGCAGTGCTGATATTGTGGTGGGCCACCACAAATAAATTAACATATACGAAATGCTGCAACTCATCCCGGCATGATATTTCAACACCTAGCCTCAACTCTTTGAACTCTGTCCTCCATTCAAGGAATCTTATTGGGGCAGGCATTGAAAACATTCAAAAGCTTGGTAGTAGTAGAGGTCGCCACAGTATCAGTCACCTACGCAGAGAGCAATGTTTTCTCTGATCTAAATTAGCTCTTTACAGAACACCAATTATGGTCACTTAAAGTATTCTGTGTAATGTAGATGTTCCAAAAGAAATAATGGTATATCCAGTTGTTGCATAGCTTAAGTAAATAACAGCTGCTCAATTACTGTATGTTCAGTATAATTGAGGCCCCAGGGAAATGCTGCTGTCATGGATATTGCACAGCACACTACAATGAGTAAGTAAACACAACCTGTACAGAAGCATTGTAACAATTGTTACTAAGTCCAGGGAGCTCAGTGCTTAAAGTCCTTGTCAGGTAAAGTGCTTTCTGCAATTGAGGACAAAATCATCCTGCTTTTTCTGCTTTTTCCTTTTTTAATGCTGTCTCTTGTCTTCTTGGGAGGTTCTTTTTGTTCCCCTCGCTGAAAGGTTATTTTTTTCCTCTCACTTTGCTGACGATATCAGCACACACACAGAAAGAGCCTTGTCCTGGGAATAGTCCCAAAGTAAGCAGGGCTTTGTTTCCCACTGTGCATTCAGCCCTCCCTGGGAGACAGCAGATCCTCACAGACCCTCAGCTCGGGGTACCCAGGGATGTGAACAGTCCTCTGGCCTTCCCCATTTGTCTTTTTCCAGGGCTACCTATTTTCCTCCTACAAAACTTTGTAATTTTTAGCTAGTTGCCAATTGAGAAAGATCAAGCTTTAGATCAAGGTTGTTGTTGTTTTTTGCATTTGCATTGGTGCCTCTGCTTCCCGAGATGCATTAATGCCAGTCAGTGCCTGTACTATTATGGCCACATCACAAGTAAAGACAATAGTAGCTATTGTTAAGCTCTGGCTTTGTCATACAAGTCTGCATATAAAGCTGTCTTTTTCTATTACACTAGTGAATTTAGAGTGCAGCAATGTTTAGATTTTCCTTTAAACTATTATTTTGTAATCAGTGATACAGTTTTTAATGGCAGATTATGTATTTAAAGTCTTGTTATTCTTTTATGTTTTCTCCTTTAGTTTGTCCTTAAGATCCTGTAATTATTTTAAATGTTTTACATTATTTTAAGCTCAATCGTAACATTTAGACAATAGAGTACAGAAATTAATGAATGAATGAATCTGAAGAAAAAGAGTTTTGTTAGAGACATAGATAACAAGAGGGGAGAGAGGGTCGTAAAGGTGCAGGAAGTGTTGGTACATTGCGTGGAAAACATCTATCCTTATTACCTGTCTGGCACTACTATAGCTTGAAATTGAAAATTGTGTTTCATTTCAGATCAGGGGTTCAGCTTGAGTGTTGTTCATGTTTTAGTCATTTGGGTTTTTTAAACTTTACAGGTGTGTGGGAGGTTTGCTGTTATATCAAGTCCATTTAACCTCTAGAAGGCTGGAGTAGAGCATAGCTGTAGATTTATTTATTGAAGCCAGTTTAATCACCTAACCTTGTCCCTGTGGTCTGACAGACTAGCTGATCCTGGGGATAACAACTCAACCTTGGATATCCAAGGATAAATTAATCCTAGGCTTTTTCTAGCAGCATTAGTTTATGTTGTCTACAACCTTATTACAAGCTAGTGCACTTATTTGTTGGGTGTCAAAACCACAGATTTGCTGGAATAATGTGTACCAGAGCTGAAACCATTGGTTCATCTCCAGAAAATCATTATTTTGATAGTCGTTTTATTCCCTGGTTTTAGCTTCTCAATTGATTGAGTGATTTTCCTTTTTGTTATGTGATATTAAACTTTTAGTATCACATAACATTTTTTGTTTGCTGATTGAAAACAGCAGTCTTAAGATACCACTTTGGGTTTTTTGCAATATTCTGTTGGGTATTTACCAGTTAATCAAGGAAATAATCAACAGATGAACTGATAATGACATTAATTTTCAGTTGCAGCCTTGCAAGGTATTAGTCTAAATTATGAAATATTTCACATTGCACTTCCACCTTGCGATATATGGTATTTGCCAGAGGTTGGATCCTCCAGAGGGTTTGCAGTGGTTATGACATCACACTGTGTGAACAGCTCTGAACTAAATCTGGAAGCCCCAGGGAGTTTTATGTCATATTTCCACTTCTAGTGTGGGAAAACCTCTACATGTATATCCATTTAGACTGACAGAACTGAAATAGAACATAAGGTTTTTCTGTTTTCTGTTTAGCCCCAAGAAACCTTTCATGCTTGCTCTTTTTTTAAGTAACATATCACACTCACCTTGTCTGTACATTTTTTCCCTCCATCCTTCCTCTCCCTCCTGGAAGCAATTTTGCACCAGCTCATCAATACTGACCCCTTAGCCCTGTGCTCATGAGAGCCATCCTCTCGGTGCTCCATACGTTATCCAGTCTGTATCACAGAGCTGATGAGATTAACTCACTAGGCTCGGCCTTGAGGAAGCCAATATTCGCTCTCAGAAAGAGAACTCATCACAGCAAATGGCCATCGATTCAGTAGGCTTTCCAGAGAAAGTTACCTTTTTTATTATTTGGCAAGTGGTTAGGAAATTAATGTTAATTTCCAGCATGCTACTGTATCTCACCTACACCTACAAAGAAAAGATTGTCTTTTGATGCTATTTATTGGTTCTCCAACGTATACGATCCAAAGAAAGTTGATGGCTATTTTTTGCAATTAACATATAGTAACATAGCTTAAAATGAAATAGAAAATTGTAAATCTGCAGACAGCTTCGTCATGGAAGTGTGCAGGGGTCTCATTTATAAAACGGTGTGTAGGATCCATACTAAAAGTGTACTGTATGTGCACACAAAAGCCAGGAGTGGTGTGGGCAAAAAATTATTCTGATTTATAAACCATCCCGCCCTCAACACGCCCACATTCAACCATTAATGGACAATGTAAAGTGCCTAATGAATATTTATGTATTTATGTATTTTTATTTATATGTTAAGAGTGATCAAACTTACTGCTTCACACCTTGCCAAAATGATAGCGATGATCAGTGGGAACCCCCACCCTGGGATATCATTTGAAAATGCGAGTTTGGGAAACACAATTTATTTATACATTTAAGTTATGTTACGGTGAACTTGGCCTGCATGATTAGGACTCTTAATGAGGATATGGAGTGTAATGATTGTGCGAGAGCTGTCACTGGCTTTATTTCCAGACTTTACACAGTCCATACAGTATGTGCGGGTGGTGAAGATGACTTGGGTGAGGTGACTGAAGAAGGCAGTGTGTTTGACAGCCGCTGTCTCCAGTGCGCTCTGTGCCCCTGACAATCACGGTCATGTTCACTGCAGCAATTTACACACAAAAACTATATGGAAACTAAAGTCGCACTTGGTGAACAGTATTAGCGCTGTTCCGGTATTAATGCGATTTCATATTATCTTGGATTTCTACACTGGTTGATATTTATTTCATCTGTTAGTTTCCGTACAGTCCGACGCTCTCCTCTGCGCTCTGGGGGTGCTAATATAATGGTGTGACAGCGCTGATGAAATATTAGGAATTTGCTGGAAGATTTCTTTTGGCTTATATCTTTTCAAACGTAAATGTGCTTATAGAATAATTATGGCTCACAAAGCGAGAGCGCAATAACACTGTTGGTTTGAATGTTCATGATAATGAGGATCTATAGGAATAATTCATGTTTGATGTTAAGTGAAATTAGATGTGTAAGAGGCATCATTATATACTCTCACTTCAATTCACCACTTCACCATCTGCGTAGCTAATTGTCTCCAAAATGTTTGTACGCATGGGTCAGAGTTTACATACAGGTGAACACATTCACCTGTCAAGTTTGATTTTACAGATCACAACTTTAGCATATGCAACTGTTATAAATGAGAGACCCAGGTTACTACAACAAAATTTATTTTTTTAATTTATTTTATTTTTTATTAATTTAACTAATTTACAGTAGGACCAACATAATTCTTGTGCCCTGAGAAGAGTTGTTTGTTTTAGGAGTCTCAAGATCAGGGTGGAGATGATTATGAGACAGATATTCATCAGTTTGATCACGATGAACTCCATCGTGACTGAGTTTGTTTTCATCCCCCATGATTTATCAACATGGCTAGAAAAGTCTTTATAAGTGTTCTTATTAAGCTGCCTGCTGAGTCACATTAGTCACACACATTTATTTGTGGTTAACCTAATATACTCAACAAAGTAGTGTATTGATGTATTAACTGATTAAAGCTGAAAGGCAGTTGCCTTATAAGCTTCCAGTACACAATGTAGTGCAGACACCGAGAATGTTGAGGAGACAGCCATTAGCCTAATGAGCTCCCAGTTTGACCCTCTGTATGATTTTTGGCTGTAGATTCAGAACCTTCATGTTGATCCCCTCTCATGTTTAGTCTTGTGCTTCATGTGAGGTGTGGCCAACACCCATATGTTTCTCTTTCAATAAAGTGTCAACTGATGCACAGCATACAAAATAAATCATTCATCAAGTCTGTCTGCACTCTGCACACAGTCTCTCCCTGGGCTAGCCTGACAACAAAGCAAAAGCCAGGTGAGATTAGATCTAGCTGAGGGCAACTAACATCTAAAGGATAAAGCAGCATCCCAGTGAAACCTCACCAGGCACAGAGACAAATATCTTCATCAAACAAAATACAGTTTGTGTTTGTGCACCGTACTTGAACATTAGCGTTAAAAACTGAAGTACATGTAGAAGCTCTGTCCCTGCTGTTTCTCTAAATCACGTTCTTAGAGCTCCCTTGGGTATAGCTTGGGCCCACACTGGAAATATATCAAAGCTGAAAATATACTAGCCCTGACCCACCCTCTCCCTTTAGAATCCAGTGTGTTTTCTATGCTGTCCGTCACTACCATGGCCCTCAGCTAGCACTCAGTCCCAGAGGGACTTGCAAAGACGTCAGCCGACATATCTGCTTTTAGCATTTAGCAGGACATCAGTGACTTTACTGCTGGGTTTTTGGATAAACTCTAAAGCAGGGTCATTCTGTTTATGCACAGAGAGAGCAGAGCCTCATCTTCTATGATGTGTCTTTCCCAATGGGTGTTGACCCCCAACGAAGAGTCCTGTTTTTGTGGAGGGGCCAGACTGTGGATAGGCCCTCTGTGATGTGTAAGCAAGAGATTTAAAGCCATGCCTCAGTGGAATACAGACAAATTCCCTTCCACCTGGCCCTGTCACACTGACAATGCAAGCTAGACAGAAAAAAGTGACCGCTTCAGTTTTTACCAGCCTGCTGTAACTCATGCCACTGCCGTGTCTTGTCACCACTGCTGCTTATAGAAGCTACTGTTATAGATAGTGTAGTAGTTTGCCCACAACACATTTTGTAAGGGTTGAATTACCAACACTGTGAAATTAAGGTCATGGCCGCATTTTTATGTGTGCTGAGACACTGAGTCACCAAAACCTCTGCAATTTGTTTTTTAAAACCTGGTTACAAAAGATCAAACCATGCTAATATAAAGTGCAAGAAGACTCTAACGACCCAGCTGATCTGACTTTGGAGATACCTTAGCTTGGTGTGATAAAATGATATATGTCATCAGATGATATAAATCTGATATTTTGTATGCCATTTATACCATGTTACTTATCCTTTTAGCAACTCTGGTGTATTGGGCCATTTTGGGCAAGGTTATAAATCAATGACCAGGGCTGTTTTATGGCAATATTGGATTTTATATAATTGTTGCAATATATCTTTGTTGATTTTTGAGGCATTTATTTTGCTGGATTATCAAAAAACAGACTTTCTAGTTATTAATCAGTTTTTCAGAAAATGTATTTTGTCCCAATATACAGTATATTGTTTCATAACGATTCAAATTTACGTATACAGTGATAGAGGAATTTATCCAGATCGCCATCGCCTGCACCTAACCTCAGCTGACACTTAGCCACACTAGTACAGATACAGTTGACTTGGAATTGTTGTTTAAGTGTCAATTGTAGCTAACCTGCAAGAGTGGCGGGACACTTTCAGCCTCATTGCCCTATATTCATTTTTGCAGCTCATGTTGGTATGTTGCTTTTGAGCTGAAGGGCGTGTTTCTACAGGTAGAAGGAATGGAGCACAGAGGAGAATGAGATCAAACGGCATTAAGATGGGCAGAGAAAGACATGCCATGTTGATATAGCATAATATGCTCTTTAGAGAAAAAGGCTTTGACTTGAACATTACAGGGTGTGTTGACATTTCTTTGCATGTTGTCATACTGTGTTGAGACTATGATGTGTAGTATATTGTGTGTCTGCTCAACATACAAAAGCCCATATGTTCCTTGCCGGACTCTGATGAGAACAATGAACACAGCTCTGTCAACACAACATCCTCCGTTGGACATTTTGTTCACCCTGATTGGCACCAGTGTAAAGAACATGGTATCTAAATCATTTGATATTTAATAGATTTACCACTCTGACAGGCAAGACCAAGGTTACGCTAATTAGTCATCTATCCAACACACCTCTCACAATCATTAACCAGCAAATGTTGGCTTTGACTGTGGCCAACTCTAAACCAACTGAAACTCTGTGCAGTTTTACAGTTCTTGCATTGATCAACAGCATTGTGACTCAGGTGGTCACTCTCGGTTTGCGTACTGTCTGGAGAGCACAAAGGACAGTGGGGTCCTGCCCAGCTCTGCCTTATTTGCACAGGTGCTGCTGAATTGTCTTTTGTCTGTAATGTTCAGGTGATCCATTTGCTGATTCACTATTCAGTTAGTGTACAACTGCATTATGCAAGAGCAGCACCGCAACCAATTGACAAACAAGCAGTCACAACTCCAAGTACCCTTTGCATTTCTTACCCTTTGCTCTTGTAATGTTGCTACATTTGTGCACATGTGTGTGCAAGCTCTGACCCACATACTGTAAGTCTTGTCACAGTTCAACTGCTTCGACTACTTATGGACTACTTGGCCAGTGCAGTTAGTCTTTCTGCTGCGGTAAACTTCAAACGAATGCTAATTATTTTATCAGAGGCTGTCGAATATGTTCTGCGAGACCGGGGGTCTGGCCAGAAGGAGAGAGTTTTTGATTTATAGTACAGTAGATTATAATTTAGATTCCTCCCTCTTCCTGTTTTATAACCAAAACAGCAGAAAAGAAAATGTTTGTTTCCAAGAGCAGAACTATGAGGTAGGATGACAAGATTACTTTTTTCTATTGTCAGATTGGGAGTATAAATAAGGAAAGAAAAAGCAGATTGGTCATAAAAATACCCCCCATCCATCATGTTCAAAAAGACCTGACACAGAAAAAGTAACTTGGATTAATTTTGTTGTATATAATGCTACATTTTGGTAAATCCTACAGTTTACTGTATGTGCTATGCATTTTTTTTTACACAAATGATGATAGTTGCTTTGGATAACAAGGCCAGTGCAGCCAGTGATCACATACATATGGTAAATTCTGTACATCCTAATAAGTATGATAAACTTTCCTCTTGCATTTTTTTTCAACATGCAAAAGCGATAATGTTTGTGTGACTAAACAGTAAGTAAAAGGTAAACAATATGTCCATAGGTCCCACATAAAAATGGAATTTATATGACTTTGTTAACCAACTGCAAGTAACAGTATTTTGGGGGCACTAAAAGAGATCATGGCGAAAGTTTGATAAGTTCTGACATTATATTAGTTTGCCCGAACAAACTAATTTAATGTAATGTGGCTTTACTTTTATATAGTTCAACACTGATTGAGTTTTGAATTAATCAAACAAATACTATGACTATGTAATAGAGGTACATAGCATCATGGGAGAGTAATATGAAAGTATGTTTAATTATTATTTAGTGTTTATTAAGAATAACATTTTTATTGAACATCTGCACCATTTTATTAAAATGATGTACCACTGCAGTTTTTTTAATGCGCTAAGTAACAAAAGGCAATGCTTTGCAGCTGAAAGACGCAAAAAAAACATTTCATGGTTGACTTCTGAGATAAACCATTTCTAGATGCGATAAATGAATGCCTGAGCGTTAGATGGTCTTTTTTTGCAACATAATTCTTGACCCATGTTTGTCCTTCTCTGCTTAGCTGGACCTCAGCCAGCCTCTGGAGGAGCAAGGTCCACTTGATGTCATCATCCACAAACTGACTGACCTAATCCTGGAGGCTGACCAGAATGACTCACAGGCTATGCTGCTCGTGCAAAGAGTACAGGTATGCATCTTAGGATTCATATGTGATTTGAAGAATAAAAGCAGAGATATCTTGAAAAGTGGGGCAAATTGAATTAATAATTTGAGTTCTTTAAAAAATTGTGGGTTGTACACATAATTTGAAGATATTGTTCATAACCCTAAACATAATTACATAATTTAATTCAAATACATATATGACAATGTAATCACATTGTTAGATTTGTTCCATGCCTTGTCGTTTTAAATGTATGAGCACTGAAGTTCATTCTTTACTTTGGGAACAGCGACAAATAATCTCAATTCAACTGTACACTTTTTATGAGGTTTCAAATGCATCTCACAACCTTCAGCATGATATGGAACATTGGCTAAGCTTTGAGCGTGTGGTGACTAAATAATTAATAAAAACTAAACACTATCACTGAAAGTTCTTTAAAAGTTTTTTTTGGTCCTCCTGAAGTGAGAAAAATCTCACATGGACAGCAGGTCACAGCTCCAAATATGGCACTGTGAACACACTTCAGAAAACTGGTGTGTGTCGGTGTGTCTGTGCATTCATTAATCTGGAATTGCTATACATCGCGTGAAAATCTATTTATTTTCCACCCCCCCCCCCCCC
>JBBPCS010000374.1:7965732-7997819 GCA_037974645.1 Hollardia meadi | reverse complement strand
GGAGTCAGTGTGCCTTTTTTACTGGCCGTTCTGTCTGATCCTACAGAGCCACCATAGTTGAGAAGCTACATGTAGCTAGTGCTAGTAGCCCTGTGATCTTTAGCTGTTAAATGTGTTAAAAAGCACCAAAACGAGACCTCAAAATAACTTGCGCTTAATACATTGTGCATCTGCAGATTTTTTTTATATCTGCAGATGCCGATAATTAAATTTTTAAGCTTTTATCGGCCGATACTGATGTCGTGCCGATATCATCGTGCATCCCTAGTAAAAAGATCCTTAACACTGAATTACTGGATATGCTGCTTTATCACCTCCTACAGCAGCATCTGTGGCTGATTTTCCTGGAACTTTCTCGACTGCTTAATGTCACTTAAGAAGGTTCTGTGATAACTTTTGGGATGCATTGTTTTTCCTCGCTCATCAGCTTCCATTGTGGGGTTTTCCAAAAAGTTATTGTGTGTGTCTGCTTTATCTGGCTGCTGTGGGAGCTGTAGATGTGTGTGGGGCCCAGTGTACACCCAGAGTTCAACAATCAGCACTGGAGTAAATGTAGGCAAATGAGATTCTCCTGACCTCAGCACGAGCAGGAGCAGAGAGCCCTGCCAGTTTGGAGGCCCACAGCACACAAAGGCCGGCGTGTTTCTATTGTGTTTTTGTCATTAGCAATTTGCCAGCTCTTGGTTTGCCCCCCTCACTGATTTCCTGTGGTGATATCTCTATCCAGCTGCCTTATCACCCCCATGTACCTACTGTAGAAGGGAAATTAGAGAAGGCAGGATTAATATAGCTGTGTCATGAGCCCTGAAATGGTGAAGTATGATGGAGCTGCAGGATGTTTGTTATTTGCAGTTTTATCTCAACTGACTGAGCTGCTGCTACAGGATGTGTTGTAAGAATATGATGTAAACAAACATGATGTGATGTAAAAACATGTTGGAGAGGGGTGGGAAAGAGGCTGAATGTTTGTCTTTGCCTTGGTTAAGTTAGATTCAGGCATGGCCAAGTTAATATTGTATGATCTCACCTGTTTTGTTTGCTGTTAGGGGTAGGCCGAATAGTGAGCTATGGCTTACGCTTGTCACTCAGTCACCTGATGTATCTGATGACTATAAAATCCCCAGCTGTTTTGACTTACCTGTAGTTCCTCATAAGAGTGTGTGTCTTCCTATCTTCTTTCTTCTTCCTTCTTTCTTTCAGCATTCCGTGTGTGTGTTTGTGTGTTTTTTGTTTGGGAGGAGCAGAAGGGCCTGGCAGCTTTCTGCTTTATTTATTTGGACAGGAGTCATTTGTCCCCCTGGGCCTCAGATGGCCTCTGCTGTGTTTGTTGTCTAAACCTGTTGCAAGGATGAAATATAAATACTGTACATGGACAAAGCAATTTAAGTGAATCTGCGTATGTGAGACTCATCTGCTCCCCATGACGGAACAGGTCCTGAGCATATTGTGCAGACTACAATAGGAAGTGCTGACCTTCATTATTTCCTAAGTATACTGTAACAGAAAGAATAACTCATAAATCGCTATCTAGTAAAGCTGTTCACCAGGGAGCAAAGCCTGACAATAAACCTGTTTAAATGTTACACCAAAGCAAGATTTATTTCAAAAGCCAGCCGTCATGACTGCACCAAAGCAGAAATTGCATGTTTTGTGCATGGTACAGATTATGGTCTTCCTGTTTCTGTCACTAGTATATGGTGTGAATTGTTAACATGTGTTTCCAGGGTGTAAATTGAACCTGAAGTAATTATTTGATTGACAAAATAGGCAACAATTTCTGTTTTAGACAATAAGCAATTTGAAGATGTCACCTTTGGCTCTGGGAAATGGTCATGGACATTTTTCACCATTTCTTTTTTTTTATTTCAAATACCAGGCAATCAACCCATTCATTTAAAAAAAATTATCAACAGATTAATTATCGTGAAAATAATCAGTTGTGGGCCTGGTGTAATTCTGTTGCTCTCTAGAAGCCCCTAATGGAAATATCTGACATTTATTCTCCATCATTATTTCTGTTTAACGGAAACTGGTCAGGACCTTTTCTTAGCCTTTAGAGAGTATTTATTTCCACATTTTAACTTCATTAATTCCTCCCATGTTATTTTACTTCTCTTTTTACTAGATGAGAGGATTTGCTCTCCTCCTTTCATGGTCCTTAACACAGATTGCAGCTCAGATGTGCTGGAACAGATCAAGAGGCAAGGACTGACATTCCCCTTCAGTAAGTATTTTTTTAGAGATGTTATAATATATATTTTTTTTCCTTCCTGATTCTGATTCATGAGCTGATGATGTGTAGTAACATCTGTTAAGTTGCATATTGGTATATGGGACACTGTTGGGAAATGGAGCAAGTTCCTGTTTCTAATAAAGTCTGAAGTTGGATAGGTGTACCTTGCACCGATTTTAGGGAGTATCTGAGCTGTTTTTGATACTGATATCAGTACCAGAACAAAGATTTTTTTTTACCTCAGTCATCCTCTAGATATTGAAGACTTAAATCTATATCCCATATAAATTATTTAGACTTAACATTGCACTGTTAACCACTAATTGCTCTTGGACTTTTTTTTCTACATTCACTTCCTTTCTCACATTTCTGTGTTAACTGTCAAAGTGTCAGAAAAAGCTGTGATGGTTTGCTCCCGTGCTGAAATGTCATTACTGCTTTTCAGTATTGCACTAAGTTTGGTAACCTTGCTAAATTCTCTGTTCTTCCTCGCCTTTGTGTGTTCCTCAGTTTGCAAAACACGGGTGGCTCATGGAACCAACTCCCACGAGGTAAGAGGCCTCAGGGTTCAGAGGTCATTCACACCCTCCATAGTTTGCTTTGTGTAAACGGTAACACTTGTCCTGTCACAGGATTGTCATCTAACTCAAGTTTAAACAAGAAAACCAGATAAAGTGCTGTACCTTGTGTATCTTTGCCTGTCAGCTGAAATCAATACCCCTGTCAGGCTGGCCAAATAGTCTTCATTCCAGCGCACTTACTCAATTGACTAAAAGTGCCTGTTGGTTTGAACAACTGCTTTGATTAATATTTTCCTTTTTTTTTAAAGTTTAGGTGTGTCATTTTACTGTGTGTCCACAGATGGCCATTATCTTCAGTGAAGAGGACCTGAATGACGTCAAGCCTCCTTGTGTGATCCAGAGCTTCATCAACCACAACGCAGTGCTCTACAAGGTGTTTGTGGTGGGAGACTCTTACACTGTGGTGGAGAGACCTTCATTGAAGAACTTCCCATCTGGACCCGCAGGTGAGGACACAGAGAGACGGGTGGGGAAATCCAAGGGCTATTAACAACCGCACTGACCAAACTGTACAAGTTGCACAGCGTCTCCAAATTAGCCAATAAAAGACCTCATAAAATGGCTTTATAGCCCTTGTGATTGGACCTATTCTCCCTTTTAAGGGATGCAGCAGAGTGCAATAGAGTTTTACCCTGTTGGTACATGCTGTTGAAAATAAACAGCAGGAGCTGTGTTTTCCTCCATTCTTTACCCACGATGCAGCCTTGAACACAGGGTTGTCCCCTGACACAAGTGACTCCAGTATTTGCATGCGATATAGTGGAGGCCCTCATGTAAAGCAGCTTTCACCATCAGGGCAGCAGTCTGCTTTGTGTAACGGAGAGAACAGTTGCTTTCAGCGTGGAATGCTGAGTGGTGCGGCAGAAAAGCACAGCCCTTGTCAAACACAAAAGCAACATACCACAGTGTTACATCTGCACAGCATTTAGAATGTTTTATATCCAGTAAGTGGAGGGGATAGGCTGGATGAAAGGGTGAGGTAGGGGTTTGTTTTTGGAAAGAACTAAATAGGGCAACCTTGTTGTTACCTGTTTAGCAGTGCTCTTATATTTGACCTTGCTGTTACAGGTTGGTAATCAGTGCCTTCTGGTGACACCTGTGTCCCGTTTTTCCAGCCTATAAAATCCCGGCCCCGTTAGTCACTCTTACTTTTTCTACGGACACGCTCTTTGGAAATTAAGGTGCCAGCTAAGAGCCACGTTGTGACAAATAATGAGCCATGTGAGAGATGGTCTGTCCCAGCCAGCCGTCCTTCCCATGCTTCTCTCGAGTTAATCTGGTGTTTGTTCATTCAGTCTGGGAATGAACAAGCCCATCTACGTAACACTTTATTACCACAACCTTCCATAAGTCAAGGGAAATATTTATTTGGACAGTGAGATGGAATTTACTTTTTCCCTCCACTCCCCACCATTTCCTTCCCTCTTTAATGTTAATCACTACAATAATAACAAAGACTAAAGGGGCAATAAATTTTGCAATTCATCGTGTCACATTTATCAGTCCTTCAAAGAAAATCACTCACCGGAGTCAAACAACTTGCATGCTGTTTTGTACCCAAGTGAACACTCAACATGACATGGTTCTTACTGAGACCATTAAATGTTCAAAGACTTCACACCATGGTGGTTTAGTTTTAGGTTTCTGCTTCTTCGCACCAGCAAATTAAAACATTGGTTTAGTAAAGCTCTGGTTGCCTTATGGTAACCAGTTGAGCTTTGCTGCCACCTAGTGCCTGAGATGAGAAATGTATGCAGATGACTGCACCGGGAAAGCATGTCGAAGTCAAAGCTCTTTAAAATTTCGCCTCACCTTTTCCTCTTTTATTTTTCTCAGACAGGAAAGCAATTTACTTCAACAGCCACAATGTTTCCAAACCAGAGTCATCCTCAGACTTGACCACGGTAAGTCCAAACTATCACTGGCTTCTATCTCGTGATATTTGAGCGTTTGTTGCTATTGTACTTTAATATTTGATGTTTATCTTAGAGAGAGAATGTTGAGGGAGTGTCTCAGCCACCCAGTGATGATGTCATCAGAGAGTTGTCCAGGTCATTGCGGCAGGCGCTGGGCGTGTCCCTGTTTGGGATCGATGTCATCATCAACAACCAAACAGGCCAGCATGCCGTCATTGACGTCAATGCATTCCCTGGTAGGTACAGCCTCCCATCCGCGGAGGTGGGCTGTATTTTATTAAGTCACCTAATATATTTTATACACACATTAAATGGTTAATAAGCTTCATAGGCCTCTTTCTATGGTGTCATTCTTTTGTGCAAGTAAATGCCTCTACCTGTGTGTAATCCTGTGTGCTTGAGGACAAACCATGCACCAGGTCTCAATCACGTGGATTGCAATCTTCTTCTACTTCTCTTTAGGTTAAAACTTTAATTTCATTATGACCCTACCAGAATTTTCAGCATTTTATCAGGGACACAGCAAACTATTTGCTTGATACTGCACAAAGATGCGCTGATCCTGATCTCCTCATTTGTTTTGTCATTTCATCTACTACTCTACTACTTGATCTAATTGTACTACTACTACTACTACTACAATTTCATTTGTTAAATTTTTCCACAGGACTAATCTTTCTGCATACTCTCAGATATATTAGTTACAGGTTAGTCTACTCTGTAACTTTTCATTTACTAAATATTTATATAAATATGACTAAAGCTCTGACTATTTAGTTTATGACCCCTTTGAAAACAGTCAGAAAGAAAACTTAAACTTTTAAGGTGCTTCAATTTAAATAACAGTTTAAGTCAAAATTATGCAATGTTCACACAAAAAAACTAGAGATGGGAATTGGGGGTATAGAAAGCAATGGCACTTGTGTGTAGAGTGTCAAAGACACGTCTTTCCTGGAATTTAAGCCCATGTTACTTAAAAAATGCTGGCTCTAATAAATGGAATTAAGCTTTGGAACCAGTTTTGGACTCCATTCCCCAACGATTACAGAAAATAATTACTGGAAATTGAGTAGCAGAGCTCTACTGGGTTTTTTTTCCCTCTTACATAAATCATCTCAAGACACTTCATATGTATCCTGTATCCTGGGCCCCTGATTATTATGTAAAAGACAGCAACATAGTGAAAAGCTGAACTAGATTAACTGACTTAATGTCCCCCTGTATTTCCAGGTTATGAGGGCGTCCCAGAGTTCTTTAGCGACCTCTTGAACCATATCACCAGCGTGCTCCAGAGCCACAACCCAGACTTCGCCCCCGCCGGAGAACAGCCCAAAGGCCTGCCGGTGAGCACCACGGTACCTATCGCTGCCCCGCCGGCCCCCTGCTGCTGCAACATGCTGGGAAAAGAGGCTGGCGGCAGCCCCTGGATCGTAGAGGGCGACGGAGGGCTGAAGGGCTCGCGTCAGAGACTGGGCTGCAACTCTGCCATGTCCCCCAACTTCCAGCAGCACTGTGTCTCCACGATTGCTACCAAGGCTTCCTCCCAGTGACTGATCCACTGCCCCCTCTACGTTTGCTCCCTGAACAAAAAATGGTTGACAATGGTGACAATAATAATGAATAATAATCATAATAATTATGATGTTAATGACAATAATATATCTAATCAAACCTTTTCCTATATAGTTATTGAAAATAATGATGATTGGGTGTAAGCTTTTTTTTCCTCTCTGCCTTTTTGTATTTTGTGTTTTGTCTAATGAGACTTAACAGTACTGTAATGTGAACTTTTGGGAACTTTTGCCTAATAGCTGATTTTATTTTTCTCTCTGGTGTGATTTCTCTGAAATGAAAGTGTAATGGAAATGGGCGAATCAGGACTGGAGAAAGATGTGCCACTAGATGTGCAATGTTTGATCCATTGTATCTCACTCAAACAAACAAACACACACGCACGCACACAGGCACATTTACACTGTGCCGGTGATATGTGTTTTGTATTCTAGTCAATACCACTGACTCCTCTGCACCATGTGAGGGGGAGAAAAGGTGGTTGGACATTTGAACACTACTCCACAGATCTCGAGCTGCTATGTGACTGTGGCCAATCGATGGCAGAGGACATAACGAGTGTGAACATGAATGACAAAGATGGGTTTCATTAGGTTGAAGAGACAGGTAAGACGTTTACTTTTCCGAGTGCCATGAAATTTACTTCAAGAATAGGATGGATGCCTGCAGAAGGAAACGTTACCTTCAAAAGCTAAAAAGAAAGTAAATCTCCATGAACATGAGACCAATTTTTTTTTTAATGATTGTTGTCGCACCGATCTTTATAGGTGTTTGAGTGTTTTACTGTATGTCAGATGCCGGATATTAGATGTTCAACAAACAAGTCAAGTCCCAGTTTGAGTGACTCCACTGCAGGAAGATGAGGATTATGCCTACATTCCTTTTTGTATTTGTGGATGTTATCATAGAATTCCTTTTTTTTCAGAATTCCAGTGGGATCATGTGAGATTTTATTCTCACTTCATGGGTTTGTAATCTCCTTAAACAGACCCTCCACATGTCCTCAGTATCTGTAATGTGAGCAAACTACTCTCCTGACTGACTTGACCTATCAGCAGACTCGGGGCTGCTGCGTCGCTCGTCACTTTTCATCGAACTGTTAATCAGAAAATCAATTCCTTCACTAGAATGGGGGTGAAATGTCTGTTTGAATACCCACTGATCGGTTATTAATTATTTTGATACCATTAAATGACAACAGTTCTAGAAAACTGAGACATTTGTTCAACTTTATTACCTGTCGTTTTATTTAATTTCACTCTGAACAGCACTTTTACCAAATTCAGTTCAAGAAACCTTCAGTCCAGTCGGTTCATTTGCTTCAAGCTTAAATCCTCCGTTCTGTCCTGTTCCAGCTGCTGTATTTGTGTCACATGTTAAAATCAATCGGAGGGGAAGTGGGAGAGACAGTCCAGCTCTTGTTCCGTGTTCACTGTGAGATTTTTTTTTTTTTTTTAAACTCCAATTTTGTTAATATCTGTCCTGATATCTACTAAGAGCAACTTTATTTTATTGAGATTTTATGGGGAAAAAGGTTTTATATAAATTAAATGAAAGCATTGGATGTTTTTGAACCAACAGTGGATATTTACTAGAGGTATAGTAAAATGCTGGGTCTGGTTGTACAGGTGGTGTCGAAGGGACAAATGAGCTTGTGGTTGATGCTGTTGTCGCCCTCTAGCATCTAGTGGGAACGAACCTGCAGTGCGTACAGATTATTATTGCACTCCTCTGAGCCTGTTTCTTCTTCTCTTGTCCCAGAGCGCTTCTCCTCGCTGTTTTATTTCCTCCATCAATATCTGAGGGAACTTACTGTCCTCTTGCTCTCCCTGTGATCGTAAATAATCGTGTCAGTGCAGCCATCTCACCAGCACCTCTGGGACAAAAGAATACCAATGACATTCTGAAAAAATGTCACTAGACGCATCATATTGTGAATATTTCCACAACATGGTTGCTGTCCTGTTTTAATCTTCCTACAACTTGAATGTCATGAAGGAACAGTGAATTTTGGCATGTAAAGGTATGGCAGCAGGTTCAGGGGAATCTTTGAAATCCTTTTACCCCCTTGATTCCTCATCTAGAAATAGGGGTGAAGTTGAGGGAGCGTTCCTGTTCAGGCTGATATCTTGTGTACACAACTATATTGTGTCCTATGTTGTGTTCCTTATCGTGCTTCTAAATGGGAAATAAACAGTTAATCCTACCCTTGGTCATTTCTGCAACCCAGACAATGTCATCCCAGCTTCCACTTGAATGTTTACATCTTTGGTGTCTTGTACAGTACATGTATATATGCTTAGGCTTACATCCATACAGTATGCTGTTTTGTATCGGTTCTGTTATTGAGAAGAATCCACAATTTTGTGACCTTTTTTAATTAAATGGCCAAAACAACAGGGTGAAATAAACATGTGAATCCTTATCTGGCTGTTTGCTTCAGCTGTTTTTCTAACTGATAATCTGTGGGTAAATGCTGTCTTTTGCAGTGTTTTATAGAGGTTACCTCTTTGAATGTAGTAACCTTACATTTACCCAAACCATCTCTCTGAGGCTGCAAACCAAAATGACTTAAATCTGCTCAGTCCATTCAATTGGTTTCTTATTGTTATTCTTAGCACAACTGATTGACACCTTTATCTAAGAGTTAAGGATGTTCTGCATGTGTAGTAGCTTCCTTGGTGGTTAGAAATTCTGTATTACTGAAACCACAAGGTAGCTCCAAATACTTTAATTTCCTTCTACAAAAAATCCTTCATGAAAATATCAAGTGCAAAGAGAAGACTGCAAAACCGCTGTGCAGCATTTCTCCACCCAGCCTCCAGATGTTTATTGACCCAGCATTTATGAATCACACATTTCATAGAACTGGAGACACAGTAAAAAATGACAGACACACGTAATGACACAAACATTTTCAACAAGGCCAACTGACACTATACAAAATGGTCGCTTGTTAAAATAAAATATATATTTTCATAATCTTAGTCTTCTGTACATGTAAAAAAAAAAACATATTTACAAAAACGCAAGACAAAAGATGGTATACAGCTATTCCAATGCTACTTTCTGTTCCCTGCCAGGCCGTTTGTTAAAACGTGTTAATGAGGTTGTAGGTGATGTGCTGTCGGGTTGGCCAACAGTCCCAGGATGGTGGAGAGACAGTGCAACTTCTCCTTGACGTGCTCTGGCAACTTCTCGTTCTCCTTATACCTGCGAGGGAGACGAAGAGAAGTTGGAGCTGTTGTATCTGCAGTTCTGATTATATGATATAACAAAGCTGATTAAACACACAAGCCTATAACATGACAGAACACATTTCATACCTGGTGATCCTCCCATCCGGAGACGTGTAGGTGATGCAGGAAACTCCTGCCTGAACCACCAGCTGAGACCCGTCGTTGAACTGCACCCACACCTCTCCGCTCGTCAGCTACAGATGCAACAACACAGATTCAATGTTTCCATCACAAAAACAATTCCTTTGCCGATTATAGAATATTGGGTGACTCGCAATTACCTGAGAGGCCCATCCGACATTGGGCACAAATATCGATTTAACAACTTTCCCTGTGCTTTGCACCAGATCCTGTCGCACTGGGGAGCTTTTCTTATTTAGGCTGGCTGTGGTGAAATCAGAGCCATCGTAGGAGATCATCTAGAAAGGATTTTTTTCAAAAATTAGAGACAAATCTAATCATAGTCCAGCTGTTAGAGCCTCTAAGCCATCTGTTCATACATCATGAAGAGCGGGGCTGTGAGACACTCACTGAAGGAGTGATTTGTGGAGCTTTAGGAGGTGAAGCTGTATCAGGAGGCACCGGGTGGGAAGGCAGGGACGATGAGCACGGGGAGTTTGGGTTGGCAGGTCTCCTATGGGGGGGGGGGGGGGGGTGACATACACAAAATTAACACTAGCCACATAAGGCAAGGACGACAAGAAAACCGAGAACATAACAGCACATTCTTCTCACCTGCCGATAGTTATGGGGAAGAAAGGGATGTTCTTGGTGCTGCGCTGCTCCTCTGCTGTGATGGCGCCCTCTAGAGACAAGCACATGCTGTGGCCTTCGTCAGACAGCTCCACATACAGCCTGCTCTCTGGGCTCAGGCCGCTCAGCCCCACCTCGCCCTTCACCGTGTACGACTTCCCACTCTTCTCCACCACTCGCACCAGCTCTGACGTCTTGTGGGTCTTCGCTCCTACACAACACGTGTGTTTGAGGCATTACATATCAACTCGAGAGCTTCTCCCTCAGTGGGATCACATGTTTCAACATACACATTTGACTCACCATCATAAAAGCAAACTTCCAGGTCTGCGTTGGGAGAGTTCTCCATCAGCATGACTTTTGCGTACTTGGTGTAAAGGGTCACTTTTGGAGTTTTGGATTTCACGAGCTGCACAAACTTGGAGGCATACTGATACTTCTTCCAGTATTTTTCTACGACAAAAAAAATTAATTAATTTCTAATCTTATATAAAGTGATGTTACTGGATGTGATGCATCTATCAGAATACCTGGAAGATCCTCGTAGCTACAAATCAGAATATCTTCTGGAGGAGCAGGAGGACAGTCCAGGACAGGAAAACCCTTTCCACCATTAGGCTGGTATATTGTCACCTGCAAGAGATGAGAATAACAAGCTTTATATTATTATGCCACCAGCCCTGTTTCATAATATGTTATAACACTATCCCCTACCAGTCACATGTGGGAGATGTAGAACACTTCAGAGTGCAATAGAGTGAACTCACCATTGAACCATCGCAGGAAATTCGAAGGACTTCTTTGACCCTCTCCTGACCACTGTGGCATTTTAACAACTCCATGCACACTTCACCCGTGTCCAGAATGCTCACCTGTAAGAAAACACAAGAAAAGGAAATTACACATCAACAATCACACAGGGAACATTAATAAATCAATCATAAAATATGAGCAATATCTTACAACAGCATTTTTGGTCTTCTGTCTGATAGGCTTCAGTCTGGATGCACACAGGGGCGAGACAATGTCTCTGAGCGTTTTCTTTTTATCCACACTGGGCTTGGCTGCAGGGGGCTTTAACTCTCTGCTGTGAGGAAGTTGGAACTCTGCTGCGGGTATATTTTCCCTGTATGAGTCAGAGTTGGAGGGAAGGTTGTGGTGCATGTGGTGCTGGTTGTGATGAGGGTTTGCACCTTGGCCCATGGGCTTGTCTGTCCAGGAATTGTGAACGCCTAAAGGTCCTCTGCTGCTGTGGAAGCTGCCACTGCTGCTGTGAGCGCTGCTCTCTGCAGGTCTGTGTCCAGACGCTGAGAAAGAAAAGGAAATATTCGTAAAGGCCTCAGCAGGATGGTTATTAATTATTTTAAACCCCGTAATTCATATTCAGTTTTACAAGGGAGGCTGGACCTTATACTAGCCTCTACATCTTAGGGATACATCTGCTAATAACAAAGGATCATTTCACTGAATTAACTAAAAGTTTCCATGAATGAGAACATTAACATGATAAAATTCAGATGCAACTGTTTTAACAATCAAAAAGATTTTTAATAAATAAATAAATAAACAATTTTACCATCATTATTGAGCCAATGAGTAACTCCCTCCAGGTCTTGAAATTTCAAGTTTGGTGGATGTGCAGTCTGTGTGGATAATGAATGCCCAGAACTGAAACAGAAAATGTAATCTGTTAGCCTCATTAAATTGGTACAAATGAATAGATGATCATGAATAGAGAGACTTCTTACTTTGCAGGCTGTTTGACAGGGGGAGAAGGGAGCCTTCCACGCTCTGCAAATGGGTGCTGAGTGGAGGACATGTGGAAGACTGGCCTTCCTAACCCAATCAGAGTCTCCTCCGAGTGGCATCTCCCCAGCTCAGGGTGACTGGACCCCTGGCCTGGTGCGGAAGAGCTGGAACGGTCTGAAGAGTGAGCCCTCCTTAGATAGCGGGAATGAGGCTGCCCATTCTCTCCACCATGAACCATCCTGCCCCTGCCCTCCCTGTGAAATCTGTCCAGTGGATGCTGCTGCCACTGGTCTCCATCCTCAAAACAAGCGCTGCTGGGGTGATGTGGAAGACTTGGGATGGGTGCCATGCGATTAGGAAGGGCAGAGCCAATCATGTGCCTGGTTCTTCTCTGGAGGCGGCTGCTGCTGCTGGCTGAGGTGGAGGAGGTGCAGGCTGTTGAGATGGTGGCAATGCCGCTGTCCATGGACCCTTCATCCCCCAGCCCCAGCTCCTTGGTCCTGCCTAGCAGGCTGTGGGTCATAAACGGATGGTCCAGCACTGCAGAGAGGCTAGGCCTCTGGGTGGGGTCCTTCTGCAGCAGCTGATGGATCAGGTCCTGAGCCTCCAGAGAAACATGGCTAGGCATTTCATATTCCCCAAGAACCACTTTAGACAGGGTGTGCTTGACTGTGTCTGTGTCAAATGGAGGGCGACCCATCAGGAAGGCGTAGAACATGCAACCCAGTGACCAGACATCTGATTCAAGACCATGAGCACTGCGTGTGGCCACCTCCGGAGAGATGTAGTTGGGTGTCCCGCACATGGTGAAGTGCTTTTCATTTGGGAGTTTGAGCTGAGTGGCCAAGCCAAAGTCTGCTATCTTAATGTTCATGTTGGTGGTCAGCAAAAGGTTTGACAAGGTCAGATCTCGATGCAAGATGCCGTGGGTGTGCAAGTACAACATTCCTTTCACTATTTGATGCATGAAATGTCTTGCTGTGGAACAAAAACACCATCTTTTTAAAGTGAACCACATAACACCATTTACTTCAACACAAGTCATTTAGTAAAATAGTTCTGCCTGACCTTCATCCTCAGAGAAAGGCATCTTCCGCTCTTTAAGGTACCGACTCATCTCACCATTATGGCACATCTCCAACACCAAGTACACATAATTGCTGTCCTCGAAGTAGTTGTACAGCTTAAAAAAAAAGACATGAAATATATTATTGATATTATACATCAAAGTGAGGACAAGTGCAACAAAAACCTCTAATATATGTGAATGGACTGGAGCCTAACTTATTGCATTGCTGAGGTAACTAAGAATTCACACAAGAATAGAGACAAAGCAAAAGAGCCTGCTCTCCTGGTTAATCTTCAAAGACACACTGATGGCCAACCCTAAAATCAAGTGAAGTGGAAATAAGTGGAAGAGTGACAATAACACTGAACAAAGTAGTTACAGGTAGGGGCAAGTCGTCCACATGACAACAATAAAACAAAGTTGATATTCACAGACTCAAACACAACCTACATACAAAGATTTTTGGGTGCAACTCTAACTGTAGAGATTTTTTTTTTTATGTTCCAAGAAAATCAACTGAATTCCTACAAGCAGTGTTGTTTGCGTTTAACTGCACAATCATTACATTGGGAAGTCTGTTTCTGCTTAAATTAGATTTTACAGAGGAAAATGTAAAACACGAATGTGACACAGATAATTTAAAAGAGAACAAATGAGTGCCACAGCATACTTTATGAAATATATTAATAACCCACAGTAGTACTTGTGCCCAGCCAGCGTTACCTCAAGTATTGAAGGATGTTTCAATCTGCACTGAATCTCCACCTCATTTGTCACACGCTGGACCATACCGGCTTTGTGCATTGCCTTTTTGTCAATCTGCAGATGGGAACAACAGAGGTAATTATAAACCTGCCAATCACAGCATCAACATGTTATTGTGGTAGAGCAAGGTGGTTGGGTCTTGTGGCAATCTGTCACCCACAAAGACAGTGAAATACTCAGACCTCATTTGTGGTTTCAGGGGACCACAGGAAGCCCCTGGGAGGCAACTAAGGTCTAATAATCCAACAGTTCCAGTCTAAACTTCAACTGTCATCCGCTGGTAACAGCTTGAATGTTGGTGTGTCTACATTACGTGTAAAGCGTGCTATAATTACCTCATCACTGACTAAGACATAGACAGTAAGGAAGGGATTCTTACCGTTTTGATTGCAACCTCCAGACCAGTCTTCACTGATTTTGCCCGGTAAACACATGCAAAGGACCCTTTGCCCAGGAGGGTGAGGACCTTAAAATCCTACATAAGAAAAAAAACATTATTACAAACAATAAATTGTATTTGCGGAGAAATATCCATACGATTCCGATTTTAAAACAACTCTATTCTGATCCCATGACAAGACAGGATTTTTAAAAGCATGATACCTCGATCCTGAGCTCCCGAGTACAAGACAAACTTTTCTCCTCATCTCTACTGGCTTGGGTGTCAGCAGGAAGGTTTTGGAAGAAATAGTGCAAAACTTGATCAAACATCGCCCCTCTAGCCTGTGACATGCTGGGTGTACTGTGAGACAATCTGTGAGATAATCCACCATCTAACGACTTCACGTAGGAGAAATTCTCCACAACAAACGTTAACTGTCAAACAAGCCACCAACACCTGACGCTGTCATATGGCCAACCAAAACCTTTAATTATCCCGGCTCTCTTCCCGCTATTGACGACCACTTGGAGCCGTTTCCAAGCAGCATATTGAACTACCAAACAGACGTACTGAGGAGAAACAACAGTTTGTCCCAGGAGAGCCAGGGTAAGGTTACACACCCAAGTACTGAGGCTGCAACATCATGCTGATATCACTGACAATACTCACATTAAAAACACTACTACTACTACTACTACTACTACTACTACTACTACTACTATCATAATAATAATAATAATAATAATAATAATAATAATAATAATAATAATAAACAGAAACAGACTACTTTCAGGACGCATCAAACAAGATCAAACGAAAAATTAACCAACGCTAATGTCACTGGCTAATTAAATGGCGTTTATTTTAACTATATTAGCAGATAGTTAAACGTTTGATACATTTCAGTTTAACGTATTAAAACTGAATGATTTCGACACTTTGAACGTATAGCGACAAACACCGTTCAACTCACAGCTAGGTAAACTCAAATCGTACATTTAGGTAACGTAATGTTTCCAGCCTGAGTTACGTTAGTTTGAAGTTAGCTTCTGGGCGTTAGCCTAACAAACTCACCTCAATTTTATCGCCGATCGAAACACTCATCGTGCCTGGTTTTTGCCGTGCACATGCATGCAGCCTTGTAATAATGTTCGTCGACCGGCTGAGTGCATCGATAGTCGCTACAAGAGTTTTCAGAGGGCAAATAAATGTTCTTGTTGTGTTCCCCTCCAAAACCTCGCCATTTCTTCCATTTTGAAAATATCCGCCCGTTACTCCCGTGCGTACGTCATACTCTACGTCACACGACAACAATCAGGGTTTGCCACGCCCCCTTTAAAGGTCCTACACATGGCCTCAGTGAGCTCCAAAAACTATTACATTACTCTAAAAAGAGAGCATAAAGGTAGTTTTAAAGGTAGGTTTGTACATTAAGCTTGCATCTGTAAACCCAATATTTCTATTCTATATTTAGAAAATATGTTCTATATTCTATATTTATGTATTCATTACTGTGCTCAAGGCTTAGTTTTTTAATTATGAACATAGGTTGTGCACTCATTCTAGGGAGACCCAAAGTGTTCAAAATTAAATAAGTTAATAATACATTTTGAAATAAGTAATACAGACAAAATGTTTAATATAACAATGACATTGTGAAATTAAATACATTTCTAGAACTTAGCTCATTTTAATAAAATGTTATTTCATCTAGAGAATCATTTGGTCTATAAATATATATTAAAAAATGGTCCCAGAGTACAATGTAATGTCTTCAAATAGCTTTTTTTGTCAAACCAATACCCAGAGGTATTCACTTTATAATAATATAAAACAAGAAGCAACAAATCATAACATTTGAGGAGCTGAAGCCAGAATGACATTTCTGCTTGAAAAATGGCCTTAATGATTAGTAGACTAATCATTTTCTGCCTCAACTAAATATTTCTGCTCTAATTTCCTAAATCACAATCACATAACTGGCTCTGCCATGTTCGTCTTGATTGATGACTTGGTGATAAAAAGTAGCATTACGAATTAAAAGTCATTATTGGATTATTTCATAATTTCTCAGTTGGTTTTAACATTTTTATTATTCACAATTATTATTTCTAAAAATTTCTGTCTTATTTATTCATTTAATTTTGAACACTTCAGAGCTCCATACACTATGACTGAAATCTTAATTTTAGCAGCAGTCACAAAAGCCCACGCGGGTGTGTCTATGCCGTCAAGTGTATTTTTTGGATCCACAATTATAGTCTTGTCTGCAAACAAGATCCCTCTCATTTTGTGTTTTTGCAAGAGAATCAAATCTGAGCAACCTTCCACTCTTTAGTGTCGTGATCTCATCCCAGAACTTCACCCAGACACAAATACAGTATTTGGCCAGTTTCATTCAGTTCATCGGCAGAAAATCAAAAGAAAAATCAAATTCAGACTAAAGAATTTTTTTAGTCTTCCAGACAAATGTATTTATTTTTGCCATCTTTAAATCCCATGATTTAAGTAGGGAAAAATGCAAGAAAACAAAAAGGGAACTAGGCAACCAATCACTTACTAAAGAGATTTGGTGTATCAAGCATTGCTACTTGGAATATGCTCTTTATGTACATATATATGTTGGCTGATTTTATTAACTAAAATAGTATTTACAGTTTCTAGACCTGGACATAATTTAAAACTCAATAAATATAAATATATAGAATTTGTATTATTGCATACAAACTAACAGTTCCGCAGTAGCGATTGTTCAGACAGCATCTATTTTTCTTATGAGTGACAGGATTTGCTGCTGATACTGAACTTAAGAAGACACACGGAATGCAAACACTAAGAGCACCTTCCTGTGTGGGACAGAGGAAACTGTTTTTCATCAGAATCATCAGAGTTTAATCTATTGCATCATTCTTTCATTTATTAAGTAGTCAAACCTTTGAGAGAGTAAAGCAAACCATTGTCACACAGAAGGATGAAAGGGAGTAAACAAAAACCTCAAAAGGTTAAGTCCAATGGGAGGAGGGGCACAGAAAAACAAATCAATAGAAGTGGCTGGTGACAATGGAGAAACAGTCCCAGGTATTGACGTTTCTACTGTATAAATGGTCAGTCGTGGTAAACGTGGTAATGATTGCGGAGTTTGCTTCCCAGACGCTGATCTCAGTCCACCTCCATCTCTTTTGTACCAGGCTTTGTCTGCTGGCTTCCCTTTGCGTCTCCCTTTCCCTCTGCTCCTTGCTTGGCTGTCGGGACATTATTAGGTCCGCTGCTTTGGTCATTCACTTCAGGGGCTTCCTCCACTGTGGGCTTTGGCTTGTTGATCAGTGGATTACATACATCCTCTAGTTCCTGGTGAGTAATAGTAGAACATGTTGGCAAACAAAAATCGTCAGACCTCGTTGCTGCTAATGGAAGCAAGAGTTCAATCTTAAAATAGTCATTTGCATACCTGTATTTTGGCAATGATGTCTGCTACCTTAACAATGGGATCTTGAGTAATGCCAAGCTTGCTTTGTGCATTCATCTTGCTGTTCATCCAGCCCATGCTTTCACTCACACATTTCTCCACAGTGCTCATCTCCTCTGCACTTAAATGCAGATATCGCTCATCCTGGGAAACAGGTTGAGACAAGAAAATTGCTAAAATTATGTCTGAAAATCCGAAAAGAATTGCAATAGGTATCACCAAGACTTGAATGTTCATACTTCTCCAGCTCTGTACAAATCCCACAAATTGTGACACTTGTATTTACACAAAACCTGTATTTAAATCAGCCTTTTAAAACATTTTTTATTTAAAAAGGATGTAAAGCCATTGCGTCCCAAGATCAAAAGGATTTACCTTCTGTTTAAAGGAATCCAAAAACTTCATGTAGACTTGCAGTTTCTTTCCCAGCTCTTCAAAAGCCCTTGGCCTGTCCTCATGCTCTCTGTGCCGGTCCTGAATGGGCTGACCCAACCTCTGGAAAATAACAGAATTTATGTTAAAGTTGACAGTTATTCTTTCAGTTGAGCTCAATGGGTTGAAAAAGCTTTTCTAGTTGGTAGAAACTACTTCTGAAATTAAAATTTTACTTGCAATAACTCAAAACAAACCTTGAGTGCATTTAGCTTCTCCTCATACACTTGTTTGGGTTGGTCCTCTCCATCCTCATACAGCCAGTTCTCCGTTTCCTCCAGCATCAGTGTCAGCTGGTTACTATCCTATAATTAATGGCCAAAACACAAAGCAGATATTAAGTAAATACAGTTTGATCATTTGCTTGGCATATCTTCTCAATTATACTAGTTTTTACAATGTCCGTGTGACAATTATCAGCAAAGGTATGTAAAAAAAAAAATGCAGCACTCACATCCTCAGTGATATACTTTTCGTAGATCCCACAAAGTTTGTCTCGCAGATCGTATACATACTCTTCAACAGCATTTTTAGCATCATTCAGCTCTTTCACCAGTTTGTCCTGGATAATCATCTGACGCTTTGAAGAAAAAAACTCAAAAAAAGTAAACTCACACAGGATATATATTCTTAAAGGCCTAATGACATGGACATTAAGTGTCACATCTACCCCAAATTAAGTCATTTAGTCAGGGGAACATTATTTCTGAGATTTGACCAAGGGGCAACCTGCAGATAAAGGCATTCCCCTTCTGCAGGGCTGGCACAGATACGGCCAATCAGCAAGCATTAAACCAACATTGTGGCTCCAGCACATATAAGGTTTTAATTCCACTCAATCCATTAGTGCTCAGCTAATCAGCACTTCAGTCAGACCATGACTCAGCTTTTACAAAGGCCAGCAGGTGCACTCACCTCATACTCCACAAAGTCGTTAAGAACAGAACTGTCAAGCTGTCGAATGTTGTTGGCCATGATGGGCAGATCAATACTCTTCACCTTGACTTTGGGCTTGCTCCCCCCTGCTGCTGGATCCTGCTTTTCCCCAGCTGCCCCCTCCTGGATTTGGAAACCAGAACACACAATTCAGTCTTTTAGCTGTAGTCCTTATATAACTCCTTTTGTCATTATACAGTGGGACGCTTCATCAAACTAATACAAATGTATTTTACAGCCTAATTAATACAATTTTATGTCATGTAGAGATGCATCAGTATGAAGTATTTACATCAAGTCATCATCTTAGAAGTTGCATTTTTGCAACCATTTTTGCTTCTATGGATTATGTTACTTAATACCACTGGCATATCTGCTACAGAATAAAAGTATGTGGGTAATTTTCTAAAAACACTTCTCTCTCTGTCTATACATGTCTCAAAGGCTGTTTGAGACATGTATAGACTGTGTTTTGGAACAGCAAGATTGGTATCTGTATCATACAAGCAAGAAAACAAATAGGAAAATACACAATACTAGTATTAGCTTAAAAATCTTCAACTCTAACTGACCTTATTGCTGGAACTGTTGTCCTCGTTCTGCTGGTCCCCCTGGCTTTGGCCTTCCTGGTCCACCTGCATTTTGGTCTGACACACAACACACATTCAGCTATTTTATCCAGGCCGAATTCGATATAAATAACAAAATGTTTCAAATTTGCTTTATAACTAAAGGAACAATATAAACTGTTACTGTGTTAGACAAATGTAAAGTAAGTATCCGCTAAACCATGTTAATGTAACACACATTAAACCTTAGAATACAGCACGGTCTGCAAATAATATATATGCGAGCTCTAGAACCACATTTCTAAACCAGGATTAGCACAAGATTTTAGATACAGTGTCCATGAGACCATCACATCAGAGGAGCAAAAGCTTCATATTCTGACTACTGCTCTATAGTTTTAATAATATTTATTTTAACAGTTAAGGAGTTGGGATTTCCACATGGCCATGAATTAGTAGAAAACATGCTTTCAAAAAGTCAGGGGCAAAGCAAAGTCATCACAATTCATCACCTGGAGATCATGGAACTCCATCCAATAGTTGTTGAGGAAAACATGATCTTACCTGGTCCTCTCCCCTCCCTTCATTCTGCACTATGGGCTCCGAGTCAATTTGCATGTCCTCTCCCTCTCCTTTCTGCTTCTCTATCAGAGAGGCGCTGGACACGCTGAAGATGCCGTGGACGTTAACTCGCACTTTGACCTTCACTTTAGAACTGTCTCCATCTGGCTGGGGAACCACATTCTGGACAGAAAAACATCCTGGTGACAGATGGAAACAAAATGAGTGCTTTGTTAAAGAGCTTTAATTACAGGCCCTCAACATATTCCTTTAGCAGTTAGGTGGAAGTTACAAGCGGATATCCCACCTGGGAGTGTGCCATTCATTGTGTACAGCCTAACCCTAACCCTAACCAATTCCTGCCTAACCCTTACCTTAACCTAACTTCAATTCATACCATTGCTCTAAACCCAACCAGGATGTCAGAAATTAAGTTTTGCTGCATTAGGACCGATCTTTGGTCCCCATGAGGACTATTGGTCCCGACAAGGTCAGTGTTCATGCCAGAAAAGGTCGGCTCACCCGTCTGAGGGAGACTGTATCTTATTCCGAATTCCTGTCCAGGATGTCGATCCCTATAGGGACTCAGCCACAAATGGGCCACCCAAAAAACTACTTGCAGCAAATGCACCACTGACCTCTCTCGCTGTAGACCTGATATCTGCATACGTTCACATCCTCATCTCAAGGGGTAAATCTGAGCAATGGTTACTGGCAGGCAAGTCTGAATTTCAGAGGGCAGAATGGGCAGCATTACCTATCCTGTGGTCTGGGTAGGGGAGCTCTTGAGGGTTGCTGTAAAGGGCTTCAAGGTCAAAGGGTTCCTTCTTGTGAAAGGTGATGACTTTGGAAAATGGAGCAGCGTGATTCTTACTGAACACCTCACACTCCCTGTAACAAAAACGCAATAATAAGAGATAATAATAATAAGTCAGGCTGTTGAAGTCACAGTCAGCTAGCTGGCCTAGCTTGATTTAACATTTACCATGTAGAAAAATGACTACAGAGAAATATAGTCTCTTGTTTTTATGTAGTTATACTGCCTTATAAGGCAAATTTAGATGTTAAAATGTATGTACCCCAGTCCATCCTCTGTCGGTGATTTCCAGCGAAGAGTAATAGGAAAGGGAACCACATCAGTGATGGAGAATTCGCGCACTTTAAATGCTGGAGACAAAATCGCACACTACATCCAAGTAATCAGCACACACACCACACAAATAAATTCACTGCATTATATTTTATGAACTACAGAATGTTTGTGCAGTACATCAATGCAAGACGACATGGTCAGTTATTGTCAAGAGAAGAGTCGCACCTGAAGTGCACAGCCTCTAGCGACAGCTTCGTCTGCATTGAGGGTGGTGCTGATGTCTTTGCAGAAGAACCTGCTGATTCTCTCTTTGATAGATGGGATTCTTGTGGCTCCTCCAACTATCTCCACTGCATAGATGTCATCCCGGCTCAGTTCTGCCACAAAACGCACACAATGGACTCCTCCTTCATATAGTATTCAAAGAATATACCTCGATAAATTCAAGCAAATTTGAGGGACATACTTGATTGTTCAAGGACTGCTTTCAGTGGCATCTCTACTCTCATCAGATATTGAGCACACATGTCTTCAAAGTGGCCTCTTTGGGGTACAAATAAAGAAGAAATAATTATATATATATAACGTTTATAATGCTAGATTTTCCACTTTAGAGAAGCATGATTTAGATGTAAAATTGGTACCTGTTCATCCTGCTGGAAACGTCAATGTCATTCATGAAGCACTCTATGTTCAGAGGCAGATCAGAGGAGGTGGCACTCATCAGCTTCTTCAGTTTCTCACACTCCTGGTGCAGCCGCAGCACAGCCCTTGGGTTGTCCCTCACATTAAGCTTGTACTTGCCCTTGAACTCCTCGCAGAAGTAATCTACCAACACCTCGTCAAAATTGCGCCCACCGAGGTAAGGGTCAAACGCGGTGGCGAGGACCTGACGGACCAGAATTGACATTGAGCTTGGGGTTTAAAGGAGAGGATTAATAGGGGAAAAGGCTGAAAAGGTGAAAGGTGAAAAGGCTAACCTTGAGTTTGCCTTTGTTGAAGGCCGTGATTGAGACCTGGAATGATGAATGTCCCATGTCCACAAATACCACATTTCTTGGCCTCTCTTCTGGAGTAGGAAGGTCCTGTTTGTAGATCCCATAGGCCAAAGCCACTAAGAAAGACATTTATTGTCACATTTGGTTGAATTTGATTTAGAACACTGTTTGTAGCGATAAAAAAAAGATTAAAAAAACATATTGTAAGTAAAAGAGCTCAGGTACTCACTTCACAGTGCACCTGTATATTTTATTACAATGTGACCTTATAAAAGGTTGGTGCCATTCTAAACACAAAGCTGAGTGAGCACTGACCTGCAGTCGTGTCGTTAATTAGCCGTAAACAGTTCAACCCTGCAATTTGAGTTGCATCAAACACTGATCGCCTTTCAGCATCTGTGAAAAAACTCGGGACCTGTAAAAGACAATCAATATGTTTCATTGAACCACTTGGTGAGTTACGATGAGGGCCCTCTGTGATGTTTTCATCACTTACTGAGATGACACAGTCCACCACAGGCTTCTTCAGAGTGCTCTCTGCCGTCTCTTTCAGCTTGTTGAGCAGCATCCCTGCGATCTGCTCAACTGTAAACACTTTGTCCTCATCCAAATACCGCACCTGTAAGCATGATACAGTTAGAAGGACATCCCAGGCTAATTAAAAGCTAGAAGGTAAGACTTAAGCATGAAGCCAATATATTGTTTGGGGGTGAAATTCAGGGGGAAAAAATAATATCTGTGCATTCCATTCACTTAACAGGGTCAGTGTAATGATTGAATTAAAAGAACAAAGGTGTTCAGTGAGAGCAGAGAACGGTCAGAGAGAAAGAGGAAAAAACAGAAAGCAGCGAGGAAGAACATGCTGGAAGTTTGCACAGTGCTTCACCTTAATTCCAGTGTTTCCATTGGCCAGTTTATGTAAGCTGTAAGGCAGTTTGGGTTTTTCCGCTTGGACAAATGGGTCATCAAATGCTCTGCCGTGGAACCTTTTGAAGCCGTGGACTGTATTTTTGAAGTTTGTTATGATCTAAAATAAGAAGACAGTCAGTACATTTGTAAAGCCATGTTTTTTTAGAAGCTATTTTGTCAATGGGAATGGTAAAGACTGGAATCAAAAGGACAACAGTAACAACTTATGTCATCATTTAAGATTATTTAAGTGTTTCATGTTGCTTTTAGTATAGAAATGACAAAAATTGCCATGGATGATCTTACTTGACTTTTCGCTGCGTTTCCAATTATGCGGTTTTTGGAGGCCAACGACACACAAGCCCTTAATGGAAAACACATCAGCAAATTAGGTGGGCTACAACAGAAATAATCCTGTTAACAGATGAGGCAGATGAGGCCGAAGTGTAATTGACTGACTGTTGCAGACAGAATCAAATGTCAGGCGCAGAGAGGTAGATTTCGATTAAGAAAATTTCACAAGGGAGTCTGAGGGAGAGCCACAAACTGGGGCAGTGAGATAGAACAGCTCACCTTCAAAAGTAAACTCATCCTGCCTGTCTAAAAAAAACCCACTGCCGCCCCCATTTAACTCTTCTGTTAGAAGACAAAAAAAATACATTGTGTTTACTGACAAAAATAAATGCTTCTAGTCATGCAAAATTTAGGGATCCATTTCATATTGGCTGGTAGTGACAAGTCACTCCCTGTTTTCACCTTGCCACTAAAATATCTCCATTCTTCATTTAAAGGTACAATGCTCATACTCCTTCCCAGCTGCACATCCCATGTTTGCAGGATGCTGCAGCTCAAGAATCAGAAAACCACATGGATTTTTTTTTTATATTGTAAGATTATAATTCATTGTGTGCTCCATAAATGAAACAATTTCCCTACTATGATATAAACTGGCATTTAATTCCTTTTCATTTCTGGGCTGGTCCTTATTGACTTTAAAGATGTCGCTTTCTGACAGACCATAATAGACGCATTCTCGCCATGTCATGTCAAAACCTATATTTATCTTTCCTTTACAGTCATATACAGTCGACTATAACATAACATACAACATCACATCTTCTTTGAGTTGCTAATTACAGGAACTTTGAGGTTATCAAGAGACGTGTCAAACTGTCTGGTAGAGGAAAGGGTCGTTTCAGAGAGCGACCTGCATTAACCTGCTGTGACGATGAATAAACCAATAGTTACAGGCCTCATCACTGCTACCACCATCCCTGCTGTGTCTACGCCGATCAGCTAGTGCCCCTCCAGTGGCAAACATTGCGTAACAAACTCCCAGCCAGGCCCCTTTTTCAGGGTGATGATGCCCATCAATATTTATACTTACGGTGTGCATCTGTCACTGTAGTCATTGGCAATGGTTTCAATGCCGCCGCTCCTGGCCACAGCGATGTAACAATTTTGAAAACCCACATCAACGCCTACCACTGACATAATGAGCGCTCTGATATTCACCTCTTGTAAGTTAACCGCCGCAACGACCGCACTTGACACCTATGAGAAAAAAATAGCCTTTAAATATACAATGGCGGTCAATTCTAAAATAGAATAAAGCGTGTCCTCTGCTCGTAAAATGTACGACAAAGCTAGGTGAGGGTGAACTCGCCGAATTACTAGCTGTTATGTAAGTCAAGCTGTTTATAGCAAACTCATTCAGAGTAATCCCAGAGAGCAATGGTGTCCAGAGCGGATTCTCCCACCTCCAAGGCGACCCTAACATCACCAGTGGCTCTGACAGACGGATGCTCTGAAGCCCTCCCCCTAACGTCTGTGATTGGCCGAGTCACATACATTGTCCTTACGTGATTGGCGCGTCAACCAATCGATAACAGAACAATCTAGAACTCCCTGGAAAGGGGACCGTAGGATACGTCACAAGCAGTAGGGACGACAGTGACATGGAGACATGTTTGTCCTAAATGTAACCTGTCAGGTAGAGTTTCCTCTCGGTTCACATCTCACGTGCTGCAGGACTGATGTGCACACTTGTGTAATATCAATTCAGTTACCATTTCAGATATTTAATGAATATCAGGAGCTTGAAAGGGGCCTTTGTAGGGGGAATGAAGTAGCCTACTTTTTGCCAATTATACAGGTGTGGTCTGGTCTGTTTTGTATACAATCTGGCCATATGATGAACTGTGCATCCATACATTAATATGCAGTAACAAATATGCAAATATTTGGACAGAAAACGTGAAAATAAAAAATGTACCCATCCTGGGCTGGTGAACTGCATGACGGAATATCTCTTTAAAGATCCTACCAGACATGTTTTAAGATTTATATAAAATACTCCTTAAATAAAAATATGTATGGCCTATGATATGGTTTTTCCACAAAGAATTTAAAATATCTTGTCAAAATTCTCAAAATTACCTCTATTCCTATTCCTTAAAATTCTAGAATCTGTGAACATGTAATTATTTTTCATGTCTAAAGTTTAAATGTTGGACACAAGATGTCTCCCACTTCACTGAGCCAAAATATTTGTTAAATCATGCTTGTAGGCCCGTCTCTTAAAACTGGATTTTCAGTGAGCTCAGAGAAACTTTGGACTTTTAGTGATGATAAAACAGCTTTCTAGTGTCAAACTCTGCACATATTGATCATTCTACACAAAGAATCTCAAACATTCACCTGTAACAAAAAGAAAAATACATTTTTGACAAGAGGGGGCCTTTAACATCGGTTTCTTTGTGTAAATGCGTCAAGATTTAATTTTCGCGATGTAATTTCATTGTTTTCTTTGTTTATTTTGTGTTTTGTTTTAACATGACCTATTTCCAGATGTCCAAATTCACAAATGTACCTGTGGCAGTGGTGTAAAAGGTATCTTTCTTAAGTATAGTAACACTACGGTGTTAGAAGTCAAAATCCAGTATTCAGAACTCAGAATCAGAATTCTTCAATTAAAGCAGTGAAGTATTATCACCAAATATACGTATGAAATGTAGGCCTACAGGCTACTTACCCCTTTGGAATGTCGTATTACTAAATTAATTATATTATTGTATTTCCATTACTGAAACATAAATGTCTAACCAGCATTTTTGTGTTGTTTATATGGTGTTTAGTACTGATTTATCTATAATATGTTTCAAAATTTGGGGAGGGATGTGTTTGCTTGCTGGCCATGGTACAGTGCAGTGGTGGAGGAAGAATTCAGGTTTTGTACATGAAGCTCCTACACATGGTTCACTAAGATGGGTTTTTTGCACAACCTTCTATGTGGGTAAGTGCAGAATGTGCTTGACTGTAATCTTCCTGACTCTTTCGTCTCTTTCGTGCATGTGAATGATTGCTGCATTCCAGTTTGAGGAGATCCTTCTATTGTGCGTGCTGTGCTGGCTCACCTTTACTCTTACTGGGAACTATAATGGAACTCAACTGTAAATCCACCTGCATATTTTTCCTGCTTTGACAAGTCCAATCTGTGTAACCAGTCCATTTAGCTGCTTGTCACACTGTCATGGCTTACTGGGACACTTGAATAGAGCCATTGTTAATTGTTAATGTTATTAGTAACAAATATGCTTTTCTTTGTATGCCAAGTCAAAATGTCTGCTTTTAAAAACTCTAACTGTGAGCCTACATGGAATTTGGTGACCTCATGTTTAGTCATTAATCAATTAGTCAATCTAAAGAAAATGTGTTGCCAACTATTTTGACAATCAATTAATTGTTTTAGTGGATTCTTTGTTGTTGATGATAGTATGAAGGGTCTTTGTGTTTTAATACTCAAATATTTCCTCTAAATTGAAGTGGAGAAGAAATGGAAAGTAGCAGAAAATGGAAATACTCAAATATGCTACAAGAACCTTGAAATTGTACACCCAAACCCTCACAGGTGATTTCACTTTTGGCTGATTAGGCCTGTGTAGATGTGAACACACTGAATGTTAGAGTGGGACAAATTACAGCTTTATCATTTATCATCAGAATTTGATGACCACTCATATGTCCCTAAGCAGAGGTATAATCATCTAAATCAACTGAAAACACATGTGGGGTTGTGCAAGGATACCTGTAAGCCTGCTTGAGTAAATGTGTCTGTTGCATTCATATTAATTAGATGAAGAAACATCATTTTTTTAATTTTTAAGAAAATGAGAATTTGGTACAGCACAAAGATGGTTGGGCACAATTTATTTCTACTTTCTAACATTTTACTGATATTGCTGACTCTATGCTGTCAGTCCTTTGAAATCGCTTTATTTTTGCTTTATCAGGAGTCCTATGTTTTTTTCAAACTGAGGAATGTTTGCTCTGGCAGAGGCCTATGGCCACGTTTTTATTATATATTTAAATTATATTTATATATTTTTTAAAACTGGATTAAGAGGAAGCGATTGCCATGATTTCTTTGTTCTCTTGCTTGGCAAGGATAAATAAACCAACAGAAAACTCAAAGACTTTAATGGACGATGGACTTCTTTTGCCTGAGTACAAAAGGCATTTTTTACTTACATTTATATGAAATTATGACTTATCATTATTTAGATGGAGATATCTGTAATTCCCATTTCTGATTTGAATTATTTTTACTAGTCAGAGTGTGAACAGATATATCTTGAATTAAATTGTGTGTCAATTAAATTGCGATTAGTAAAATGTAATTAGAGATAACTTTGATTAAAGTTTTGATTGGTCATATATGGTCGTGGATATGTTTCATGTAAAATCCTGTAATATGTTTAAATTGCTTACAAACACATCGTTTTTTGGTCGTGTGACTGGTTCGATTTCAACTTGACTTGTCCTTGTTTCTTTAATGAGGACCTGATGGAATGAATGTCTCTTCATGTTCGTACTCAGCCCGAGGGGCCTGAGCGAGAACAGGAAGTGGTAGTTGAACAAGCTAAGCTAGTCAGCTAGTTTTGGTCAGGCTGTTGGGTTAGCTTGCCTTATAACTCAGTAGTCACAATGGGGCTGTTCGGCAGAACACCGGAGAAACCACCAAAAGAATTGGTGAGTACTGACAGCTGAAGACCAGGACTGTCTTTGAGACTTTTGCCCGTAGTAAGAAATAAACGACATCGTCTTTTGCTAACGTTAATCTTGCTAACGTTAGCTGTCATTAAACTCAGTTTAGCACGTCCAAGCTGTTGCTACTCATCGCCAACTGAACAGCTGACACAAGTCTTTATTAAAATGAGCCAACAGTCCCTGTAATGGGCGTTACCTTGTATTATTTGTAAAGTATTTAATGTAATTGCGTTGCGTTTGTATATATACCATCTTAAACAATCTTATTTTTTTCTCTACTGGAGTGCTAGCTAGTTAGCATACAAGCTAACACTCGTCTGCTGTAAGTCGCTTCAACGTAAACAAACCCTAATTTTGTTGCTTTAACTGACATCGGGATCGTTTACAACTTAGCTGTTTAAAGTTGTACTTAAGTCTGATGTTACACACAACGCTATATATAGTTGTGCATTACAAACTTACTGTAACTTATATTAACTGCTGTAATATTAATGCAGGTGGTTGTAAGAACAATGTATCATTTCAGATTGGTGACTGGTCTCAAAAAATCAGGAAGGAAATGCGAATGATTGACAGACAAATTCGAGGTAAGATACAATCTGCATCTGACAAAAATAAATTGGACATTTTTAAAATGTCTGTGCAGCTTCTACTTTGTAGTTTCACTGTTGGTCTGTAATTTCTAACTAAAATGGAAGAAATAATCACATTAGTTTAAATTGGAATTTCTTGAAACAAAACAGAATGGGGACACTTTGCTTAAAATCTTGAAATGCATTCATTTGAACTGATAACTTCTGAGTCATTGGCTTATTGGCCATATATATGAAAAATAAACAATAAAACAACTCTAGTATAAAAATATAAATGGCTTTACTTTAGAGGCAGTGACTCATTGTAATAGTACATTTGTTGTGTAATTTTATTACACGCTACAGTCAATGACCAAATTAAATACATTTTTTAGTTTTTGTGTTGTATGTAATGTCATGACCTTTGTTTCAGATAGGTTGTATAAGTCAATTGCCTAATTATACAAGTTATAAATAATTAATATGTTCCATGTTTCTGTTTCAGATATTCAAAGGGAGCAAGATAAAGTTAAAAGATCTATTAAAGATGCTGCCAAAAAGGGCCAGAAGGATGTATGTGTGGTTCTCGCAAAGGAGATGATTCAGTCAAAACGAGCTGTTACAAAACTTTACGCTTCCAAAGCCCACATGAACTCTGTATCACTTGGGATGAAGAATCAGCTTGGTGAGTTTAGGAGTACAGCACCTGGATGATTAGAGAGTAGAAACTTGTTTGATTTTGTTAAAATTCTTTCTTGTCATAAGATGAACAGTTTGCCTTTTTGTCATAGAACTTCATTTTCTGCTCTGCGCTGTCGGTGAAGGGAATGTATTTGTGTGTTTTTAGCTGTACTGCGTGTAGCTGGGTCCCTGCAGAGGAGCACAGAGGTGATGAAAGCCATGCAGAACCTGATCAAAGTGCCAGAGATCCAGGCCACCATGAGGGACCTATCAAAGGAGATGACGAAGGTTGGTAGCGATTACCAACGTAAATCAATACAATTTCCTTACAGTCAAGTTATTACAAGAAATGGAACACTGCAACTGATTCCAAATACCACCTACCATTCTTTCTAAAATAAAAAGTTGCTAAACCTTGGCATCATGTACACATATTCATCTTTTAGGCTGGCATAATTGAGGAAATGCTGGAAGACACATTTGAGAGCATGGAAGATGGAGAGGAGATGGAGGAAGCAGCAGAGGAGGAAGTTGACAGGATTCTCTTTGAGATCACAGCAGGTGAACAAAATTAGTTCAGCTAAACCATTACAATACACATTGTTACGTACCTGTTTTGGTGTCTACATTTTCTAAGAATTTATGTCTGAAACACCACAGATTGAGCTGTACCACAAATCAAAAACACTGAAAGCTCTGTGTCATGGCTCTATTTGCTTCATTAGGTGCCCTTGGCAAAGCGCCAAGCAAAGTCACAGATGCACTCCCTGAAATGGAGCCACCTGGAGCCGCAGCAGCTTCAGAGGATGAGTCAGAAGAGGACATTGAAGCGATGCAGTCAAGACTGGCGGCTCTGAGGAGCTAAAGTGAACTGCTACTGTTCCGTCTAAAGTCAGCACTCCAATAAGGACATTTCTGGTGTGGGTTTTACAGTACTGAGCATCCTCTCTGCTTTATATTCTAATTGTAACTTCACCTAATCATTTGGGGTTAACTTTGTGCTTTGACTGTTTAATTAGTTTATAGAATGTTTGGTCCACTCAGCCAGAAGAAAAGGTGTTTTTGCTTTTTGTTTAGTTTTTTTTAATTATCTGGGTTAACCCTAGGTAAGTCTATATTATCCAAAGTCAAACTGAAGGTTTAAGAAAGTGTATATAATGTAAGTATGAAAAGCCTGCTGTGCCTACAGTGCTGCGTCATATTCTTCTGTCCTAAGTTATGGACTGGTGGTGGAGGTATTGGGTATTTATGATCCAAACAAGTAATTAAATAACAATTGATGGAATCCATGCTGCACTTAAATCACATCCTAGGTCACCATTGACTAGTTGTTCTAATCTGGTAGGATACATTTTGTAAGCAACAGCTGTTCTGTTTACTGGTCACTAGCCACCATTATGGGTGGATTTCTATACCGTAATATACCGTAACCCTTTTTTTTTTTTCTTTGCATTAACATTCAGCTGGTTAAGTGTTTGACTTTATATCACGACTGAGTTCCCTCTCAGCAGGAAGACATTGAAAGGTTGGTTACTACAGAACCTAAGAACCTATGTATTGTGGAAATATGTGTACGTATAATTTTTCTATGTGAATGGGGGGGGGGGATTCAATTTTAAGAACAAAGGTTGCCATTGGAAATCTGAACAGCATGTCAGAACCTGTACTGGACAAAAAAATCTAGTTCTGGTGACACAAACAAGTGTCAAATAAAACAGTCCTGAAACCAAACAGTCTGAACAGTAAAGAGTTAAATGACTGACTGCTGCTTTTCATCATTCTGCAGTTTAGGGACTACAATCTTTAAACAACTAGGTGGAGGTAAGATTCAGAAACTCAAATAATTTCTTTTAATTTTTTACCTGTGAGATGATGATAGAATTACATTATGTTGATGTGTAGAGTCTGAAGGACAAGAAATGTAGAAAGCTTTAAGGCAATGCATTTTTGGTACCCTTGTTTTGAGGCCAAACACTGGCTTCAGAATGGACAAAAGGATTAGACTTCTACCAGCCACAGCCCTCCCTCAGCAGCCTTGGCTGTACTGTAACAAAACCTTGCCTCTGTTCTCTGGCTCCAATATGTAGGCCAGAGGCTGGACAAAACAAAGGTACTGCAGCGCTAATGGAGCAGGTGTTCTCAGGTTTGGTGACCAGAGATCGTGAAATTGTGTGCCCAGGCAAAATCTCTCAACATTTTTATCCAGATTTCTGCAGACAAGTTGGTAGTTTTCCTAATACTCTAAGTGTTTATTGACAGCAACTGACAAAGGAATGAACATTTAATAAATGTGTAGTTTCTTCAAGATTAACTAAGGTGATACTATATAATAATGTTTAGGCCCTGTCTTGATCATTGCCCAGTATTAACAACTCATTTTCAGTGCATTTATTTCAGTTTATATTATTTTAACATGTAGAGCTGAAACAATTAGTCGATTCATACGTTAGTAAATCTCATTTACTAAGCTAAAACTCATTTGGTGCATATTTCTGGATAAAGTTGTGTTTAATCAAAATTACCACAAAGTGACTGATGCATAGAAAAACTGGGGGTTGGGTG
>JBBPCS010000374.1:7947586-7965632 GCA_037974645.1 Hollardia meadi | reverse complement strand
CATATTTCTGGATAAAGTTGTGTTTAATCAAAATTACCACAAAGTGACTGATGCATAGAAAAACTGGGGGTTGGGTGTAATTTCTTCACCTCTGAGTACTGGTTAGTTTGTGGATCAAATAATGAGGCTTCGGAATTTAATCACCCTGGGGTTAAAAACAGGCAATGCATACAATCACCTCAAATTTAAACACACTTGCAGCCAGGAAGACTCACCTCAACCCACCCCGCATGCTGAGCATCTGAGTCGTCTGTGCTATGCAACACTGCCATCTATGGATAAGAGGTATGGTCCCCGCACTGTTTGTCCTACATCACGTTGTTGCCTGTGTGCGTCCAGACGCAGCCGCCTGGACGCGCCTGTCATCTGGAGGAAACTCCTCCCCGCAGACAGCGCGTCCTGTCGCCTTTCCAGCGCAATGGTCTCCTGGATCATCTCTAGACTTGTGGTGTAAGTCATTTTTATTTCTTTGCAACACGCTCTGTCAAAAGGTAGGGTAATAATAAAATGCGATTCCTGGTTATTGCGGGTATTTGAGCCGCTCAGTGACGGTGCAGGAGCCCCCGCAATTTGCCTAGTGTTGAATCAGAATCAGACGTCAGTGTGTGGGGAAAGCAGACGTGGGTCTATTAATTTTTGACTGGAAAACAATCCGAATTCCTCGGGATTGTACTTTGCCATGTCAGCGGGAATGCTGCGCTAGGCCTGTTTAGATGTATTTCTGAGCAGGCTGGCAGCGCGCAATAGCCTACACTCTGTCTTTATTTATTTATTTTTTTAAAAAAAAGCCGTTTAATAAACACAAAGAGGTGACGTGATGGGCTGAATCATCTATTATCATCCATGAAATGAGTCATGAAATCAGCGGCGTCTTTCACTGGCACAAACCTAAATGTCAGTGAGTGGCGAGGTGACTGAACAAGAGCGGTCTGTGAGTCTCTGTTGATGTCCCATATTGGGAAAAAACAACAAAAGGGATGGGTCAGCCTTCTCAGGTTACAATGCAAGAGTTATACATGTAAGAGGGCATATATCCCGATAGGATATTCCCGGCAGGAATTAAATGAGATTGGACAATAAATGTCAATAAATGTCATTATTACTGAAAGTTAAGGCTATTTTTACCTGCACAAAGTATGAATCAGCGCATTTGCACACCGTGTGGTGTATAGCCTACCAACTGCAGGCCCAACCTCAAAATAGGAATTAAATTTGATGACAAGATCTTGTGGCATGTGGGAGTGTTTAAGTGTTTTAAGGTTGTTCGCGTTTTGGGTCCAGTTTCCTATACAGGAAGGATCAGTTGCGTCTCACACAGATGATATATTTATTTCTAGTGTCCTTGTGTTTCTACACTCTGTGGAAGCACAGTTAGCTGGCCAGGCCGGAGAGGTGCAACGTGATGTGGGTCAGTAATATGATCAGGTCGCACTCACAGCTGTTGCTTGGCTGTGGCACTTGAACAGGGTCCTGTCTCTGTCTGTCCGGACACCCAGCAGCAGCACAGGTGTCTGCACACGAATAGAAATGTAAAGAAAAGGAAGAAAAACACATGTAAGCTAAATTTGACCTCATGGCTGGAGGTTCAGCCAAATCAGCAGAGACAACGTGTAACTTTACCTGGGTGATTTAGTGGTGTCTTTCTGTTGCACCTTTCCTGATTTACCTTGAAACTCACCTCACTTGCAACTTCACATGGAGTTTATGAAGGTCAGGTATTTGTCAAGAGCAGAATTTTAAATCTCTACTCAATCCATAAGATATTGCCCATAATCCTGATTGATTCCATTTGAAATGTCTTGATTTGACATGTTATTCGTGCACATTTTAAACGTCTGTCGGACTGCAGTGTTAAATGTCAAATCTTCTGTCTTTAGACTTGTGTTTGGTACACTATATCCTGCTTACTCGTCTTATAAAGCTGTGAAGTCAAAAGATGTGAAAGAATACGTGAGTATATCATTTGTATTTTTAGCTATGAAATGATATCAGGCACACATACTCATGGATATGATTCTACAAGGTGTTCATGCTGCTTTAACGTTAACTTTTACATTTTAGGTGAAATGGATGATGTACTGGATAATATTTGCCCTATTCACGAGTGTGGAAGTATTTACAGATATGTTTCTTTGTTGGTGAGTGACCTTTGTGTTAATACAGCTCTCTGATGGAAAACAGTTTACCTCTTGACTGTTTATGTAACATAAAATATGTTGTCACAACCATGTAAGGCATGTTTTTCGCGATGCTTTGTTGTACCAGTGGCTCCATAATTTTGTCTCTTCATTGCAGGCTTCCTTTCTACTATGAACTGAAGATAGCCTTTGTGGTGTGGCTGCTCTCCCCTTACACTAAAGGCTCCAGTGTGCTATACAGGAAGTTTGTTCATCCCACGCTTTCCTCAAAAGAAAAGGTGAAAACCCTTCCTGTATCGGATCATCTTTTTTACTTCCACCGGTGCAGTTCAAGGAAAGTCTTTTGGTGAAAATATTCAGTCTAGGCTCTAAGTTCGTCCGTGTGGTGTTGTGACTAATATAATTTGAGCCTTGCAGCTTTCTAGAGAACGAAAGAGCCTTAGCACTAATTCACTTTCGCACTTACGCTGTTAAAGATGTGTTTGCAGGAGGACAGGAGACAGGAAATGTCATGGTGTTCCGATTTCTCCTTTCCTCTTTCCTCCGTGTCTGAGTCTGGAAACACATTAGTAAGCTGGTAGAAGACCAGACACAGAATTGAATCAAGATACCACCAAGAAATATAAGAAACACCCGGCGTCAACACAGCGCATAAAACTAGTTTGACAATGATGATGAGAGACACTGTGTTTATGTGTTTTTTTTCATAATTGTTTCAGGAAATTGACGACTATATTGGCCAAGCGAAGGACAAAAGCTATGACACACTGGTGCATTTTGGGAGAAAAGGGCTGAATGTTGCAGCCACTGCTGCAGTCATGGCTGCAACAAAGGTAATGCAGACTCTGGACATTTCTTTGTATTGACCAGGGGGTACAGTAGAGGGTCATTGTGGATAAGGGCATCAAGCCTGTTATGTTGTTTTCTATTCACATAATGAACAAAGCTTTGAATGTTTGTTTTTGATGTAGAAGATCCAGTAGCTTGTTGTAATGTTGGATGGTCCATGCTCTAACTGTCACACGTTTCTGCTAATACTAAAATGAAACACCTGTGTTACCTGTTCCAGAGCCAAGGGGTCCTGTCAGACAGACTAAGGAGTTTCAGCATGCAGGATCTGTCTTCGTTTCAGTCTGAGCCCGATAACCAGGGCCCTGGTACTACTCAGCCTGCACCGGCACAGCATCGGACGAAAGCTATGATGCGCAGCAAGTCAGAGAGCTACAGCAAGGGTGAGTCGACTCTGGCCAGCACAGAAAAGGCACTCTGGATACTGACTAAGCAAGTTATACAGGTATATTAAAACACTTTTGTGGTGTTGAGAATATATCAGTTTTGTAACATGATGTTCACAGAGAACATTACCTTTAATTGTATTATTGTTGAATAGCAGTGCTTGGTTTGTTTGTGTGAAACAGATTATCGTGTAGATGTCCGTCTTCCTGTTCAAGCTTGTTTAAGCTGACAGATATTGTTTCGTACCTCTGCCTCCCAGAGTGGCCCCATAACCTCAGTCCTGCCTTCCTGTTTGGAGCAGCTCGTGCCTCACAGGGCTGCCATGCTAAACCGTCCTGTGACAAAACTCACATGTAGCTGGGGGGATTTGTTCTTAGTTTAACATCATGTGGAAACAACTGTTGTTTGTTTTAACCTGGATCGGGTGTATTCTCTTTTTCAGCTGATATTTATTCCTTCCGCGATAAATTTAGACGTGACATTTAGACACAGCTGTTTATGCTGCATGGAAATATCTGTGGCTACAGCTTTACATCAAACCAGGAATTGAAGTTACTTCTGTTAATATCTGAGCATATCTTTAAAATAGCTACTGTCAGTTCTGGAGAACCCAGAATTGAGTGTTGTCATAAAGTGACCATTAACTCAGTTTGTCCTTATTAAGTTTTTTTTTTTTCTTGTTGTCAACAAATCCCATTAACAGACCAAAAGTTTTGACTGACTTCCAAACTCTGTCTGTGGCTCTTAGTGCCAATCCCCTTGGTTCATCCTGAACACGAAAATCAGAAACATAAGTTACATATAATTTTTTAGAATATTCAGTAACTTCATAAACCAGCTGGTCACTGTATATTTTAGAAAACATTGCTAAAAGAAGAGTAAACGATGCATTTGTTGGGGACTATTTTCAGCCGTTGACACATTTGGTGCTCTTGCGCGTATTTATGACAGCAGGATAGTGTATGTGGGATTGACTCAAAATAAACTGGACTTTTTTGGAAAACCGTGGAAGTCTATCCCAGAGAAAAAAAAGTTATCAGGATCAGTTCATTGTTGGTTTTGGTCCTTTCAAGGGATTTGCTGACAATATGAAAAGTGTCTTAATATCACCAAGTTTCTTTATTGTATCACATAAAGATCTGCAGATGCTAAAAAGAAGGACAGAGGAGACTTGATTAGAACAGGCTCGTTTGTGCTGCAACAAATTAGTTCCCGCTTATCATAACTGTGTTTGGCCTCTGTTCTGTGTTCTGCAGAATGACAATGCATTGCGAACTTTCATAATCCACACTGGCCAAAGTCAGATGCCTCTCTACAAGTTAAACAAAAAAAAATATTTGGCTTTCGATTCAATAGACCTGAGACAGGATTTACATGTTGTTCATCCATTCCATCGACCCTTTTTCACGGTACAGGGCAGGATTTTGACATGACTGAGTATGAGGTGTTGAGGTTTGACCAATGGGACTCCAAGGGCTTGCTGTCCGAGACCACTTCACCATCTGAGTCTGGGTCCTCACCCATTATGCTCTCACTGACACCCCAGTCCTCCCCACCCTCCACGCCTTCTCCACCTCCCACTCCTCCAGCTCCGGAGCAGCCTGAGGAGGTGGGGAAGGAGGCAGCATCAAGCTCTCCACAGCTCAGGCTGATAAAGAGGAAGGCTCCGGAGGTATACCGCCTCATCAACGTGGCTGCTCAGCTGCTGCCTGATTCTAACTGCCCCTTGAGAGTGGTGATTTACCCACCCGTTCACTAATTTCTACTGCCGTGCTGCTCAACAAATCATCATGGTTCAGCACTTCTGCAACTGTGGAGAGTCTGGCCACAAATAGGATTTCTGCACTGATGAAGCTGAATCATGAATTAACTTTAGTGGAATTACTGTTAAATACCGGTGAATATGTGATCTTGCTCTTGTATGATTGCAATTGCTGTCTTGTTTGGAAATGTGGCATGGGAAAAGTCCAAACATGGCTGACATATTGACATGGATTGCTTAACAGAGTATTTCACCCCCTGATGGTAACTTCTACTTTTGATGTGAGGTTTATGGACGTGTAATCAGTCCCTAGGATGAATGGGTATTCATTAACATCTAATATCAGTTTGATTGGCATGGCACTGTTTAAAGGATAACGCTGGCAATGTTCTATTTTTATTTTTTATTTATATTTCTCATTGCCAACAAATCCCTTTGAAAAACAAAAAACAAAACTAACAATGAACAAGTATTGTCTGTGTAGCCATATTCCAGTGTGCCATAGACATCTATTGTTGTCCAAAAACGACTAAAAACACAGCATCCTGCTGCCATAAATTCTTAGTAAGGAACAAATGTGCATTAATCCACCGCGGAAAATAGTCTCCAACAAATACACTGTTTGATCCTGTTTCCAAAAAACTACAGTGCCAAGCTATTTTAGAAAATTACTGACCTAATTTTAAAGACATACAATAGAGCCCAGCCCATTCGCAGACACAGTATGAAAGTCGGAAAGTTGTTAGTCTTATCTTGGGATTTGTTGACAATAAGACAAACTAATGCAAGCCGTATCATTTAAATACTGAAGCTAAACTCCATCTCCCTCTTTCTTTTTATCCTCATTTGTTCTCCCTTCCAGCCTCCTCTTAGGGTCTTAAGGCCTCTCACAAGATCCAGGAGTGCTCTTTCTTCGAACAATGAAGCCATGTGAAACAAGTCCTAAAGACTACTCCAGCTGCCTTTGCTGCAAGAAGTGAAAATACCGAATGGCCAAAATCTACATGACTGAAGCAGCCTTGCTTTGGAATAAGGTATTACCAAAGTGACCTATGATGACCCCTCTATATTAAGAATATAGCTTGTGGCTCTTGATTTAAAAAAAAGAAAAAAAGAGGTTTGTGACATTGAGATAGAGCAAATGAATGAATGGGCTCCATGCTGATATTGACATTTTGAGTTTGTGGGTTCTTAAATATGTATTTATGTACAGTTTGTGTGTACTTCATCTTTCTGATTTGATTGTTTTTATATATCAGGTTTGGGTAGGCAATTGCATGTGTGTCTTCCCAGTCATTAGTCCACTGTTTATTAAACAGAATGTACTGTCACTAAATACTACAGCTGGCATTGAAAGTGGTCACTGTCACAGAATGTGTTAAAAGCCAAGGATTTAAAAAAGGCATGGCTGTTTCCAACCTTATTCAATCTGGTGTAGAGAAACATCTGTGACATCTGCACTGATTTATTATCATGAAAAGTTATTGAGAAATCAGTCGATTACCTAAAAACATATTCTAGAGATAAGACAACCTGACAGCAGTGGCAGACACTATTCTGTTATTTACCTCTCTATCGAAGCCTTAAAAGACACAGCAGAGATATATTAATATAAAATGTCTCCACACGTGATTTAAGTATTTATAACACAACTATGTTCTCATTAAACAATCATTTTGCACTATGTTTAGAATATAAAATCACTGCTCATTATTCTCTGAAATGGCCAAAAATTACATAAAACAGTAATCATAACAAATTAGTTGAATATTATCACCGATAACTTTATTATTAATGCTTACTTCTTCTGTGGTGATGAAATAAGTAGTACTATAATAAGTAGAAGTACTTATTTCTTTGCATCACAGATACATGAAACTACTGCAACAGGTTTCTCAGTGGAGCAGACTGTTTCTGACAATCTACTTTTCACTTTGTGCACATTGTGAGGAAATGTCACTTTCAGCTGTAGCAGAAATATATAACATGAGTAAATATTCACCGTATATAATAATGGTTCTTTTTCCATGTTTGAAATCACTGTGTAACGCTCTGCTGTTAAATGAACAACTCTAAACCCAACGATCTTACCTTTCACCTGCTTCTTTTATGTTTTAATAATTCATTCAGTGACTTTATTGGTTTGCAGGTTGACAAACTTGCATTTAACTTAATATTTTGTGGTGATACACTGTATGTTTTCATCCTGTACTTTATTCACTGAGCCTGAATCATAGCGACATTTTACAAAAAGTATCACTGTATTGGTTTGATGCAGCAGTTTTTTTCATCAGTGTATCTGTGTCATTTTACGGTTTGAAGTTTGAAACGAGAGCTTCTCAGGTACAACTGGTCTGTTTACACGTCATTCACTCCAATGTTGTAGATACACTTGTTATGCACATAAAATGTCCTTTTAATGGATAAATGGTGAAATGAAAAAAAACAAACAGATTATGTGTTTCAGCGTTAGTATTATCAGTGTTAGTGCTGGAGGGGATTTCCTTCTATTAAAATTCATGCAAATTCATGGAAAAAAATCAATCATGTTTCTAAGTAGCAGATTTGTATATGTGTGCGTAGTCTGATAAACTCATCATTGCATGATGTTTATTGATCTGTATGAAAACTGGATTTAAGGATTTTGTGTGAAGCTGTTGGCCTCTTCAGATGCCTTGCTTGTAAACAATGATTTTTTTTCTTTTCTTTTTTGGTTGCTTTGTAGTAAGAATAGAACATGTTATGTCTATAAATACATGTTGGCTCTGCAGATATATGAATAACATGTCTTATTTACTGATCAATCAGCCACTTTGGCTTTATTCATGAAGAGACGCCACTTTACAAGGTTATCCTAAGAAATTTTGTTCTGGCAGGCCAGAATGTCAAATTAATTAAATTTCAACTTGATTGTGAATTGTACAACAAAAGGCAAAAGTGATGAGATGATGGTTTATGGCTATCCATTTATCATTCTACACATTAAATATTTGTTTTAATTGATTTACAGCCATTAAAATTAAGCAAAACTTTCAATGTGTGGCAGTGTTTTTTGTTGTTATCTTAAAAGAAAAGGATCATTTAAGATATATAACGTTGTCACTTTATTACATTATATTCAAACAGAGAGCAAAATGTCACGACATGAAACAGCAAATTACAGTTTGAGGTTGACCCGATCGTGGTACTTCAGGTATGGATCATTAACATACCAGTTCCTCCTTTTCCAAAAAGAGGTTGTCATTTTATCCAAAAGCTTGCTCTGTGTTTTGTTACAGAATACATGCTCCCTCAGGCGCTTTCGTCTGGCAGGTTTCTTCTTCCACAGTTTCTTTTTGTATCCAGCCTGTTTACACCCGAGAACAAGAAGTCAGATTGGAAACATAATTTTTAATGTGTAAAAGACAGTAAAAGACTTGTACCTTGCGTCTGATCCAAAGGCCACAATGTAACCTCATGAACCTGTCTGTCACAGACTTTACGGTCTTCCTCTTCGCCTTCTTCACACTGTAGTATGTCAGGCTTCTGCTTGGTTGCTTAGTCAGACTGGGAATAAGTGCCGACACCCTGTAACAATGCAGGGAAGCAGAGCAGAGACAGGGCACAGGAAGGTTCAATGCACTCAGATTATAAAACATTTTATCACCTAACACAAATGTATTACTAGCTATGCAGGTTGTTTTATATGGTGAGGTTTCAATATGTCTCAGAGATTTCTGCACTCTGCCCCAGATACAAAAGTGATGAATAAAATTTTGTTTGTTTAGCTTACTTATTCAATCATCACAATAAACTAGTTTTCAAGAGACAAGAAATAGATATTCAACACACCATCATGTTTTGTTGCAATCCCAAACCTGATTTTAGCTTCAACAATTCCAACCCTACACCTAATCCTGATTCCAAACATAAATGGGTACTTGACAGGGTTATTGGAGGATCACTGCAAGAATGTATCAGCAAATAAAATTCTGTAGTTTTCTACATTCTTCCCCCAAATGCTGATCCAATGTATCTCTCCTATTACATTCCCCTTTAAGTTGTAGTAGTGTTTATCAGGAACACTCAAATAGGTTCTGATGTCTGATGCAAATCAACATAACATGTCCAACTGTACGCGAACACCTAAACATTACACTCATAAATGACTCTTGATCATCTGTGGGCATTAATCTCCAGAGACAGCATCAGCATCCATCCCAAAGCTGTTGGATGGGGTTGAGGAAAGCGGTCTGTGCAGGCCAATGTTATCATGTTACAACAGGAGAGGACCTCCTCCAATATTGGAAGCACACACAGTATAAAATATTATTGTGTGGTAGTATTGAACCCCCCCCCCCAAAAAAAAACAACAACTCATAGTTCTCGTAGTTTTATAGGGAGAGAGCTTTGTGTTGATATTATATCAAGTGGCTATGATAACTATTTTTATTTATATCCACTTGACAGTAGTCTGAAAACCACCAGGAGAGGTATTTCTGGTCTTTTACCTTTGCAGGATGTTGTACCGGGGTGTCTGACACACTGCAGCCCGCAGTGGAGCGCGGACAGCGGCTGCAGCAGAGTTGTAGAGAAGCGGGGGCTGGATGAGGCTGGAGAGCTGACAGAGTTGTGGTGTCTTGGCACACAGCGAGACAGACAGCGGCCTCAGCAGCCCTGACAGACATAAGAACAACATGAAAACATGTGAGAGCAGAGCAGTCACAGCAAAGAGAAAATCCAGCACTGTTGCTAGTTAGGTAATGTATCGTTTCACGTACTAGCTTTATGCTAACAAACTACACGTACGAACAATTGCTCCAACATTATTTGAGCACATTAAATATGGATAAATACTAAACATTTAGAGAATTATGAGAGTGAAATGAAAAAGTGTGAATGTCAAATTAAAGATACACACCAGACACCCTCCTTGCCATGGCGGCCGCCATGTTATCTCCTGGATACTGGCGTATGTACGGAGAGCTGTTGGGGACATAATTCATTTTTCTCGCATCCAACGTAATACTATACAGAACATTACCGCCACCTAGCGACTGTTACTGGACATGTATCAAAATATGTGGAAAGTACAGTTTTGTGGTACTTGTGTACTTTATTGTATACTTCTCTATACTACTAAACAGTATATGAAACATATAAAATTAGTTCAACCTCAAAAAGCTGTAACATTAAAACAGGCCTACTTCTGACATGCCAATAAGTAAATAATAATACACTAATAAATAATAATACGCACTCTGAGAGGGGCCATTCTTAAAGAACTTTGCTGTTAATAACAACTGCACTTTTACTTAAGTATAGTTTGCTGTTTATAATTAAGAAAATGATCTCAAATAGATTAACACACTCCTAAAATCATTGTGGATACACGTTTAAGCCACAAATTCTGTTCTAGACTCCAGTATACACTTTCTGCATGTAGTGTACTTTAACTCGCAGTCTTGGATGCAACTTAAAGCTGTATCTTTCTTCCATGGTTGTCTCACTCTGGAAACTTGTTCATCTAATCCTGAGATCTGCCATTTGTCACAGTCTCCTGTTATATGTTTACGTAATGTGGAAAGAATTGTTCACTGCTGTGGAACATAACTACAGTCTTGTTAGAGTGACTTCTCTATTTACTTTAGTCTGGTAAATCTTGCAGTATCCACTGAATAGATTTATTTTCATGGCAAACATTTTCACTTGTCATAGCAGGGAATGTTCCCTTTGAGCAAAGTTCAATGGCCTTGGATGTGGAAATGGTATGCAATTGTTAATTTTCTTAGTTTTTTCCTATAATAAGTCTATAGCGTGCAGTAAAATTCCAATGCTCCTTTATCATCCCACAGCTTTTTTAAAGGCTTTTTTAAACATTGTAACAAAAATAATTTACAATAGTCAGACAAAATAGCTTTAACAAAAAGAAAATCAAGAATGCGTTTAATATTGTCCCATTAAAGAGTCAACAAATTTTACGTGCACAGTAACAACTTAAATTAGGACAATAAACACTCAAACATCACTAGCTAATATTTTTTAGCAGATATATTTTTAAAACCATTTTCATTATAATTTAAAGGTGAAATATGCAGTTTCACTGCACCATGTACTGTATATTCACTGCCACTGTGGAGCACCAATATGTAGAAAGCAGCATCTGAACACACAAACTCAGATCAAAGTTTAAAATTAGACAGTGCTGATATGAATCAAGATTCTATTACTGCATGTCTTACTTCAAATGTTTTCAAAAATATATTTTAGTGTACTGTTTAGCTGTAATATGAGAGCGTTTCTTACCAGGCCGCCATCACTCCACTATATCTTCACATAAAAACAGTGGTTTGCTGCTACATTGTTTAGAATAACGTATATTTAATCCTTGTCGTATATTTAAGCTTAACTTTAATACAATTCAAATGAGTACATAAAAGTAAGAAATGAGGCTCAGGTTAAGAATTTTTTATTTATTTTCCTTTGAAACATACAAATAAAACCTTTAAAAAAGCAGATGTGAAACAATGTGCTGCAATCAAATGCATTAATAACACAAGGCACCAACCACAATTTACACATCTCTGTAACTGTGGAACTACATGAGTTAATGGAGGCATCCACAAGTCTACCAACACACGAGAGCAAATCAATTACCTCTGTAAAAAAAAAAGTGCGTTTCATAAGAGCGAGAGGTTCCCACCCAGTCGAGGCACGCATCTTGTTTTCAATGATCCAGCATACCTCTCATAATCCAATAACCTATTTTACAAAAGGTGAGTGTTCATCTCTGAGTGGAACAACTGTAACAGTGTCAAACTACAAGAATTCACAAGAGAGTCAACTTCCATTTCACAATAATCTATACAAATGTACCCCATGAAAAAGCTGGTGGATTGTCAAAGCACTCTCAGTATACCAGTCCAGGATTTCACCATCAGTCTTCTATTAGTTCTTTTGTCTTTACTTAGGACCCATATGGGGACAGTTGGCGTTATCCCACCAAGTAAAGCTGAGGTCCTTTGGTTCACCAGCCAGCATATACAGGCTCTGCATCACAGGGAATCCCATAATATCGACCTTGAGGTCGCTCTTTGTGTAACAATGGTGCTCGAGCTACGCTCAGCTCTCCGTCAGTGTCTCTCCGTCGACGTACTACTATTAAAATGATGAAGAGTAGGGCCACTGAAAAGGGAGAGGAAAAACACAAAGGGGGTTACAGGAAATTACCATCTACTGTCGGGCTTATTAGAGAGAAAAGTGAGCACTGATATTTGATAATTTGTTTCATTATGTCCTATTAGTGCACAATATGGCCACAGTGTAAAGGCAAAAAGAATAACCTGTTTCCAGGTGCAAAAATAAAAGCGTCACTGTTTTCATGAGGCCAAATGACCAAACGAGTCATTGGATAAACATTCTCTCTGAAGTGTCACAATTACAGGCAAAAACTACATTCCCATCCTTACTTAGATGATATTTGAAATTTACAGTAAGAACGTTGCGTGTAATCAGATCATCTCAAGTTTAAAGGCAATCGCTTTGAAAAGCAGAACTGTTAATTCCAATGCCTTTAACATGGTGTTAAGTAAAGGCACAAAGCATTACCAAAGAAGCTCTGACATATCAGAAAAAACATACTGGATAGCTAATAAAGCAATACTGTATTTGAATATTTCTTCATCAACATTAAAAACATTAAAAATAATTTTACGTCTTCGAGCAGTGTTACTTACCCCCACCTCCAATAACTAAAAGAGCAATAGTGACAGGAGCAAATTCACAAGTGTCCCCTGCTTTGCGGAAGAAAGTCTCCATGCAGTAGCTTGGAGCCAAGCTGCCCGCTGGACAAAATGCATCGCTGGGACACTGGATGGGGTTCACGTCAGGACTCTGAGGGAACAACATTCTTTGTCACCAAACATATGCAAGACATTTTTTATAACACGCACAGCTTAATTTTCTCTTGTTAGACAGAGTGTGGCACAGTGCTCACAGGGCAGTAGTGATTCTCTGGGCATACATCACAGCTTTCCTGGCCCCAGTGGATCTGGAAGAAGCCACTGCCGCAGATTTGACACATAGCCTGATGGGGGGCCTTGTGCATACCTGTTCAAAACCAGATGTCACCTGGATGGATATTCATGCTTCCCCTTTTTTTTCTATTTTAAGCTGTAATGCTCATAAACATTACTTATTAGGACCCTGCAGCTTTGAGTTTGCATGATGTGAATTACCTGGCCGACATGGTGTGCAGTCTTTAGCAGCGGTTTGTAGAGCTTCTGTTCCTCCGGGACACATCGGGCACTGGGGACAACCAGAGGAGCTGTCAGAGAGAAAGAACACTCGTTTGTGAATGGAAATGGACAAACTTTGATGAATTTCAACTAGAATAAGTTTACATCCATGTCTGGCCAGACTCATATAATACATGTAAGGAAGACTTTGAAGGAATTTAATAAAAGGTATTAAGTGCAGTTCTTGGTGAAATGGAAGTTTACACTATAATGACATGTATGAAGATGAAGGTTCAAGGTGGGCACACAAGATTAGTGTCACAAATTCAGTATCCGACCAAATGTGACATATGATTAAAATTATAATGTCACAGTGAAGTTGACCTTTTACATTTTGGATAAAAAAATGCTATCACTTCATTTTTATCCTGTTAGACATTTGGGTAAAATCTTATCATAATTAGTATAGGAATACCCTCAAGCCATTCCTGAGATATCCCATTCACAAGAATAGGAGGTACATACGGACAGATGGACGAACAACCTGAAAACATAATGCCTCCAGCCACAGCTACTGCTGGCGCGGAGGCATAAAAATACCAAAGCTGATTTAGTTTAAAGCTGTTGTTGCAGCTTGGTCTCACAGGGCTAACAGACATGTCACGCAATTGTTTGGTGTAGGTCTGTAATTTCAAATGTTAAGAAAAGGTTTGAATAATAGCACACAGGTTTGACAAACGACATCATTATATTGCGAAAACAATGTCAGTATTTAGCTGCCAAATTATGACGTGAATAATGGCTGCAAACTTTTTCAGTCTTTCAGATGTGTGGGCGAATAAAAGTTGCTTGGACAAGTAATGAAACCAAATATTAGATATTATGACAAAGATCCAAACACAATATATTTTAGCCAGTAAAAAAGAAGCTGTGGGGCTGTGGCCAGAGAGACAATATTGCCTGTTGCTTTAGCAGACCAAGAAACTGCTGGTGGACATAATGAGCTTTTCAGGCTTTGGAAGACTAAAGGGTCTTCTTTCCATGCAGACCAGGAGGGCTGTAGTGAGGTGCTGGACTGAGGAGTTTAGAGAAGAGTTTTAGGTTGGTTTCAAAGAGGTTACCAGACTGTCATGGTGAAGAGCTGAAGCTACAGGTTCTTGATCTACCAATGGATCCTTCCTTCCAACCCTCACATGGTGGTCATGACCTTTGAATAACAGTTACTAGATGCAAAAATTGGTTTCTTTTACAGTTTCGGTTTCTTTTACAGTTTGTGGGCTCTGATATGCAGAAGTAGCTCATGGTAAATGCTGTCCTTTCACTTCTCATTTGCATTGATGAAGGAATTCTGGGTACGTCAACTGGGACTAGAGCCCAAAGCAGACCAGAAGGCCAGCTGTAACCAAACCTATGGACAAAAAAAAATCTATGAATTGATATTGGTCATCTTGATCCTGAACCTACACACCATTTTATACTATATTTCCAAGGCCAATGTTCCAATGTCACTTAAATCGTCACACCTTCTGCTGATAAATCAAATCAGCGACTGTGTAACTGAGCCTTGTGTGTGTGTGGGTGCCGCTGTGCTGGCAAAGACAACCATGGGATGAAAGCATGTGATGTTGGATCAGGTTTTTAATGAAAGTTCCATGCTGATTCCTGGGTCCTAGTTAAAAGCAACAACAGAAACACAAATAGAAACAGAAATCTAGTGCAACTTACTTGCAAAAAGTTCCTTGTGCACATGGTGTACATGAAGTGGAACTCTGATGCAATGAAAAGAAACCTGAAAGCAGCAGATAATAACTGTGTTGAGATCATGGTATAGACATTTTCAATATATACTGTAAGTCTAATTTCTGGCTACAAGCATACTGCTGTTTTTGTCTGAGAGCAAACTGAATTACAACAGTATTATGAGTTGAGTCTAAAGCTAAATAAACACACCTGGTGAGCAACTTGTGCAACTGTCTCCCCCAGTGTTATTGTTGAAGGATCCAGGCGGGCAGGGGTTACATAATGGACTTCCAGTGAAACTGTACAGTAGCGTAAAAATACACAAGAACTTCACCAGTGAAATAGAGTAGCCAATACCATTAGAAGTAAATGTGTTGGGACAATGTGTGTCTTTACTTTGTGTAGAAGCCGCGGCTGCAGGGCAAACACTGCTGCTGTCCAGCTAATGGCTGATAGAAACCTTTGGTGCACGGCAGGCAGGCTCCAGGAAATAGGCACAGCCCAGGGTCAGAACAGCACAAACACAACAGGGTGTCTGGGGAGGGATAGAGAACCATTTTTATTTTATTTTTTAAATTACTGTCCGTTCTTGCAGTTTTAATCACTGCAGTAATAATATCAGCTGTTCTCTTTTCACTAAGCTTCACATGGCAACTGTCCAGCAAACAGGAATGAGTTGAGATCCTAAAACAAATGTCTCTGTGATCCAACATCACAAAAAATGGTGGGTTCCTGTCAGATGACACTGTCACTGACTTACTGTTGTCGTACTTCGATCCCGGTGCACAGGGCTCGCAAGTAGAAGTGTTGAACCCAGAGCAGCCCGGGGTCGTGCTGCTGAGAATCACGGGAGTCACAGTCGGAGTGGTCACATTCTCTGTGAGAGTGGTGCTCATCACAGCAGGAGTGAGTGTGGTCTGGCTCAGCACCATGCCTGGAAGAAGACACCGGATGATTCAACTCTGACTTCTGCTAGGGGGCTGACACAGGGCTGCAGTGCCAACGCAACTATTTCTTTTGCCTAATATTGTTAACAAATAATTTTTAAAAAGAAGTAATGTTCAGCGTTCTTCTGGCAGCCTTGAGGTTTGAGGGCTTGACCATGAGGTGCAACATCCCTGGTTGGAATCCATCAACACTTGTTGCATGTTGTTCCCCATTTCTCTCTCCACATTTTCTGTAATCTACTGTCCACTATCAACTTTCAGCCAAATATTCAGCTAAAGAGCTGGCCTAAGCCTTTTTGGGGCCTCAACTTATTTGCTCAGGGAGTCCCCCTCATGTTGTCTCCACCTCTACAAAGCCACTCCCGTAACCACATATTATTCCAATGGTTATGGCTTTTAAAATAAAGCATGTCTGTTATTATTTTTATTTCACAAATACATTAGAAAACGTAAATAATAACTTCAATCTCTTCAATATTTCCGCACACTAACCATAAAAGAAAACAAACGCATGAAAATACATATCACCAAAGTAGATCTTCCTCTTTTGTGTTGTCAAGTACAAGTTTCGTCATGGAGACACTTGTGCTATGTAGAAATTGCATTTATACCGAACATGGATCCAGCCTCAGGAACCCAGGTATGAAAAAGCAAAACAAAAAAGCATTGCGGGTGTGTGCGAGCCATGAGTGGCTATGTCAAACTCTGGCCCTGCATTTCACCTCATAGGAGAGAACTTCTTCATTCAACTGTGTTATTGTCACATCTTAAATTACTCCACAAAATCATAAGTCTACCAATCAACATTATCTAACCACTGAGGAGAAGTGGGGACAACATGCATAAGCACATCAGCAAAACAGAGCCCATATTGTGGTAGTAATCACATTAGCCATGTGCTTTCTTGATATGAGCCATCCTCCTCATGAAATTAAATTATTTATAAAGGGTGTCATGTGATTTTTCTGCTTCAGTTTACTCTGTGTTGGCAACATTTCTCAAACTTTTAGACGCAAACCTCTGTTAGACTGACAGAAAAGCTGCAATCCTGAATGTTTGAAAGGGTCAGATTCAAATAAGTCAGAAGAAAGATTGCAGCAAGATATCATAAAGCAAGATCAGCATTAATTCCACTGTTAGAGTACCATGGAAGCAAATGTTTGTCATGAAGTATGGGTGCAAAAAAAAAGTCAGATTCAGACTTTTGTGGGGGAAAAAGCTTTAGAGTGACTTTGAATTCCTGCTAAGATAATCTTGACAACAACTACAAGCAAAGCAACTCATGAACTTGAATTTTAGAAAGCATTTGTTACACAAATGTCCAGATTTATCTTGCAGATTCAGTGCATGAATTTTTATTCCATTTATAGTGCTTTTAAACGTTACATATTCCCCACCAAAACTCTACAATAAGCTTAATAATGACCCGTAACAGGTTGTTACACTTGGAACTGAGGTTTTAGATGGTGAATTGACATTATTTCATCCATTATAGCTCAATTACAACCCTATAATGGACCTACAGTGGCCTTCCTAGTGATTCGTAGCATTTTGCAGTGTTTGGCAGCAGTTTTTTTTTCGCAAATCCCAGAGAAGTCTAAACTTACCGATGAAATATGAGGCGCATATCACAGACAGAACTCCCCGGCAGTCCATCCTCCAGATATTATCGAGTACAACCACCAAACAATGTCGGGCTACAGCATCTCATCCCTGACAAGTGGTCGATTTGCCCGTTTTTTCACACAGGACGTCAGAGACTCTCACCCGCACTGAGATCAGTCCTCTCATCAGTATCATATGACAAAACACACATCATGTGATTTTGCTTTAGAGGGAATAACTGAGAAAAAAAATGGGCTGGATTCAGGCAGAACTGTTGTTACACAGAACAGCCAGCAGGGGCGCCACTGCCTATTACTGTATATGCTTAAAATAGATAGATAGATAGATAGATAGATAGATAGATAGATAGATAGATAGATAGATAGATAGATAGATAGATAG
>JBBPCS010000374.1:7917207-7935593 GCA_037974645.1 Hollardia meadi | reverse complement strand
TGATAATAACGTTAAGCTTAAAAGCTTCGCATAGAAAAGCTAATGCTAACGGTTTCATGTAAGTGAATGGAAAATGCCATACTCCGGGAGGTATAGTTAAATAAAAACACAGATTTGGGCAGTCTAACCTAGTCTGCTAGTTAGCTGATTAGTCAAGCTTTCGAACAAAGTATGGTCCATTTGATAGTTTATTCCATACTTTGATATCGATATTGCGGATGAATTTGGAGCATGATTAAACTTGAGCCGAACTACGTGTGCGTTACCTGCCGGCCAATCAGAATCGAGTATTTACCCAGACCATGGTATAAATGAAAATAATCGTCAATTGCAGCCCAAGTGCAAACTACTGTACTTTGTGGTATGAGATGTTGAGAAATAACATGTCAGTGAATGAGCAATGCACATATGAGAAGAGGGTATTAGCTATTTTCAAGCCCAGTAATTAATCATCACAATAATCTTAATTTATAAAGTTGTGGTGTTGTTTCTGTGCATTGCGTCATCAGAATTATTTCTCATAGACAGCTATACCTGCATTAAAAATGACTTCCTTGTGCCTCTATGTGTTTCTGTGTAGAGGACGGACCCTCAGCTCCTGGCCCAGTTCTACTACGCTGATGAAGAGCTGAATCAGGTAGCCACTGAGCTGGACGGCCTCGATGGCAGGAAAGACCCTCAGAGATGTACCCTGCTGGTCAACCAGTTCCGATCTTGTCAGGTCAGCAAGAAGAAACTGACACGCTCAATCATCATCTTTCTGTGCCTTTCATTTCACTAAGAATACATTTTAGTCCGTTATAGTTTAGTTCGTTATAAATAATACATGAAAATAGCCCTTAAGTGGAGTAAAGCTCCTCCTTTTTATACTGGCCATTAAGATATCGCTTTCTAATGTGCTTTCAGTGGAAGTGATTGGGGACAAAATCCACAGCTCTTGTTTAGTTTATCTAAAGGTATTTTGAGGCTTGCTATCCTTTAAATGAACCCCTCCCTTGGATTTGACTGTGAGCCACAAATTCTTTTCTGCTCTACTTTTCATTCACATAATCACCTGAGTGGACCTTGGTTTGGCCTGGAAGCTAAAAAATAGGCAACACCCTTATCAATCCTTTCTGGATACAGGCGTGGTGGTATGACTGTTGCCTTACCAATCATTGCTTGGCCGGGTTCTTATACAAAGCAGCTTTGCTGATAAGATGAGATAAGTAGACTTTGTTTAGACATCGTTTGTTGTGTGGGTTATTAGTAAATAGTTACAAGAGCGGCTTCTCTGGTAAGAGAAGCTTTGATTGAGGTTTGGAATAAGAATTGGTTCAGAAATAGGTCTCTCTTTTTTTACTCGGTGCAAAGAAGATATTATTGTATGGTAAGTTACTGTATGGGGTGATACAGGTTATTCTTTGTGTGGTCTGGGCTGAGAGGAGCTTTGAAGGTGCCATGCTGCATCATGCTGAGAGAGCTGGAGGTGGTGGAGAGGAGGTCGTCATTTGGCCCGTTGTGCCTCACCACCACCAACAACAACACTGCACAGCACACAGGGGAGGACCACTTAATAAGGTCATCACTTGATCCCCGACTGTTGTGTCTCTTTCCCCTCCATCCTTCTCTCTGCCAATCTGTCACCTTATTTTTCACCTTTATTTTTCTTTGGTATTTCTTCCCAGTTCTTTTTCCTTTGTAATTGTTCTGATGCCCCTCTTCCTTTTTCTGATTTAAAATTTTTTTTTTCTTATCACCCCAAATTGATCAATCAGAGGCTTTTCAGCAGTTCTGAATGACTAGCTCTCTTTAAAATGTGTTCCTACCTCAAAGTAGTCAGATTTTTTTTCACCCAACAAGTTGCAATGAAAACGTTCAGCTGCAAACGCTCAGCACATGTATGTTCAGAGAGGGGTCTCTTCAGCAGTGCACCGCCTCACAGGTTTTTGGAGAATGAATTAAGCAGAGTGATACCCCCACAGCCCCAAAGTCCTAAGAATAGAAGACAAGTGCACTTAAGCCAAAATTTTGCACTTGAATTTGTCACTGCAGATTTCAGCTGTTATTCATGGGCCTCTGTAGGGGTCGTTGGCACGCTGCTAATTTTATGTTGGCACGGCTGTTCTTAACAGTGTGGCCTGCTGGAGCAGGCGGGCGAGCCTGTGTGTGTATGTTAGAGACGGACAAAGATTGAGCTAGACGGCTTACACAAGAGACAGGAAGAGAAAGGATCAGAGAGACACGCGATAAGATGAAAAAAGGGGGAAAGTAACCAGTCTTTTGCGTGTCAGGTATCACACCAGAGTCACTACCTCTGGATGATTTGAAACCCACAGTAGTGAAGGTTATCACTGGTGTCCCCTGCTCAGAGATGCTCACAGACAGTGGGGTGGTACTCAGACCGGGCCAAGACACACACATGCACGCACGCACGCACGCACGCACACACACACACACACACACACACACACACACAGACAGAGGAAACAGTCATAAAGGAATCGGTGGTTAAGCTCTCCTTCTCAATGCTTTTTAATCTTTCTCCTTGGGGCAAGAAGAGAAAGACGCAGTGCTGTGCCTGACAAGATTACAGTGCACAGTGCAGCCGCGGTTCTGTGAAAGGCTCATTGTAACTCATTGTTATGCCTGTTGTACATGCCAGCGGCACATAAGCTCTTGATTAGCTCTTGCTGTGTTTGACACTGCATTTTCGCAAATTATGGGCTTTAGTTTAGTGTTTTTATAGAGGGAGAATGTAGCTGCTCAGGTCTCATGTGGTTGTCAAATTGTTTTCATTCACTTCCTAATCACTAGTTTTTAAAAGCTGCAATACAGTGGCCTTCTTGAAAGAGGTAAACATTGGATTATTAACCAACTTTACTTTATCAAAGTAAACAGGGGGACATTTCTTTTCTGGAACAGATTGTTACTCACTCATGTTTATCCCTCCAACTAGTTTGTTCAATTTTGTCTTTTGTCACTCTTGTGCTTGTCTGCAGGACAATGTGTTGAACATTATCAATCAGATCATGGATGAATGTATCCCCAATGACCGGGCCAACAGAGACTTCTCTGTTAAATTCCCTGAAGAGATTCGTCATGACAACTTGGCCGGGCAGCTGTGGTTTGGGGCTGAGGTAGTGTATTCCCCTTAGCGTCAGTCTGGAAGAAAACAACCTTGCAAGAGTCCAACACATGTGCATAAAAATACTGCAATTCATTTTTTAAATTGGGGTGTTTCTTTTTTCTGAGTTTAATATTCTGTACAAGGGAAGATAATTTATAACGTGCATGTTTCTGTGTAGTGTTTGGCTGCCGGCTCCATCATCATGAACAGGGAGATAGAGAGTATAGCAATGAGGCCCCTGGCTAAGGACCTTACACGAAGCCTGGAGGAGGTACGTAACATCACCAGAGATCAGGCCCTGAGAGACCTCAACCTGTACACGGACCGTATGAAGGATGCACTGCGACATTTTGACGGCCTTTTTGCTGAGTTTGAGCTCAGGTAAATGAAGGACCAGATATTTTTGGCAACTGTAGCCAAGCAATTCATCCACATTTCAAGGATTTGTTGGTGCAAGTTTGCCAAAAATTTCTAACCAAGCTGTGAATGTCATTACATTCAACTTTCTTTTTCTTCTGTTGCCAGTTATGTGTCAGCCATGGTGCCTGTAAAGTCTCCCAAAGAATACTATGTACAGCAGGAGGTGATAGTGCTCTTCTGTGAAACTGTGGAGAGGTGAGTTTACAGAGGAACAAATGTTTTAAACAATTACAGCCTATAGAGGAGTATAGTGCTGACTTCGTCTGGAATCTACTGGAATCTAAACAATATGTGGAAATAAAGTGGTTAATTTTTTTATTGTGTTTTCCCCTGTGCCATTGTCTCAGGGCCCTGAAGCTGGGCTATCTTACACAAGACATGATAGATGACTATGAACCTGCACTGATGTTTACAATTCCCAGACTAGCCATTGTATGGTAAGTGGTGCCTGTCCTCTCCATTCTTCTGCCCACCTCTTTGTTTTTTAGTCCCTCCTGCCCTCTTACAGAATTTTAAACATGCTTTTTAGTGGGCTGGTTGTGTATTCAGAAGGACCTCTCAACCTCGACCAAAAATCAGAGGACATGTCTGAGCTCTTTCGGCCTTTTCGCACTTTATTGAAGAAAATCAGGTACAGTTTATGAATATATTATAAGAATATTGTTTTATCTTTCTAAATTATCTTTAGTTCTCTATCAGCATGTTACAACAATGCTTTTGCAGAGACCTGCTGCAGACCCTGACTGAGGAGGAGTTGATTACGCTGGAGAGGAACCTGTGTATCTCTCAGGACAGGGAGTTGTCCACAGACCAGGGACTGGACACAAACTGCTCACCAGCTCCAATCCAAGAAAATCACTCATCCTGCAGCCCTGCTAATATCATCTCCAAGGCGGAGCATGAGGGGGAGCAGGAGCATCTGGCTCTGTTTGTCTGTCCCAGCCAGGAGGAGCAGCCAGCAGAAGTGGAAAAGGGCTGGGATGACGTGAAAACCGAGAAGGGGGAGGAGGAGCAGGAGCAGGGTCTGCTGTGCGAGGAGGCAGAGGAGGCCGAGTTGGCCTGCTCCATGCAGTATGATGAGGAAGAATTGGAGCAACTCAACATGATGGTGTACCGCGTGGGAGATGAGATGTCCACCCTGCTGTCGCCTCCCAGCCAGGGTCAGTCCCCAGCACACAATCCCCACAGAGGACAGGCAGGAGGTTCCAGCGGGGCGTCCAGCACTGAGGCCTCTCCCCACAGGCTTCTGGTGGGCCGGGGAAGGACAGGCATCTATGTAGAGGAGGAGGATAAGGTCTTCCTCATGGAGGATGTGGACGCAGCAGGAGACATTATCACCAGCATCTCAAGAGAGGCCTCTCCTTCCAAAGCACCAAAGTCTGCTCGTCCTGTGCAGCGCAAGCCAGGACCACGGCCAGACTCTACCAAGAACGGCTGGTACTCTGAGACCCAGTCAGAGCAGCCATGCCCACAGCCACGCAGTCAGAACACACACTGTCCTAATGCAAAGCACCATCCCTGCACTTCCGCTCCTGGCTCTGAAACTCTGCCTTACATCAACGGGTGGGAGATGGGTCTGGAGGGGACAGCGTCTGAAACAGCTGAGGTCATCGCCCACCGTATGGGTGGGATGAAGTTGTCTGCCACGGTCATCTTCAACCCCCGCTCCCCCAGCTTGACAGAGCTGACCGTGGACAAGCTGCTGCTGCCGCGGCCCACTCCCTCTGAGATTGAGCCCTGCGGCCCCCTGGTAGCCACTCACTGTCTGCTCCATTCCTGCGTCTGCTGTGGGAGCTGTGACGATGGCCACGAGGATGCCATCTCTACAGAGACTACTGGACTCGGGTTAGGCCTCGCCCTGGGATTGGACAGACATTGTAAGACTGCAGCCCCCAACAATGTCATCCAGTCGTCTGCTTGCTTGCAGCCCACACGAGGTCACGAGTCTCACAGTAAGGGTGAGCTCACCCAGTTGACTCCCCCTTCTTCCCGCTGCTCTGCAGAGAACCTGGAAGAGGATTCAAACTTCCAGCTTTGTGAGAAGTGCCTGGTAGTGGCTCCAGTGCGGGGACATCACACTCAGAACTGTGGCTCCAGCAGAGAGGATGGACCCTCACAGCGCAACCACCAGATGGGGCCTGAGAAGAGTCAGCAGGCCAGTGGAGGCCAACAGAGGAATAAGGAGAAGGAAAAGCCAGGAACTAAAGACTCGAGAAGGGACACCGAGGACAGCAAGAGGAGCTCCAGGTGTGTGGTCATTCCTATAAATCATTTTACTCACTTTTTGATTTATGTTGGAGTGACATGTTTTCTTTTGATGACATATAACCTCGACACAGTCTTGCATCAACATAAATATCATTTTTTTTCACCATATTTTGAATTATTCTATTGTTTTAATCCATTTTTTGCACCTTTCCTTATGTTGCCTTGATTATCTACCCGTGTATTTCATTTACCATTGTGTTTGTTCTGTTCTCCTTTTATTTCTCCTTTTTTTATATTTATGTGCTTGTTTTTAGTTTTCAGAACTCTCCCATCAGCTCTTTGTCAGGTAGTGACTGTGAGAGTGTGTCGGTCACCACATGTAGTCTGTCAAGCAGTGCATACACTCCCAGGTAACCAATCAATCATGAAAGGGTGTGTCACTATCATATTTTTGTGAATGTTTTTTTTACTGCTCTGATAGTAACTAAAAAGTACTTGCATGATAGATGAAAAGATTGCTTTTTTCATATCCAGTCTTTATGACATCCTTTGTTCACATTCAGCAACTGATTTAAGTGTCAGTCATTCCTTCCCGCATGGGCTACAGGTGACAGCATTCATTTGGAGTATTAATGTCCAGTATATTCAATGATAACTGCAAATACCTGGCAATTTGTAATATGTATAAAAAAATTGGAGAAATATGTTGCAAGTGGATATGTTTCCTTTCCTATTCATTATTGTTAACATAAAGATTAAAATCTACAATGGATTAAGTATGTGTAAATTGTATTTAAAGAGTTCAGAAAAAAAATATCGATCTTGTGTTGTCTCACTTCGCTCCCTCTAGCCCTGTCAGCAGTCTGACCCCCAGCTCAGGGATGTCAGAAGACCTGGACCATCAGGAGATCCAGCTAGCCCTGCAAGATGCCAAGATGGCTGCCAGGAACAAGATCCGATCACGCTTCCACAGCAGCAGCGACCTCATCCACCGCCTCTTTGTTTGCATATCAGGTAAGAGCGCTCACTCTGTACATCACTCTCCCTCCATCACTTCATCTCTCTCGTGCTGATATCCATTATGTGTTCTGGTGTGTTGCAGGTGTTGCAGATCAGCTGCAGACCAACTATGCTAGTGACCTACGCAGCATCCTCAAGACTCTGTTCGAAGTCATGGCAACCAAGTGTGAGCAGGGTGACATTGATAAACAAAAGAAAGGTGAGGAACATTTCTTGGATATATACTATGTTTCAGTACATTCTCTTTCCCTTAATTAATTTAATATAATACAGACAAATGTGGCTATCTCAGAAATATATTCAACTGAACTATGAGAAAGTGTGAAAAAGTTAGAAAAAGTGTTTTCTTTTGGCCAGATACTGTGAACAAAGCCCCGCCTTTAACCTTTTTAAAAACATCATCCATACATTTATCATATCTTGACTAGTGTAATGCCTCCTTGTCTGCCTGTGTCTCAGCACTGCACTACATTGTCTCTAACTTCTCCATAACTCTGCAACAAGGCTTTTGACACAAACAACAATCAATCACACACTTCTCTGATTTTACTTTCTTCTTCTATGGTGTCCAGCAGGCCCTGTTCTGCGTAGTGCAGTGCTGGAGGACTGTGTTCTCTGTCAGGAGACCATTTCCTCATCAGAGGTGGCAGCCAAGGCTCGGGAGGGCCAGTTCGAAGGTCAGAAAATCCACAAACCAACCCTCTTAGAGTTTAGTTGAAATGTCAGCCTGTTCCTTTTTCTCTGTAGCAGACGTACTGATAGCTGGTGACAGGCCTACTTGGTGTTAACTGTTTCTCGTTGGCTCTGTGTAGACCCTCCGGACTGGGTGCCTGATGAAGCCTGCAACTCCTGCATTGCCTGCAAGGCTCCTTTCACTGTCATCCGCAGAAAGCATCACTGCAGAAGCTGTGGAAAGGTATGATGACTGATGGAGCCCAGGTGGCAGAATTTACAGTTTAATGTGTAGTTGATCAAACTGATGGCTCATACATTACGCGCCGTCATCGTATGTATGGTAACTAATACATATTGTGTCATTTCAGATATTTTGCTCTCGCTGCTCCTCCCATTCTGCTCCTTTGCCCAGATATGGTCAGATGAAACCTGTCAGGGTTTGCACACACTGCTACATGTTTCATGTCACACCCTTCTACAGCGACAAGGGCGGCATCTGACCACAGATCATCACCGAAAGCACACAGTCCATGCAATGGACAGATCCACGGCTGTGTACAAAGCAAATGCCGCACTGCTCTGGTAAAGGTGACGTAATGGTCATCATCGTACCTGCTTAGCATCAGAGTAAGGCCATTACAGACGGCAGAGGCAGAGACATGAGACACACAGCCAGGAGTGATGATTCAACCTGTTTCTGTTGCTTTGGAGAGACTAGTACATCAACGAGAACCAAAGGGTTTAATTTCAGTGTCTAGCTAACACTCACAAATGATTCACAAATGCCTGTCTGACTAAAGAGGTGCAAAGGAAAAGAGAATAAACAGGCAATAGCAGATGTTAAACTGGCATTGTGCAACGGTCTGTCATAGCAGTTTGCAGCATAAACTCAGAACAGGCCACCTTGTTTCTTTTTTTGCTTTAGGTGTAAATGAAAGGACTTGTGACATATTTTCTTATGCTTATGGAGCTTCCTACATTTGTGCCAGAGCTCCCACGGGACTCGGATTACTCAAAAGAATGTAAGTCATGATAACCATGTAAATAAGGATAATTCTGGTAATAGCCACACTACAATGTCTTCAGTAAACAGATGCTATTTATATGGGAACTGGAAAAGCTGTCTCCACCAGGCTACCAGTCCCAGTACAGCAAAAATGACAGACAGACACCTTTTATATTGAGATTCCTTCATGCCTTTGATGGCAATGAATGTGTAATTGTTTATTACTTAGTGAAATGGTGTCTAGGTTCCAAGATTGGTCGTTCACTTCTTAATGGCAATGGGCTGTGCCCCTTGCTTTTACAGTTGCACCATAGCATGTTTAGTTTTCTCTGGGGACTCCGCTGCACACAGAGGTGGATAAAAGGGATTCCGTAGTCATCGCTGTTTGGTCTTTCAAGGCCCTCTAGTGGAGAGTTGATCTCTCTTTGCTCTGTGCTCTCATTAACACATTGTGAACAACCAGAGGCCTTCTCAGGTGCTGGCATACAGACTACAGGCCGATTATTGCCTATTGATTTATCTTCCTCACACTCGATATAGTGACTACTTACTGGAATGGTCCTGCACATTTGAGAGACACCCCTTGTTATTTAGATTGTAGTTACAGGCCATTTCTTACAAGAGAAGTTTGATTGGGATTTGCACTAAATTATTTCCATCTTCGACTCCAGTGGTACGGTCGCAAGGAACAGATTTTGTGTTCCCAGACTTCCTTTCTGCTCTTGAATCTGCTTCTATAGCAATGACAGCATACAACGTATCTTCCATGCACATTATATATTACAGTTTGTACATCTGAATGGTCTGCAGTGGCCAGTCTACATAACCATATGGACCTTTGAGTGCATCAATGAAATATCACATTATGTCCATTCTGCTCTGACGTACAGCAGTTTCTCAGGCATTACATAATCAGAATCATTCACCTACTGTTGGATCAATTATATTTTCCATCAAAGACCATATAAATTTACTTTAAAAAGGTTTGATTTTTTTTTCTTTTATAAAGAACAAAAATAATGCATGAAGCTATAATTACTTATATGTAAAATACAAGGAATCATGCAGTAATTGAAGGGGCGGGATACTCTATTGTTGTTTCAGAGCTTTGTCTTATTTTGTAAAATTCCAGGACATTTACATGATAAGAGCTGTGTGAAATATTAAACAAACAAATAATGTTATATAGTTTTAAATGCTATGTATATTGAAATAAATTACTTTTTCCTGTTAAAAATGTCAACTGATCACTACCCTTGTTTACTTTTACAGCAAAGTACCATTGAATTTCTTCCTTGAAGTGTGCCAAAAGATGATCTTTCTAATTTGAATAATGACTGACTGAATATTCTCTAAAGATGCTCATTTCTAGCTTGAGGCTTGATGAACATAGATACTATTGTCTGTTTTTCCTGCCACTCCCTGCTTAGCTGAAGTTTTGTCAGAGTGACGCATCATGAGAGCTTCAGACTTTTACATACAGTTAAAGGGGCACTACAATAATTTACAGAATTATCAGTTTTAGCTATAATTATTTTAATATATCAGCCTGCGAAAATGGATATCAAATGACTCGTGTGGCTGTTTAACTGTGTTGTCAGTAGTTGGTTCAAGTATCCATACATTCCCTATATAAACTTCAAATATAGGGGAACCGAATGCTGTTAGGTTGGGACATGCCCAAAATGTGTGATAAAGGCTGATAGGAGTTAGCTTGCATCCATCACAGGTAGGACAAACCCCAGGGAAAATGTTTTGAAAGCTTGACCCAAGACGTATGAATCTGGTTTACAATCTTAAATTGAATAAGACCATGCCTCGCACAAGTAGATGAAGCAAGGATCCAGCTTTTCTGAAGCTTGAACCATACTGGAGTCTAGAAGTCGGGCTATCTCCGCTTTCTGTCATCTCTTGGAAATATGTCAGCTTTATGGGAATGCAATATAAAACTGTTGGAATGCCCTTCCAAATAAATACAAGAGTAAACCCGAGAAATTTCTTAAATCGTAGATATAGGTGTCAGTAGTGGATCAGAGGCAAAAACAGCAGCAGGTCACCTATGAAGCTAACTTCACACTAAGTATAACCTTTAAACTGCATTATTGTAGGAACTGATCTGGAATATAGTGACCACTAGATGGCAACACTTGTTCATGGTGTATTTATTAGTCATAGCACAAGGAAATACAGTAACCAACTGAACCATATATTTTTAATTTATTTACCTTAAAAAATAGAAAATTATGTATTCCAACCGTGGTTGCAGTAGTAACTTCTGAAGTTAATAGGTCTACTTTATTAATAATGTGAGGATTTGATACCCCGTAGAGTTAATAGGTACTTTCTCAAAAGTTTTCAATTTCATATAGGAGAATAGCAGTAAAGTATTTCCTCATAACTTCCCTTAAATATAACCATAAGGACTTAAATTTGCAGATATATTTGTATATAATCCTGCTTCAGACTCTACAGCCGCTATCTGTATCCTCATACATTAAGCTGACTGCGATGAGATAATAGTTTTGAGATGTAGAGCCCTGTGTGTGTGTGTGTGTGCGCGCGCGCGCGTGCGAGCGAGCGAGCGAGAGTTAAATGTGTCCGGCCTCTGCAGGCTGTGATTGGCCCGCAGCTGCAGCTCTGGGACGGACTACAAGTCTCCGCTGTGTGTTCGCACTGGAAAAGTCACTTAGTGGACGAAGCGGGGTACACAGACTGGACTGAGTTTTTACAAATTAACCATATGGGACTTTAGCTGTGATTCCTGGAAGAATCTGGTTTTTATGACATCTGAGAATCCGTAATTTTATCTCAGAGACCAGCGCGTGCTGGTCCGTTAACGGTGAAAAGTCGACCACTGACACTTCTGATTCATGGACTCAACACGGACTTTAGCTAAAAGCATTTCTGCCAAGAGGTTGATACAAGGTTGACTTCATTCATTGAATATCCAGGTATGTTATCTCCATATTTACACTGGCCTTTTCTCCGTTGTTGTTAACATTTTTCCAGTTTATTTGCATACTTACCCAAACTACAAATGAGCAGCATCAGTGATATTTTACTATAACATAAACTAGCCAAAACAGACGTTTTTATTAGCGGTTTGCTAAATATTCAAATAGTTAGCTATCTAGTTAGTTACCTAAATTCAAATAGTTAGCTATATAGTTAGTTACCTAAATTCAAATAGTTAGCTATATAGTTAGTTAGCTATTTGAATATTTAGCACATATACATAACTGTGATATTACATTAACCAGGTCTTCTTAAACTTTACAAAAAACCTAGACCCCAATAAATGTAAAGCCCCGGACCGACCCCAAACCTGCGTGTCTGACTTTACATGGAATATTCGCTGTCAAATATTGTGTAATAGTGCTAATTTATTTTAATGTATTTTTATGGAATTTATAAAGATTCCTTTTTAATGCTGACAATTCATTTGGGCTTGTTTTAAGACCCTACAGACAGTGTTTAAGACCCTAAAATGTCCCAGGAGTCTAGTTTGGAAACCACTGAGGTCAACTTGGCAAAAACCTTGTCTAAAAAGTCTTTTAGTGACTTTAAAACTGCGTTTCAATTAGTAGTGCATTTATTAATATTATTGTGTATAACATTTAATAGACCTTTATGAAACGACTGATTGAACAACAAAGATTTTTTTTCTTCTAAATCCCTAATAGCACCATTATTCTCCATGGATTGGTTTATATACCATGTGTCACTGTGGCCACATGTCTTTCAGATTTAGGGAACATGATGTTGTCTTTGGACAGCATGAGCGTCCTGAAGATTGTGCTGTTCATCTTTGAGGCTTTTTTACTGACCGACTGTGCAAGAGGTGAGAGCTGCTTCATAAATGTTCTTTTTTTTCCTAACTAATATTGTGTGTTTTGAACCTGGACGGTAACAACAGATTATAATTCAAGTTGACTGGCTGGTTTCTAGCGAGCATGAAGAAAGTCTCAGTTTTCACACTGAGAAGTAAGAAACGGAAAACTAAAAAAAAAAAGTCTCTAAACGGAGACCAAAATCAACACAGGGCAGGGGAATGAGAGAGGGCAAGCCAACCCCTACCCCCAGTTTGTGTGTGTTTCAGGCATGGCTGTGTGTGTGTGTGTGTGTGTGTGTGTGTGTGTGTGCGCGCACATGTACACATTCACTGCAGTTAAACCAAACAAACATCATCCATCAGCTTCCCAGGGCGAAAGAACTCAAGTCACTGTCGGAGTCCAGCTCTCCCATGGCTGACCAAGAGACTGTCTCACATCTGTGTATGTGTGTGTTCATGACCAAAACACTGAGTGGAGAGTGGGAGACCTCAGTCTGACCACAATTCACTGCAGTGTTTATTGTGCCAATATCAATACGTTACTTTATAAAGACAACTTACAGTGAGCTTGTCAACAGGTCATGAATAACTGTCGAGGCAATTTCAATCATTTCATCCACCATCAGCGACTACTGAACCATGTCTGATGCAATCCAGTACCGTGAGTCAAAGACCTAGGCAAAACTTGAAACTACACTCCGACTTTTATGGGAGAGATCTGAAAGCCAGACACTTTTCTCCGGAAGACCACGCACTGGCAAAATAAGCAGGCTCCATAGCGCTCTCCTTATTCTCCAGCTCAGGGTGGAAGTGAATTCAAGAGGCGACTGATAGCCACATGCAGGTATTGTACCTATCAGGGCTCAAGGTAGAGGGGGCAGGAGGGGGATTGGCGGCGATTTATAGGGTGAGATTAGATCTGTGCGTCTGCAGACAATGCCTCATTCACCGTGTGGTAGACGTGCCTTCACGGCAGAACTAAACCAAAAGTAAACAAGACGTGAAGTCTAAATAAGATTAGACAGGCAATTTTGTATGTTTGTAGATTAGCAGATGCTGGTGAAGGAAGAACCTAAAGGAGAATGTGATGGGATGGTGGAGGTCCAATGGGTCTGAACTGATTTAATGTGAGACAAAAGGAAGAAGTTTTCATAATTTCTCTGAAAGTGTTAACAGAGGCACAGGCAGATATACACATCAGCAGATGTGTAGTTGGCAGGCAGCGTTTTTGAATGATGCTTGACAGTCTGTGAAGTACTAATATCCCACAGTTTCCCCAGCAGAAGCACTGATACAGTGAGTTCTGTGTTACAGTCCAAATGCAACAGCTTGACTCTGACATCCTGCGAAATACAGTCAGAGGGTTTTGATTCGAGGCTTGTGCTTTTATAGTTAAGCCAAGGCCAGAAAAAGCTGTAAAAGTGTCCCTGTAAAATTTAACAATGTATGATGACATCTTTGACAAATGTAAATTAAATAATAAAGGACAGGCCGTCTTTAACTTACGTGTGAAACCGTAAAAACACGCTGGAAGTATTACTTTCAAACAATTCACGTGAGAAGACAATAAGTTTGGGCGAACGATTTTAAGCCTGTTGCTGTCAGTCATCAGGCGACATCTGACCATGGACCCCCTGCCCTTGTGCCCCTTACACACACAGGCACATATGGCCCTCTCCACTGCAACGACTTTGCAACTGGCAAAGCAAGAATTATTTCTTAAGAACCCCCGCACTTCCTCCACCCCAGCGCCTTCTTTCCTCCCCCTCTGGTGCTCCGCCACCCCCAGCAGCTGGAGGAGGTGCTCAGTGATGTGTCCCAGCAGAGCCTCTAATGTGGTGACAGGCCCGGGGACCACTGGGCTCCACTAACTGAGGAATGCAGCAACCTGGACATATGGATCTGCAGAAAAGCACCCTGGGAGAAACAGAGAGGCACCAGGTGTCTCTGCTATGCACCAGAACTAGTTAATAATGAACACACACACACACACACTGAATGGTAAAGTTTTGATGCATTTTAATTAGAAACAGGCATCAAATACAGTTGTGTCCTTTTGGCCATGGATGTGACTCCGCTTTATTCCTGTTTTCTAATTCCACACACATGTTTGCTTCACCTGGAGTTAACTGGTGAAGTTTGGAGCATGCAAACTGCACTCAAACTGAGACCTTTTTGGAAAATATACATTTTATAGCAGAGTTACGTCATTGTTTCATAACAAGAAGGTACTAGGAGATAAATTCTATGCCAAGGGCTTTTAAAATCACAAGGCCATTTGGCTTTAAGACTGTTTTCCATTTCCTTTAAACATAATGAGGCTAGTTTCTCAGTAACCAAATGCCCCAAAGTCCTCTTATTTTAAATAGCTTCTGAATAGTAAGAAGGTGTAACAGTGGTGTTCTAGCTCCTGGGCCAAGCTGGGGTTGTGGGGGGGGGGGGTCGTGCTGAAAAAGCTTGGCCGTGCTTCTGCTACAATCCTTGTCCAAGTAACACATGCTCAATTTAGGTATTAGAAATGAAATCAGTTTCATGTTATGTATTGTTTTCCAGCTCACAGCAAACAGTGCAACACAAGGGAAGTCAAAACATCTCTCAGCTTCTGCTTCAACTCTAATCTGTGCGACTTTTCAACGCATCACCTCCAATTTTCGGTGTTTTCCAAAACCAGAAATCCAACACTGTCAGCCACCTTTCTGACACGTCCCCCTTCTTTTTTCCTGCTTCTCTCAGCATTTCCTCCCATTTACTACCAGTGTAAAGTTAAAGGAAGTGAGTTAAGTTAATGTGCTGTCGTTAAAACAAGACATTAGCTGACACTTACTCCTACCCAGCCTTACTCAATTCTTCATAACCCCTATTTACTAAGTCTGGGTCCATTTGCCGAGAACAATGGATGGATTATTACGTGTGGCGGTCCCCCAGGTTGGACAGTGATTCATTTTAAACACTCTTGATCCCTGTAGACCAGACTTATTTGCTATCCATTAAAACTCACAGTTGACGGGGGTGACTCTCTTTACTGAGGTGCTGCCATTTAAAGGTGCGTGAGAAAAAAGTTACGAGAGTGATGGAACGCTGCTTTTGTGCGTCTGAATATATATGTGTGTGTGTGTTTTATTAAACAGACTGAAATTACCCTGAGAAAAGTCGTGATAATGAGACATTCAAGGAGCACAGGGCAATTTGGAAAACCTCAGAGATATTTCAACAACTAATCCTGCTCCACGTCCTTCACCCCCAAACCAGGTGGAAATAATATTCCTCCTGCTACGATCCCTCTGTTTCTATTAGGGAAATAATGTTACCACCACTATAACAATCCTTGTTCCCCATCTATCAGCACAGACTGCTGACCCTGTCGGTTCCGAAGGAAACATTCAGACAGAGGAATGTGCCAGACCTCACCCCTGCAAGAGGAAAGAAAGGAAGGGGCTGTAGCTGTGATAAGTAGTCATAATGGAGGTCAGTCAGTGTTTACTTTAGCAGGGTCATATAATCCCTGCGAGCAACACTCCCCTCACTGGCTGACTTTAATGGACGCTTCAATTAGCATTCATGTGGAATTTCAACAAGGCATTGTACACTCTCAGTATTTGACACTTTCAGCTGTATGCTAATGCTGAGATGCACATGAGGAGAATTACATTTTCTTTTTGTTTATTAAAAAAAAAAAAAAATCTAATTGAATCATGTAAAGGTTTGTGTGTACAATGCTCATTAGTTTGTTTGGGCAGTTGGCTCTGGGAGTGTTTTCAGACCACACACACTCTTCCTGCTGGCTGAATGGATTTGGGTTCAGTTAAATAGAATTCCTTTTGCTCCTGTTAACCTTCACAAAACTCATGTGGCTGCTTACAAAGTGCACACAGAGGTGCCAGACTGTCACCATTCAGATGATAATCAACTTTATGTGCTTCCCTGGTCCAACTTGCAGGATTTACCAGACATTTGAATAATACATTTTGTTAATGGACAGCTGTTTAGTGTTAAATAAGCATTTAATGGTACTGGACATTGTTTAGACTCCACAGTTCAGGCTGCTGTGTTACACCCTTGGCCCGAGAGCAAGAGTGGACTGATGGACTGGAAGTGAGCCTGTAGGTGGGGGTGAGGGTCTGCCTCACTGGAACCTTACAAGTGACCTTACAATAACATTTTAGCTCCACAGTGGGAAGTGTTTGTCTTGCGCAACCCCTCTTTCTAAGCTTCATTTCTCCAGTCCCGCTCTGTTTTCTCTTTTTTCTTTTGAGGATCCAAGTCGTGGTGAGGGACACCCCCCTCCTCCTCCTCCTCCTCCATCATCCCCCCTCTAGTTCATTTGTGCTCCACACATGTCCACCAAGTCATTTCAGCAAGTGAAATGATGAGATTTCAATTGCTCTCCCTTTTCACCCCTCAAAAGGAGAAGGCAGATTTTTTTCCTCTAGATTTGAACTTGTAGATTTATGATTCAGACCATGAATCTGCACTCAGCTTGAAGGCAGGAGGTGCAGAAATTGAGGCTTTTCTTTATATGTCTCCAGAGGCATTACATTTTCATTTTGTCCCTTTGTATTTACAAACGTACGTACATTCGTCTGTCCATCCCATTCTTGTGAATGTGATATCTCAGGAACGCTTTGAGGGAATTTCTTCAAATTTGGTACAAATTTCCACTTGGACTCAAGGATAAACTGATTAGATTTTGGTGGTCAGAAGTCAAAGCTTAAGGTCACTGTGACCTATAAAACAGATTTTTAGTCATAACTCAAGAATTCATACACTAATTATGACAACATTTTACACAAATGTCTAACAGGATAAAATGATGACATTTTATATGCAAAAGGTCAAAGGTCAACATCATTGTGACATCATATTGTTCTGCTACAACACTTTTCTTGCCATTATTTAACACCATAACTCAGGAACAAAAGAGGAGATTGTGACCATATTTTACATTTGTTTGGATAATGAATTGGTGACACTAGTCTTGGGTGTCCTGATTGTATAGATCTTATGTGCTACCGGGTTGAAGATGTGTGTGAAGCATCCACGTTTTAGAATTTGTAGCTTCTTTGCAGCAGCATCCATATTTGAAGCATTGTAGTCCACCACAAGCTCATTGGTTTTGATGATATTGAGCTTCAGGTGATTGTCGTTGTACCAGGTGACAAAGCTCTCTATCAGTCACTATATACTGTATGTTATATGAGTCTGGATTATTGACTGTATATGTCAATGGTCTGGAAAGACATGGTTGTAAAGCAACTTGAATGAGGTATTCAACTGCAAGGCGGTAATTCTGGTTTCTCCCTGTTTCTCCATGTCTTTCCTCTAGCATTGGCTTTTTGTTGCAGCTTCTGGCCTCTCCTCTGTTTAGCCACTTTTGCGACAAAACCTAGAAAGCATACCATGAAGACCTTTTGTTGTCTCGGGTAACATATTTATACTGTATTTATGTTTTTATGATTGCCTTTGGGATGTTGCTGCGCAGGTTTGGACAAGTTATTGTGATGTTAGTGAATAAAAGGCTGATTTAAACTGCAGAAATATTATCCTGCCCATCTTACTGTATGTACATGCCACAGCCTGCTTGAATCTGTGCTGCCGCAGCTTCACACTGACTTATCAGAATACCAAATCAGGCAGCCAGGACGATGATGAGCTTCCTTTCTTATTTTTTGAATGCTCTGTACCATCAAGTCTTTCATTGTTTTCTTCTCCCTGATTATGATTTTGGGGAGAATCTAGGGAGCAGTTTTGTGCTAGTCATCTTTGTACTTTGATCAACATCATCAACGGCTCACTTCGAAAGTTTGTCTCTCTTTGTATATCTTCCATCTCCTCCTCTCTCTGAGGCTTTCATTAAAAATCACTTGTTGTCCCGACAAACTCTCACACACACACACACACCAACCCTGCTGTTCTGAAGTCAAAAGGTTGATTGAAAGTTATAGTGGTGGCAACAACGATGGCTGGCTGAGCCTGAAGAAAGCCGAGCCAGGGGACAGCTGGGATAACAAGCTCTGAATGAGGCCTCCCCTGCCTTTGACACACTGTGCTGCCGGGTTAAAGACACCCCTCACACACCCCCTCGGACCCACTTTCCAGTTTCTACCAACCTCCCCGCC
>JBBPCS010000374.1:7847470-7917107 GCA_037974645.1 Hollardia meadi | reverse complement strand
CCAACCTCCCCTCCACACCCCCCCCCACACCCCCCCCCCCCCCCTTCAGTTCAGATGAGCTTCAGTGAGACCCCACATGGCTTTGTGGCTTTTTCACTTCCACTTTGTTTTTCATTAGCAATTCTTTTGAGTGACCTCGGAAATTCTATGTGCATTGTCCCCATTGATTGAGGTTATAAAGAGTCTGCTCTGGGCGATTGCTTGTCGCAGTACATCAGAATAGGAGTTTTCATTGCGAGCTGTCATGATGGAATTTGTACCCATTTCCAGCAGCAGCATTTTCTCTCAACACTGGAGATGAGGCAAGGAGGCAAAGAGGCCCTGATTTTTCATTAAGGGGACCTTTGTAATGAATGGAAATATATGTCCCCGCCTTGGCTTGAATGGGATAAGGGCAGAAAAATCATTTCAGGAGCAAAGAGTATAATCTGTCATATTTTATAGCAAGGCTACTGCTATCCCAGACTGGAATTCTATACCATGCAGTGAAACTGATTTGATTTCCTCATGTGTTGGAATGTGAGTTTTGGCCTTGGATCAGCCCCCAGACTGGATGTACTTGAGTTAGACACTTGGCAAATCGATGTAAAGCTCTATTCATACAGTTATTCTGTCTAAATGGAATATTAGCTAAACTGACCAGGCAGGCAGGCCGTTCCTCCTAATCACACTTTGTTTTGACATTGCTGGGCTGTCTTGGTTGACACACCTCTTCAATGTGGAGGTCGGGGACAGTACCGATGGAGTGGCATACTGGGGTGGTGGTTCGCATTTTTAAGAAGGGGACCGGAGAGTGTGCTCCAATTACTGGGGTATCACACTGCTCAGCCTCCCCGGTAAAGTTTATTCCAGGGTGCTCGAAAGAAGGCTCTGACCAATTGTCGAACATCGGATTTAGGATACCGTCCTGGCCATGGAACAGTAGACTAGCTTATTTCCCCATGCAGCTTTGCTAGAGGCATCATGGGAATTTGCTCATCCAGTCTACATGTGCTTTGTGGAATCCTGTGGGGGACACTGCGGGAATATGGGGTACCGGGGTCGTTACTTCAAGCCATTCTGTCCCCATATGACCAAAGTGAGAGCTGTGTTCGCATTCTCGGCACAAAGTCAAACACATTCTCAGTGGGTTTTGGACTATGGCTGCACCTTGTCACTGATTCCGTTTGTGATATTCATGGACAGGATCTCAAGGCCGGGGTGAGGAGAGTGTCCGGGTTGGGAACTTCAGAATTGCGTCTTTGCTTTTTGCAGATGACATGGTTCTGTTGGCTTCATTTGCTCGTGACCTTCAGCGTGCACTGGGGCAGTTTGCAGCCAAATGTGAAGCGGCTGGGATGAAAATCAGCACGTCCAAGTCCAAGGCCATGGATTTTTGTCAGAAAATGGTGGATTGCTCCCGCCAAGTTGGGGGTGACTTACTGCCCCAAGCGAGGGAGTTTAAGTATCTCTGGGTCTTGTTTCACGAATGATGGAAAAATGGAGGGTGAGATGGACAGGTGGTTTGGTGCAGCATCAGCTGTAATGCGGGCATTGTACCAGACCATTGTGGTGAAGAAAAGTCTGTATGCAGAAGTAGACCCAGAACTCACTGGAGGGATTATATGTTCCATCTGTCCTGAGAATGCCAGAGGATCCTCCAGGAGGAGCTGGAAAGTGTTGCTGGGGAGATGGATGTCTGGAATACCCTGCTTAGCCTGCTGCCACCACGACCCGATACCCGATAAGAGGAAGATAATGGGTGGATGGATTTATTGGATAGTTGGCAGTAGAAATTCAGAGGATTCAACATGATGTAACAGAAGTTCTTGCTGCAGGACGTCTATTCTTGTCATCGGCTGCCTGTTACTGTGCAGGTCACCTTAAATAAAAGGACTGTATAGCTCAGTGTGGACAGTTGATTAACAAAGAGTGAGACAGCCAGATTGGCAGACAGAGATGGATAGAGGGCAGTGACCTTTATACAGCTGAGGAGTAAGGTGAACTGGGAAAGCACTGAACAAATTGTCACTGTGAAAGAGTGAGTACCACATTGTAATGACAGGCTCAACAGCTCCAAGATGACAGATTGATTTCAGACAATATTCCTGGATTGTCAAGAGGCCCCCATTGCTGTCAGTGAGAGCTTTGCCAGTTCCTCCACCCCCTTCATCTGTCTCGCCTTGCTTCTCCCAGCTCTGTCTCATCTGTGTCTCACCAGCGTTTCTCTTTCCCTCGCCCACTCCTCTGCTAGCCCCTCCCTCCCTCCTGCCCTGGTCTGAATTGCTCCATTCTGCCCAAACACTCCTGCTACAACACAGTCTGTCATTGGCCCTCTCCTGCAAAGACCTTGTTGACAAAGGCGCTGGTGTAAAGCGCTTCCCAGTGTCACGGAGATTGGCTGATCCTCGAACTGTACAGTGGTGTAGGGTTTCTGGAGAAGGAGAAATGAGGGGAACTCAGTGCCAGGCTCGGTCATCATCATCATCAGACAGACATAACCACAACACACACAGGCACACACAAAGACACACACTGGTCTGCTGGTGACAGCATGTCTGGCTCAAAACAGTCTTGTTTACAGCCTCTGTGCTTGTTTGCCAGTCAGTAGAACATCAGTGCACCTCAGGGCAATGGTGGCTTGACTTAATAAGACATCTGTATCTCATTCAGCACCTCCAGACTGGACTCCAACTGTGCCAACTGTACACAATGAGCCAAAACTAGGTTGCTTAGCTTTTAGCTTTTCAGCTCCCACTGTGGAATGCAGGAAGGTTGAAGGAGGAGGCATGCAGGGAGTGGCAGGATGCACCTCAGTGTTGACTGATGGAGGCCATGAAACAACATAAACAGAGCTCTCGTTAATATGTAGAGACAATGTAACAGACCGCCAAGGTTTATCGTCCAGCAAGCATGCTCTGTAGAAGTGGTTCCCAATGTTTTTGGCAAAGCAATGTCTATTTGTGTCCCATCGTCATCTGTTGCATATTTTCAGTATATGGGATAGAGGGACAATACGCTTTTAGTGCAGACTAAAAAGTGTTCATAAAACAGAGCAGCGAAAACTATCAATTTCTGATTTAAGTAAGCTCCATATATGGCTGCTTGTGTAACTAAACAGTTAGCAAATTGAATTGAATTGAAAGTTTGGCTTTTTCTTAGATGAAAAAAAGGCTTTTGTAGAAAAGACTTTATATTCTTAAAAACTAAATCAAGTATTGGTACTGAAACTTGGGTATCATATTAGCACTGTCCTGCTCTCTCTGTTTTTCTTTACATATTTGAATAATTTTTGAGGCCTGAAAATCAAGTAATTCTTAAGTAGTTTTGGTTCCCAAACATTTTGGCCTCCAGTCCCTTAAAATAAAACATTGTCTACTTGTGATAGGGTTTAGGGTTGGGACATGAATTATGTGCGACCAACCAACCTTCTCACATTATATTGTTATGAGGAATTTTTACAGTCCTGAAGAGGTATTTATATTCAGTATTTCACAAGCAACAGGCACTAAATTCGAGAAAAGTCAGAACAAAAGAACTGTTTCTTCCTCCCGTTGTATGCGATTAAGTACGACTCTAAAGTAAGGGGTTAAATCTTAAACAGGCTTTGTTGTCTGTGACATGAGGACCACAGTATAACTTTCATATCTGTGTGTATTTGTGAGAGAGAATAAGAGACAATACATGTGTTAGTGTTCACACAATGCCCCTTTCAGTGCCAAGGGGTCAGTCCATCTCCAAACATATTATACAGTAATAAACAGGTGCTCATTGGTGCCCTGCTCTGTATTGAGAGAGAGAGAAAGGTCTGTTTGAGTGTGTCATGTGGCTGAGGCTGAGCCCGGGCCAGGGAGTGGGGTGTGAGATTGTTGGGATTCCTGGTTACTGCCGCCTGGGCCCACCTAATCCCCCTTCACTCCCCTATGCAGCCCTTCTCTCCTTGTGAGCTGTGTGTTAAAAGAGGCCTCTCTGCCATCTTAGCCTCTGCTCCCTGCCACTCTTTAAATCAAGCCTCCTCTCTTTAACCCTCACCCTCCCCTCTCTCTCCTTGGCCTTTTTTTTTTTTTTTTAAATATGTCTCCGCTCCTCTGACCCCGCTGTCTCTTGTCTGTCACTCTTTCTGGCCTTTCTTTCCCTTCCCAGTCTCCCTCCTGTTGCCTCTCCCCTGATAAGTGGCCCTAAGCACACACTCAGCCCCCGTGTGTGCACCAGGCCTTAGCCTAATGGAGTGAGATAAAGCGACTAGAGTGGCACTCACTGTGCGCTCTGTGACAGGACCAGTGAATTACTGACTTACATCTGCATGAAGCATTATGCTACTGAATTAGTGTTATTGTTTTCTATTTACTAAGAATATTTCAGAAAAGTGTCTTTATTTGTATGTACCATTTCCACCGAAACAGAATGACTGAATGGTTTTTGCAGGTTTATACTTTTTTTAAAAATAGAAACTTCTCATAGTCAGTCAACAGTACCTTCATAACACTTAACTAGTTACAATATTTTTCTAGAAGTTATGTGACTTTTTGGCTATAGAGGCAATACTTTCATAGCGTCTTGTTTTTTTCATAAGATTTGTTGATACAGAGTATTGCCATCCTTACCATTTAAAAATCATGGAAAAGGAAAACAACAAAAAAGAACAAAATGAGGAGAAGATTGGACCAAAAATCCCCCAATGACCCCAGTCTAGACAACAGTAGTCAATTAAGTACTGGCATGTACCAAAATTCTTATTTTTTTTATCAGAGCAAGGAAGCTCTTAAAAGGTAATATGACAACTTTCAACAGAAAAATTCCATCTCTCTGTATAGCGCTCGACCAGGTAAAACATTGGAAAAGCAATTTATAAATGACTCCAGTTGTAAGACAAAATGGCCGCTCCAAAAACATTACATGAAAGGCCTCTATTAATTCAAGTTAAAGACTTTATATAAGGTCTCCTTACTTTTCCTGGCTTGTGGAATTATGGAAAAGTATGGCGTTCTTATGGAAAATCCTTGAACTGAATTAAAAGGGGCTTTTCATATAATCGAATTATCAATAAGTTATAAAACAGGAGGATTTCTCCCAGGAAAATGTTAGCTGAGGCAGTCTGGATCCTGATGTATCTTGTCTCATGATCATTTTAATATGTAGGTGATGTACTAAATAACAGTAACACGTACTAAAAATATGGCATTTACTTTTTTCCTGAGGGTTGGTGTTTTATTTCATTTTGAAAAATAATATCTGTCCAGTTAATATGACAAGCAAACAAATATTTATGTCTAACTTATTTATTTTGGGTGGAGCCAGGATTTTTGTGCCACTCTAGTTACAGATGGTGGTAGTATGGAGTCTACAAAAACACACACCCAGACAAAGACAGCCGGGGCCAGGCGAAGGCAGTCAAGTTTAATGAAATATGGCAGCTTGGAGTTCAAAGGCTCCACAGTAGGGGCTGTTAAGGGTAGGCCGCGTGATGGAGATGTTTCCAGAAGCTTTATGACGCTGGAGTAATTTCTCTGCTTCTTTCCTCTTCTTTTTGATCAGGGGTCGGCAGGACCCTGTTGTTCTGGAGCCATTATTGAAGGAAGCAGCAACGTTATTCCAGTGATTCTGCTTTAGTCAGATAGATTGACTTGAGCATCGTATTCTCTTTACCTCTTTCTTTTTATTCCACCCCTTTCTGCTGTTTCTGTAGTCCCTCATGTCACCCAATAGCTCCTCCTGTACCATTCCCACCACCAAAGCAGTTGCTATTGAGCCCACATCAGATGGTGCCGAAGAAAGAGCCATTGTCTCGGCTGGTCTTACCCCGCTCTTATCTATTGATTGGAAAGCCGAGAGGAGAAAATAATGGGTATTGATTACCACACAGGGTGAGGTTGCTGGGCAGGACGTCTGGAGGGGTAAGAAAAGACGGCATTCTTCACCCTCCGCTGCCCCGCTGCTGTCAGAACAGCCTCTACATATCCAGTCCCCTTTCACCCTGTCACTGCCCCCTCCCCTCCCCTCCTCCCTCCCTCCCTCCCTCACCTCACCTCCTTTCTTGAATTGCCAAGATGGCTCTCTGCCTCTCTTTCTCTCTCACTGTTTTATGCCGATATTTATCTCTGCTTGTGAAATGTATAGCCGAGGGCAGCAGCAGGCTCTGCACAGAAGCTCTGGCCTTTCACACACTCCCCGAGCTGTGGTGTCAGCCTCACCTTTCACCCTCACCCAGCGACTCCAGTCTCAAATAAAGTCACAGACTCTGGATTTGGTTTCTAGCTTTCATGTAGTTTTTTATGCATTTTCTTTCTTACCTCTTATGTCCCTTGAACTCGACTTTCTTTTTTTCCATCCATTTTGTTACTTTTTTTAATTATATAAGTGCTACTGAGGTTTTAAGTGATAGAATATTTCGCTGGAAGCACAGGCTCCATTAAACTTCCTCTCTTATGTTTGAGATTTGTCTGCTCTTGCATGGTCTGCTGAGCTAACACAGTGCTGCTGAGTTAGAAGAAGCATATTGTTGCTGCTATCTGCCTCTCTTCTTTTTATCCATTATGTAAATACCACATATTGAAGACACATTCATTCAGATCAGTGTTTATCTTAGTAATGAATGAACTGTTGCGATGAAGACATTCTGGCAGTTGGCTGGAGATTAAGGATGAAATACTTTTTATTAGAAGATGTTTACAGTGTTGTTTGAATAACTATATCCTGCATTGGGTAGATTGTGTTATGTGCATTATCAAGTTGTTCTCATTGCCGTTGGTTAAGTTCCAGGTGTTCGTTATTGGAGCGGCTGTCAGCAGCCAAACCAACCTTTTATTGAGATGTTTGCATGGTTAGAAAGACCAAAGCACTCTGTGTGGGAGGAAAATGCATGTACACATCATTACAAATCCACAGGTGTTTAGTAAAAGAAAAAATAAACGAGGAGAGAGGTACCAGTACATCTGAACATTACTCAAATTTAGCAGCCTTTGTAGGGTTTTGTTTTTTTGTTTTTTTTTCGATTTTCCTCTTTCCTAACATATTTTCCTCCATGGATGCCTGCACGTCAGATCAACAGTTCATTAACCCGCTCACAAGGGTTTGTGAAAATGGCTATATTTAGTCTGAATCACAAGCATGCCTCTTATTGAATGTGCCCCTTTCTCTTAAAATAATCCATCACCAAATTGAGCAAAGAAAAACAGAGCTAATTCTGAGAGTCGCCAGCCCTCCTCCTCCTCCTCCTCTTCCTGCACTATGAAAGATTCCATTCACACATGGGGTTCGGCTATAATAAGGAGTGCCGTACCAACGCTGCAATATGGGAAGGCCCATATGTTCATGTGTATCATTTTCCATTTAGAGAGCAGCTAACAATTCTAACAATTTGAGTAAACACTCAGCAGTTGGTCATAAATCTAGAAGTTTCCCATTCATCACAGCCTTGGTAGAAGACTATATTGCTTAGTTCAGCAACCGGGAGAGAGACTCAAAAGACTGAAGCTAAAGCAGCAGAGAAAAGTGCAGATATAGTACATTTTAGCTCCAGTATGGTGTGATTACATGGTCCATTCTTACATCTTGAACTAAGTAGCATACAATCAAGCAGATAAGGCAATAATTTTCCCTTTTCTCAGAGTTTGATTTTTTACAGAGGACCTCTGTGTGGTAGTTTCAAAGCTTTCAACTCCAAGGTTAAGAGAACCTGTCCTTGAGAGGGAGGAGGCGGAGGAGGAGGAGATTCTCTGTTGAAGAAAGGATAGTGGTCATGCACACAGCAAAAATACTTATTAAGTTGTTCAGACATTGTCCTTGATTTCAGCACCTCTTCATGTCTTGTTTTTCAAAAGGACTTCAAAAGGGTTTTTTTTAAGAGCGGAGATGGAGGGAGGAAATCATTTGTTGCACATTCCTTGCACTTGGAGCAAAAGCCAAAGTTTCTAGTTTATTAAGCCAAAAAAGGAGGTTAGGAGTCTTCCTGAATAACCCAAGTTCACGATTACATAGACCTTTATCACAATTAAAGAAACAGTTTGGGAAATGTGGTTATTTGTTTCTGTTTTTGCAGATAGTTGACTAGATAAGGAGCTTGATACCACTTTACCTGTATTGTTAATATAAGGCTACAGCCAGCAACTGGTTAACTGAGCTCAACACTAAAGGGGCCAGTATAGTTGGTCAGACGGAAACCCTCTCCTCCTACACTTAAATGACGTCGGAAAACCAAAAATCCAACATTTCCACACACTTCTGCCATGATTGGCCAACCGTGCAAAGATGAGAAAGGAGTCAGGGTTTGAACTTCTCTCCCATGCTCTTTTTTCAAACAATTTCTGTCACTTTTTAGGTGAACAACTGATTGCCTTTCCAGAGTCTGAAAATGTGCACCATTATTTCCAATATTAGCTCTAGACTTAGACTTTAGACATTATTGTCTCAAAGGGGAAACTCTGAAGCTCTAAAGCTTAGTAATTAACACATTTTTATCTTGTTTGTTTAATCCATTTAAAACATAGTTATTATAAATTGTGCTTTTACAGGGGTTATGTGCTGGTGGGTGGGTTTTCTTACCTTTGGTGTTTCTCCTGGTTTCCACTCTTTGTGTCTAAGCAAAGCTAACCATACAGCTGCTGGCTTTAACCTTATATTTAGCATACAGATATGAGAGTGCTGTCGAACCCTATTTCCCAAAATGTTGAACAATTGCTTTAAATTTTTAACCACAGTCACATAGCAAAAGGAAAAAGAAGTACAGTCTACAAAGAAAACTTTAGTAGTAAAGGGCTTAAAAAGCAAAATTTAAAGAAGTGCCCTGCAAACAACACTGCAGAGTTTTTGCAGTGCAGCGTTGTATATTTTTTACAAATGGAAAGATTATTTTGTGACTTTATTTTCACAAAAAGAATATAACTCTCAAGAAATGTCCTTTCAGCTTTCAGAAAATCTTTGTTTGACAGAAACAGTTCCTATGCTGTTTCACTGTGTTTTGACACTTTGTTTCAGCTGAACCTTTGACATGAATCAGGCCTTGTTTTTCTACGTCAGTCCCCGCCATTAATCCAGAAGGAACACATGGTTGAGTGTTTTGCAGGACCATAAGTCAGAGGAGATAGCTAAAGCTTCTTTGGTCAAGATTTAGCAGAAATGTGTGTATGTTTTTTATAATGCAGTTCAATCTTTTTCATTATCAACTCAGTCCATATGAGCTCCTGCAGCACCAAGCCAACTCGGTGACCTGTTTGTGGTCCTAAAGCAGAGTCTGCAGAGACAGAAACCCAACAGTGAGCGCCTCTGTTCTGCTTTCCTGCTAGCAAAGTAATGAAATATGGGCCAGCTGACAACGGCCAAAAAAACTGTGGTCGCGTTTTCTACGATGACATAAACAATGACACTTCCAATTTCCTGTGTACACTGTAGACCAGGAAAGGCCATCCACAGAGAGGAAGGAAAACGATAAGTGTGCTCATGCTTGGGTAAGAAAGACACAGAAACAAAAAAGAGTTTTGTTGCATGACTTATGAACCTTTTTTTAAGAAAATATGAGAAAGATCAGCGTTCTTAACATCAGAGGTCATCAGCCCAACAGTCCAGATGTTGTACCTGCAGCTGAGATACATCTGTACAATGTGATGAATAAAACAGCAAGATGGAGTTACCTGTGTCACCTTCCCCCACTGCTGCCCCATCAGTATAATGAACTTCTTGTTTACCATATGTGTGAAATGCACCAAAGGAATGTGACTCTGTGTGTGTGTGTTTTTGAGCGTGTGTATGTATGTGTTTGGGAGAGGCCATGTGTACTTACCCTCCCCATTGTTTTTACTGCTACCAGACCAGCCATTTGTTCTGAGGCACAGACTGTGCTCTATGTACTTTTGAGGGCTGTTGCAGGCAGCTTTAGGGTTTGGTTGCATTTCCTCCCCCTCTTTCGCACCCCCAATCTCCTGTTTCTCCTCAGTGTCTAGTCTGCTCAGTAATTCAGGGTTTTGTTTAGTTTTTGGTGGGGGGTTAGTTGAGTGCCTGGTGCTGTGTGAGCAGGCCTCCTAACACCATCACAGGGTGTTTCGGCCCGCTCCACTTCACCAGATCTGAGGGAGCAGACCTGAGCCAATTAAGAGCAGGGAGAACAGGCTGCTGTCCATCTCACTGAGACCCGCCCCCCTCATCGCTTTGATCTCTTGCACGCTACGCAAAACCAGAGCCAGAACCATTTACCCTCTCTGTGCAGGCAGTGGACAACAGAGCTTGTCCAATTATTACAATCTGGTTTCGACATTTCTGGGCAATCAGACAAAAAGATGACAAATTACCTGCATCTCATTCTATCTGCCCATATCCGAGCTGGTTTTAGAGCTGTTTTAGTCAGTGAAATCAGGATTCAGATATTAAATTAATATTTTTGAAATTGTTTACTTATTTCATAATGTAAATTTTTGTTCCTAATGCACCCCATTGTGTCTTAATAGTTGAGGTGAGCTTCCACTAATTTCCAAAAGGTCAGTGGTTTTCAATGGAGACTTGAATGTATTGCGGTTTATATCAGTTCCCAAACTGGGATAATGACTCCTCAAAGGGGTTGCAATATGATTAACAGGAGAGGAAAGAAGAAAAAAATAATTGTTGACTTTGGAAACAGCTGTTGGCAAAACTATCTCACCATAAGGTCCATTCAGTAGCTAATCTGGGGCTTTCGATTGAATGGATTGAATAGCACAATCTCATTGGCTGATGGATTATATTGAATGAATTTCTATTCTGTTTGTGTTTTAAGGATTTATAGCTGATGTTGGCTTAAATGTCTGGCTTAAATATTTAGATTAAAGCTCAAGAACAGCTACTTGTGGTGAGATTGTTTAGCCAACTAAAAAAACCTATTTTTGACACAAATTATATTTTTTAGTCTTTTTTTCACTTGTGAATTTCTGTCATTTGTACCTGTAAAGATTATTAAAACCTAACAAAATGTAAAAGGAAAATCATCCTAGGTCAAAACGCTGTGAATCGCTGGTCTGCATGATTTTTCATTGTCTTTTTCACCCTGAAAGGAACAAAATTCTGTGGAATTACTGTATACTTTTGATGTTTTTGAAACCCATGTTCAATGTTATTTTGGACTGCAGATTCAAACACATAATTTGTTTTTATTTTGCACCACCATATTAAGGTTTTCAGAAATTGGTTTCACAGAATTCTCCATTAATGTGGTTGTGCGTCCTCAGGACCTCCACGGGTGTCTGAGAAGGTTGCTCACAGACAGTCAGCACGCATTGGGAGCGCCATTAAGCTGCCGTGTCCAGTGGAAGGAGACCCTCCACCCCTCATAATGTGGACCAAAGACGGGCGCAACATCCACAGCGGCTGGATTCGTTTCCGTATCCTCCGCATGGGCCTGAAGATCAAGGAGGTGGAGGCAGATGACACAGGGACCTACATCTGCAAAGCCACCAATGGCTTTGGTAGCGTGAACATCAACTATACCCTCATCGTCATTGGTGAGTGCAGATGGAGTTTTATGTATCACATTCGATAGTTTATATAACCTATTACTCTGCAGGTTTGTGAGATTAGGTCATCAAGGATTGTAAAATGTGTCACTCGTTAAAAACTCAAGCTCGATAAAGTATCTTTAAAACATGAAGTGACCTGTCTGGTAACTAAAACCAGAGTCCGTGGCAGTGTGGCAGTCTCCTGATTTGTATGATCAGAGCACATCATCTTCCGCTGTGTTTTGAATCTATATTCATAACACCCTCCTGCAGTCAAAAATCTTGCCACAGTTCAAATGTTAAAAGACAGGATCACTCACAGAGGTCGAGGTCTAAAACAAGTGGATTTATGGAGGTTTAGTGGTTGATCCTCTCATCTATTGTATGTGTTACAGCCCCTGCCTCTCCCTGCCCAAAGTCAACAGCGGCATGGGATATTGTTTCATACCCCTTCATCCTCTGTGACTCAATTGGATCTCAAGCTCTTCCTTTTCCTGAGGCTACACTCTGTGGAGGCAGGAGGTCTGCAGCTCTGCAATAAGAAACATATTCAGTGTAATAGTGCCAGTTTGTCTTCAGACTCTCACACAGCTCTTGAATGGGGCCTGGGGGATTAAGCATAGTCTGACCGACTGTGTTACTCTGTGCATGTGCATACAGTGCATTTCCTGCACGAGAGCAGAGCATGATGAATGAGCGGAGTGGAGCGTGAAGGCTGTGTTTAGTCTAATTACTCTAAGATGCCTAATTAGGGCCAGAGTCTGTGCTATCGCTCTCTCTCACTCATAGGAGGGCTTCTGACAGCTGGGCTTCAGAAGAAGAGCCATAATCAAGCAGATGTGGAAAACACAGAGCACTTCAGAAAACGTGCTTTTTGCTGTAAATCATGCTCAATAGATGGAACCAAAGTTTATTTTAGGGTCCTCCTCAATATGAAGTTGCCAGTGTGTTCAAAGCGAGGGTGTCTGGCTGATTGTGCTTAAATGAAAGGTTGGAGATCATGGCACCGAGCCAGCTTTAATGTCAAGGTTCATACTACAGTTGTCTTATATAGTATCAAAGTCAGGCGTGGCTATGTCTGTGTCTGCATTGAACTTCAAGGGCACACAGAGTTTTTATATACGTCTTTGTGGAATACGTTCACAATCAATCATGTGGTGTATAACAACCACCATGTCATTTTAGGTTCGTTTCAAAGTTCTGTTGATTGGATACTGTCACAATCCTTGGTGTAATTTGATGGGATGGATAAAATCTATTCAGTGTTGTTGCACTACAGAAAGTAAATGTGGATTCTTTTAAGTGGGAAGTGGAGTCAATATGAATAGAAACAAACAAACAGCCAAATACATTGGTCGATATTTTTATTTAAACTCAAAAGAGTTAAGGATTGGGATTTTATTTTTCGTTTGGCATATTAGTTTTAATTGATATTAAAAAGAGTTTCTATATGGTGGCATCATTTTAGGGTTGCAAGATTAAATGTTAAATTAAAAGACATGATATAGAAAATGAATGAATAAAAAAATAGAAAACGCAACATTTTCAGAACTTTTATGTGTGTTTGCGATTGAAAATTCACAGTTGAAACATTTGAAATAACTGAAATGCTGAAAAAGTTGTAAAAGTTGTAGTTGAAGTGGACGTACTCAAAGAAGCAGAAGTATTAGTTCAAGTGTGAGCACTGAGAGGAGTTGAGACCACTGGGCTGTTTTGTCTGTGCAGTAGAGCCAAATACTGTACATGCTTATGAAATTCATTTTTGGGATTTAGATATTGATTTAGAGCTTGGAAATATAAAATTTTTGATAAATTAAACCCAACACATGCAGGAGACACACTTATTTAGCCAATTCATCTTGGTGATAGATAGCTTTTCCCCTGCAATGTGTACAAGTGACAAATAATTTGTCTGCTTTGGCTTCTGCTGCAGTGTGACTGAGTAAGAATGAAAACTTCAGTGAAAACAATTTAGGACTGCCGTGATCAAGCTCGCAGGGAGATCAGTTCAACCTGACTGCATGCGTTGCTCTACTCCCACTCTGTGATTACGTTAGTAGAAAATACCATTGGAAGTTTAATCATAAGTCCTTCTTGGAAACATATTTTTTTCAGGAGTGTTTTCACCCTTTATGGAGTTACTTAGAGACTTTTTGGCCTGACTCTTAATCCTGATCTGGTTTGTTCCATTTCCTACTTGTCCTATGGTGACGGTGAGTGCGTGAGAGACCGACTCAAGATACTGAGGCCCCATCACAAGAACATTCCCCCAACCCCTTTCTGCTCTCTTGTCCATCATCCCATTAGGCACTGGCAGGACATCACCACAGCTTGTGTTTTTATAGGTAATTGTTCCATGAGATGCATTACATTCTGGGCCTCATTGTCAAAATACTTCCAGCATTGAAGTCAGGGTAATAGAGCCAAATACGCCGCAATTATCATGAGCAACACTTTCCATTAATGTTGAATCGCCTAATTGTTAGCCATTGTAATTTAGTTGCGTGCAGTTAACTGTGGTGACGTGCTGGGAGTCCAATTATGTTGCTAAAAAAAGACCAGAGGAGAGATTATTCATTTGAGATACTGTAAATGAGGGGTAGCTCCCAGCATAGCCGTATCCATCATGTGAGTTTATTATCTTTACTGGAGGAAAAAAGCAAGAGAAGCAACTGCAGTCGGGGGAGAGGGGTTGACGAAATCCTGGCAGCTGTTCAAGTTCAGGGCCTAATGTGGAGAGTATAACTTTTTAAACATCGCCTGGGACCCGGCAGAGAAGCCAAGCAGAAGACAGACAGTAAGATAAAGAGACAGTGAAGACATGGGGTGAGATTGGAGGTGAGAGAGTGAGCCGGTTTGAAGGCTGATATAAGAAAGTGGGGGGGACACTGCGGCTGGAGAGATCCTCCCATCTGCCAGCGGACAGCCTGTCCTCCCCTGAGCTATCTGAAGAATCTGGTCAGTCAGTGCAACATGGCGCCTCCTCAATCCCTCCAGCTGGCTGTTTGGGCCTTGTTTGGGGTGGTCTCTTGACAACTGGCCCCCATCTCCTCCCAGCACCCCCACCAGGATAGACCGATGCATACAGCAACCTCTCCATCCTCAGCTGCTCAGGCTACAGCAGGCTTTATATTAGCATTAACACAGGATTGTCATATTAACATTTACAGTATTAGATTTTAATGCTTATGTCTGCACAGATAATATATTACAGAGCTAATGCAGAGCTGGCTCTTGCGGCATATTTTTCATTTGCTGCTCTCAGGAGACGTTGTCAGGCCAACTGTTGGATAAACTGCCCCGTGTGTGACTGATCACGTGTGGTAGCTTTTTGGAGATTTCCAGAATGTGATGCAAGGCCACTGCACATAACTTTCCTTGGACATTACAATGTCCCCAACAACATCTGGAGCTCATTGTGACCTCAAATCATCAGGCCTTTTCCTCTGATTCAGCTGGCACAGGAGGCCAGGGGAGAGAGTGTGTAGTGACCTGTTTCCTGTGGCTGGATTTGTGAATGAAGTGGGAGGGGATGGCATCAGACCCTAAACATTGTAGCGAGACCATGAATGGATTTAAGTTGTGTGGAATGAGGCTCATTGCATTTTAAACAATTGGATACTTTCTCTTGGAGCATTTACTGGCATATGCATGCACTTGAATCCTGACTCTTGTGAGTTGAGAATTTTCCATTTGCATAACATCGTTTTATTTTGGATTTTTGTTTGATCACTGATTCTATAACAATTTTCAGCTTTTACTTACTTTCCAGTACACCAAAACAGGCCTCTCATATTTAGAGGCCTTGATTATTTTAGTTTTCAGTCTCCCAAAAATACCAATAAAATATGGTAGCCATAACTCACCCTAGTATGCAGTCTAGTGAGCCAACATTGAGACAATAGTGGCAAGGGATAGCTTTAACAGGACAGACGTATAAAGGGTGCCATTGTTCCCCAGAATCGGCAAAAAGTAGAGAGGAAATAGATTCAGGGGAAAAAAGTCAAAAAGAAAACCCCGGCAGTGTGGGACCATGTTCTGTTTGGATTGGGAGGTTCAGGAACCGGGAGGAATGTGGATAGCCCAAGTGAGCAACAGAGAAATATTTCTTTCAGTGGAGGCTGTTTTTAAAGGAATGGGTTATTATAGTTGGCCAGTTAAACCCCTTCAAATAGCCATGACATCATGGCTGGGCTTGGTGCTCCAGGGGACAAACAAAGGAGGGTTTGTACCCAGAGAACCCTAGAGAGAGCTTTGAGGGTTTTGGGGGACTTGGAGGGAGGCAGAGCGAGGGGGTTAGAAGTCACATCTGGTCGCTTTACCTGACCCAATCAAACCCTGAGAGGGAATCGAGTGTGCCAAACTACATCTAGAAAAATACAACTTGAGGCTGTGTCAAACTCAAAATCAAATTAAGTACAGAAGGTACATAACTGGCTGGTAGTTTTTCCATTTTGTATTTTTTATTAAAACATACAGTTAACTTGTCCTTTACATTGAAATATTGTGTCTTTCTTTCCCTTTAACTATTTCTGGTGAGTTTGTAAGAAATGCTAAGAATGGCTTAGACTGGCATATCTAATATAAAGTGACATCTCAGTAGTATCATATAAAATCAATTAACAGCTTCAATAATCATCTGCTTAACATCGCCCCCAGCACTGAGTGGCAGATATTGGCAATGAACCTGATCTGCTCTGTTGATTCATCAATGCTTAACTCAAAAAGTTGATATGCAGCACAAACCGTCAATTAGGTTTGACTCATATTTTCTCTAAGCCCTGTCTTAGCTCCGCTGCATGATGTCAGCCAATGACATAGACTCCACAGCTGTCCCCTGGAACTGGGCTTATGAAAACTTATATTACTTCCAAATGCTGTAGAGTGTGACCTGAGCATGCACCCCGCTCAAAGGAGCCTATCTATAAATGCTAAATTTACTCAGATAGAGCCAAGAATGCTTTGCTGGGCCTGTTTCGTGTTGGGTCGCTGCCATAAGAGCTGTGGCGGCCACACAGTCAACAAGTAAGAACAAGATTCTCATGGAAATTGAATACAGCTCTTAAAAGTTATAATATACCTGCAATATCATAGAAGGAAGTTGAGCATGTAAGTTCATTCTTGAACTTTGAAATAGTTTGTCCAAAAAATCTTAATTTAAGGTTCAGTCAGTGACATTTTCCACAGCTTTAAATGCAGTTCAAAGCTCCAGAAGAAGCATTAAAGTTTCATATCTGATCATAAAGTTGAGGAAATAAATAAATTTGGTATCATCAAGTCAAATGGCCACATATCTTTATACAGTAGTTTGAATTCTGTGCTAAAAGAATTTCTTTATCTTTGCCGCAAAAGAACGAACATCTTGCTGATTCTTTTGGTCTTCCGCTGTTGACTAACTGTTGACCTGTTTGTTAACAGATGACTCAGGTTCTGATAAAACTGAACCCAGGCCGGCTGATGGAGCAGAGTCTGACCTGGGCACAGATGACTTTTCAGAAAGATTTGGTAAGAGCTCTGTTGGCACACTATTAATGATGCAGTATTAAATGAAAGGAGAATAACAGTGATTTTATATGTTCTATCCTATTTTCTACAAATCACGTACTTTTTCAAACCATGCTGCTATGTTTTTAGATTTTTGGATGTATTTTTCCTCCAAGCAGTCACTGGTTTCCTCTCATCCCACCTCTCATAACATGAAACTGAGTTGTGGAATCCATCGCAGTGAATATTATGTCTGCATTTAATTTCTGTAAAAGTGACGTTATTGTTGCTTGGTAAAGCCTTTTAATTGCATGTTTTACTGTGATAGATTCGACAGCTTGAATAACTTTCAATAACCTACCATTTTATTTTCATGCCATATTAAAATAAATAAAAATCAATGGGTGTGTGGAACAGAAAGAAGAAAAAAAACATCTGAAAATGTAAATATAATAGCACTCATTTTAAATTAAGCACATTAGATTAAATGCTGTTTTGTTTTTTTTAATGTGGGTAATGCGCCAGCTCAAGTCATGTATCCACTGATAGGTTACTAAATGTTTCCTCTTCTTTTCCCTAAAGTTCGTCCCCGCTTCACCCAGCCTGCTAAGATGAGAAAAAGGGTGATAGCTCGTCCCGTCGGCAGCTCAGTGCGGCTCAAATGCATGGCCAGTGGAAATCCTCGACCGGAAATTGTGTGGCTGAAGGATGACAGGCTTCTGACGGAGCAGGAGGTCGGCGAAGGCCGTAAGAAGAAGTGGACTCTGAGTCTGAGGAACCTGACGCCAGAGCAGAGCGGCAGATACACCTGCAGGGTCTCCAATCGAGCAGGGGAAATCAATGCTACCTATAAAGTTGAGGTCATACGTGAGTATCCCATTGAGAGGCTGAGCTGCACGCATACCTAACATATTCACCTGGAATTTTTAATGCTTTTAAATAATTACCGCTGTTTGTGTGGATCATATACCTGCTCTTTTGTACATGGCTGCAGGAAATTGAAATGGCATAGAAAGAACTGTTACCTTTAAAAAAAACAACAAAACCCTTTCTGTCTGATCTGCCTACTCCTGATGTCTGATTGCGATCAGCAGGTATTCATATTCTTCCTGCATGGATGAATGTGCTTGTGTAATCATGTATATGAGAAGCATATTGAGGAAGCAGGCTTGAGAGTGAGGGCTTGTGGCCTGGTGTTTGCACAGGGGAGAGAGAGAGGCTGTTCAACTCAGAGACCCTCCACCCAATCTGGAGCTGATTAAAGCCCAGCTGTCTGCCAGCCCCCTTGCCCCCTCCCTACCTCTTCCCATGAGAAATGTGCGCTGTACAACCAGGAGCAAAGAAAGAGAGGAAACTAATCACACATACTTCTAGTGTTACATGTGGTATTCCTCCCTCTCTGTCAATTATAAGTTGTAAGCTGGAGGCTAACAATGGTATGGTCAACTAAGACCTCATCTATCCATAGAATATGGATGTATGCATCCTGACAGTTTTTCTCTGTGTGTCTATGCAGAGAGGACAAACTCCAAGCCTATTTTGACGGGCTTTCACCCGGTGAACACGACGGTGGACTACGGAGGCACCACGTCGTTCCAGTGCAAAGTGAGGAGTGATGTTAAGCCGGTCATTCAGTGGCTCAAACGCGTGGAGTCTAACGAGGAAAGCCGTTACAACTCCACCATCGAGGTGGGAGACCACCGATTCGTAGTGCTGCCCACGGGGGAGGTGTGGTCACGACCCGACGGCTCCTACCTCAACAAGCTGCTCATTACCCGTGCCAAGGAGGAGGACGCTGGCATGTACATCTGCTTAGGCGCCAACACCATGGGCTACAGCTTCCGCAGCGCCTTCCTCACTGTGCTGCCAGGTGAGACTTGGGGAATGTCTGTTTACAGTGTACCACTGCCACAAACAAACATACTGCAGCGCAACAAATCATCAGCTTGGACAACGATCTGTGCTATCACACTGTATATTTTATGCGGTTGCGGTTAGCAATCTGCATTAGTGCACATAACACGATAACATCAGGGCAATGTTTAACTGAAATGAAAGCAAGACTACATACATGGCAGGAAAACGTATTGAGGATAAATGACAAATTAGCAATGTTAATGAGCACACATTTTTTGTTACCTTTTCATATCCATTTCTGATATATTTTGGACTGCGTTTTTCTCCATCAAATATAATTAGAACCGGTCAGAACAGAATCAGAAGGCATTGAAGCTATCATCTTGTTTTTAGGGTTGAGTTTTAGTTCTTTGTTTCAGTCTTTCCCTATCTAATCTGTAATTTTCGAAAGGAAATTAATGAAGCTGTGAACATTTTAAAATGATTACTCAATCAATTAGAGAATACTCAACAACAGTCTTGATTATGGATTAATTATGTGAATCAGTTTTCAAGAAAAAAAGTGCCTGGTTTTTGCTTCACAAATGAGGATTTGATGCTTGACTTTGTTTTTTAATTATTGTAAATTAAACATGTTTGATTTGACAAAAAAAAAAAATCAAGGTCCACTTACAGTACCAGCTCTTTGCAGAGCTATCAGTGGCATCTCATAGTTTTTCCTCAGTGGATAGTTTAGTCAGTTTTCATCACTTGACGTAAGACTTGTGATTGTGTGATAACAGATGGTTGTATGACTCAGAGATTAAAATATCTTTAGACTGTTGTCTTGACATTTTATTGACTAAACGCTAAATCCCCCAAAATAATCAACAGATTCATTGATAGTAAAAATGATTATTTATTTCAGGCCTTAAGCACTTCACCTGTGCATTTAAACAAACATTTGGCAACGTTTAAGAGTTTGATACTTGTTTTGATTTTATTTTGGCCCTCTTTTGCAGACACAAAGCCTCCCATCACGCCTATATTCTCACCAGCCTCCAGCTCTCTCCCCTGGCCTGTCATCATAGGCATCCCTGCTGGAATAGTGTTCATCTTTGGCACCGTGCTGCTGTGGTTCTGCCAGAGCAGAAAGCACTGCCCCCCTCCCAGCGCTCCAGCTGCAGCCACACAGGTACTGCAGAGCTCCCACCGGCCGCCGTATCGAGAGCGGGACAGGGGATGCGTGGCTCCGTCCTCCCTCTCCTCGAGCCCAGAGAAAGACTGCATGAGCTCCATGAACTATGAGGAATACCTGGCCCAGCAGCAGCTCCTTCTCACCCAGGCTGGACCAACAATCCCCCCTAAAATATACCCCAAAATCTACACTGACATTCACACACACACTCACTCCCACGTGGACGGGAAAGTACATCAGCATCAACACATTCATTTTCAGTGTTAGCCTCGATGCCAAATATCCCCGTCTGACTGCTCCAGTATCTCTGAGGGACAATGAGCGTTGGGCTGAACAGCAGCTCCTGAGTGACATTCACCTAGCATTACTCTATAAAAGAAACTCTTATCATAGCTGGAGATCGCTGGGAAGAGTGTGCACGTGGACAAAACGGTGGCCAGTGATACACACCTTGTGCTTCTACAGCCAAACTTTCATATTTGGTGCTTTTTTTTTTACCTATCAGATCCTCACACCACTAAAATCTAAGAATCCTTGTTGTGCACTTAATACAAAAAGGACAAGGATGTTCTTTTTGGAGCGTGTGAGCTTAATCGCAGCTATTCAAGCCAGCTGAAAGGTCTTCTTCAGCAGTTGAATTTTGCATTTTCCTACGTGAGGGGTAGCAGAAAATGGAGGTTAGGTTTTACCTTTCACTTATTCAGCTGTTGGAGTGCAGAGGCTCTGTGTTCTGCTTGGTAATGAAGATGAAAATGGTACTCAAGTTTTTACAAAGGGGCCGGTTTTATGCTCCTACTCAGGTCGTCCTTTTGTTTGTTAAAGATGCATAATGTTTGAAATGCTGACCACTATCCTTTATGTTATCTTTCTCCATCCACTTTTGTCCTCTGTTAAAAGTGATATTGTGTAGACTGGTAAGTTTTCATAGCCTTTTTTATGGCGTGAAAACCTTGCCTGAGACTGCAAGGGATGAAAAAAAATGTGTTTCCAAGTTAACTAAGTTGGTCTTTATTATCATTAATTGTTTTAGGTAGGTTCCCATCATCAGTCAGTAGCATATTGAGGTAAACCAGCAGAAGAGTCTTCTAGACTGTCACCTTATCCAACCACAGTTTATGAAGCTGTAGTCATTTATAATCAAGTTGTGTCATGAATATTTAATTTATTTTGCTAAAAAAAATGTATCAAAGTTATATTTTTCAGAGTAAGGTGTTTTACATATCTATGTAATGTTATTAAAGTATACTGTTGTCATGTATAGAGCATTTTGAATACTTCCGTCACCCAGTTTAATCACATTTAGTTCATGCCAATATTTAGGTATTTATGTAATTGGTTATATTTGACAATCTTGTATGATGTACTTTGTTCAAGCCTCAAAAACTAAATCATCTGACGTGTGATGGTTTGGTAGTTTGATTAAATGGCCTGAAAGATATTCAATCTTCACAAGGACTAATGTTCTTATTCAACCCATGAATATGCTTCAAAGGCTGTAGTCTGCACTTGCTAACAAAGGCCTAAAAGTCCTTGTGAATAAGGTAACGGTACAGACAGGTCAGCTTTCTTCCTGAAGTGTCTGCTGAGGGTGACACAGAGGGCAGCCAGCAGTGGCTGTTGGGATGAATCACTGAATAGATAGAGACACAAGCAATCTCACATGGTCCCCTTTTAGATGAGTGATGGCCTCTGCAAGACTACACCAAGTGACCAGCATCTTTTCTCTATTTAATGTGAATCAACCCCCCCGGTCTGCACTACCACCTCATTCAACTCTAATCTAGGGAGGATTACCTTTCGCCATTTAGGAAGTGCATTGTCCTGCTCTGGGAGTGATGTGACAGGACCCTGTGATTGCTCAGGAAAGAAGGGGCGCATTGTGTCAGGTGAGCTCTTGTTTTGTTGTGAACATTACTGGATGGAGATTAGCTTTGGCTCCAGACAGATGAGTAACTACATTGAATAGTTTTGATAAAAAAATTCTACACAGAACTACTTTTTTAAGGCTTCAACCAGTTATGTTGCTTCCACATCCATAAATAAGGCTTCAAATCCAAAACACAGATGACAAAATTCAAAACATAAAGACAAAGACTGCCCCCTAGTGGTGTGTAATCATGTATCATATAAAATAACTTCAAACCATTAGTCCAATGATTATCACGGTAAACTTTTAAATTATCTTTATTAACCTTTTTACAGCATTTTAGAGAACATTGATAAAGACAAACAACATACTACATAAGAAAATGATCTGGACACCAAAGAAAAAAGTAATATAAATATTTACAAATAAGTTCAACCCTTCTGGACTTTGCTGATAAGTTCATCACAAAGTTTGGTGAGTTCTTCGGCCTCCTTCTCCTGAAAAAAGGGAAAATATGAAGATTAACATTTCACATCTTATCTTCAAGACCTCCGCAAATACACACCATCTAATTTATTATTTTTCTACTCACCTTCTGGTCCAGGCTTTTCTCCAGTGACTGCACCTTCAGCTGCTCCCGCCGCAGCTGCGCTTGAAGTGCAGATACCTCGGCCTTGTTCTTGGACCGCACCTCAGCAATTTCTTCATTTGCTCTTTAAGATGAACAATAAATGTCGCTCAGATATGTCACTGCTTGCAAGTAAAACTATTAACGCAGTATACATTACATTTCTTACTGGCCAATTTTCTCCTCGGCGTGGGCTTTAAGGGTCTGGTAGCGCTGCTCCTCCTTTTTGATCCTGGCCAGATAGTCCTGAGCACAAGCTTTCAGTGTCTCTTCATTCTGGGGAAAAGGCACAGAAAGAATTTACCAATCAAACTGCCAGAGCTTTTTGTTAAAACATAAAAGTATGTCAAGGATTTGTGGTTTAAAACAGGGCACGTGTTCATGTTTTCCAACCTTTTTGTAACCCTGAACAACATCCTTGTACTTCTCCAGTCTCTTGAAAAGGTCGGCGAAAGATCTCTCCATGGTGTTCAGGTCACTGGACACTTGCTCCTTCTCCAGCAAGGCCTCATTGAGCTTCTTCTGGGACTCCTCTCTCTCCCTCTCTTGATCAGCTGAATCAAAATAAAATAAAACAAATAAGCTCTTTTGAAACCCATCGCTTAAAAAAAAAAATCCAGACGGTGACATGTACATAATTTAACTTACCCATCATTTGTGCAATCATGAGCTCAAATTCTGCAATTATTTTCCTGTGTGGAAAAAAAAGGAAGGGTGTCAAATGTCTTGAAGCCTTGACATCACTGAATTTAACTGACAAAAACCAAATTAAACAAAGCAAAGCTCACCTCATTTCTTGACCATCGTCGAGTAGCTTTTTATACTTTGCACTCCATTGATCCTCTTTTTCCTTTGCCTATTTGAGAGAATGCACACTTGAATTATTTTGAAGGCAATTTTTAAATCAGTGTCATTTAAAAAAAAAAAAAAGTTATTAGTTAATAATGAGGGCCTTTTCCAACCTAGACACCATTTGCTTCAAATCAGGGGACCTTTTTTTTCTTACTTTTAAATTTATATATTGCTTTGTGTTTTAGGGACATACTTCTGCCTGGACCTTGGCGATGGCTGCGTCCATGTCTTTCTGACTGTACTTCAGAACTTCAATGATGGATTCCTCTGTGTTTGCTGGCTGGGGAAAAGGAGGGACGAGGCTCTCCAGGATCGGAGGAGGCTGGATGACAGTGGCAGTGTAAATAAATCAAGTTAGGAGACGTCATAGGGACACATTGAATGTTGTTTCCAAAACAGTGGACAGACACTTGCACCTATTTTTAAGTGTTAAGTTACCAGGCACAATTAATAGTGGAAGTTTCGAGAGTGACTTACTGGCACTGTAGCATCATCAAACAGTTTGAAATCATCCTTTTGTGGTACTTTTGCAGTCTGTTCTTGTGCCATCTGTAGAGTTCCAAGCCTGAATTGTGGGTGAAAAAAAACTCACTTGAAGTGGTCAAAGGGGTTACATTTCAGACAAATCTCATTTTGTTGTGAAGGGTGTCAAAAGCAGAACAAATTCAGCTCTAACGTCCAGTGGCAGCACCAGTAATTGAAAACAGAAGTACGTCATACTGTGAAATAAAGGCAGCGGGGCGAGGGACGTGTGTCTGAGCAGTCGGGCCCGCAGACTTCTTTGGGCTCTCTCTCAGGAGAGGGTCAAATTTAAGGTACAAGGATTGTTTCCTCAATGCAGACTCCTTGAACTGCAGACAAAAAGAATGAAAACATTTAAAAACATTTAGACCCTGCGTCGACAAATCAAAGAATTATTTGACACACATGAAGAAAGGACTTACGCTGCTGGAACCAAACTGTTCGAGGTAATCGATTTGTCCATCAAAGTCATTGGCCATGACTAGAGGTAAAGATTACAGGTTAACATCAAAATGAGCTAAAAAAAAGTTTCACCAATAATACATTACAAAGCATTTCTTCAATAGAAAAGTAATCAGAGTTCTATGAAATCACAGACCGAACTCTAAAAACTCCTTTTGAACTTAACAAAATAGAGTTTAGGCCAACTTACAGAGAGTTCCAGGAACAAACTCGTCATTGAAGTCTGACACTGTGGTCTCTGATTTCTGCTCAGGAAGCCTCTCCAACAGTTGTTCAGCTTCAAGTTGAAATCCCTGGTCAGGGGCAGCCTTGTGTTCAGCATTCTGTCATTCAACAATAACATTTTTTTGTGAAAAAACACCCAACCAAAGGAAAGTGAAAGTGACAGTGAAAAAAACATTTGGATTTTATTAAAGTGCATTACTTCTATTCCCGCTACAGGGTTGGGTTCAATAGCAGGGACACTCTCTTCAGTGCTGCAGAGGAAAAAAAAAAAGAAGAATATAAACTTTCAGTGAACTCAAGTGTTGCTGGCAAGTGAAGTGCCTACTGCAAATTAATTTCTGAGACACTCAGAGAAAAAGGTTCACACACCATGTTGGTGGTACAGCTTCCTTCTCCACAGGCTTGTCTGTTGGCTCGGGAATGGAAGCTTCCATGAGCACAGGGCTAGATTTCTTGCTGCACTTTGGAGTGTTGTTCATGTTTGAGTTTGTGCCAAAGGGATTGAAGTTTGGGTCGTCAAACTTGTTAAAGTCGAATGAGTAAGACCGTTTGGGAACTGGAACATCAGCAACATCACTGGTGTCAGGCTTTACTGGAGTTTCTTCTGGTGGTTTGACGTCAGACGAAGGCTTTCCTGCTTTAGATTTTAGACCAGGTGGTCTTTTGCCAAATTTCTTGGGTGGCGGTTTCTGTCTGACCTCATTGCTGTCATCGAAATTGAACTCAAGTTTGACTGGTCCCCCCTTCACTGGGGCATCAGATGGCTGGGATTCAGCAGCTGATGGTTTGGCAGCATTAGCTGAGATTGGGGCCAGTGCAGCCGTGGGTTCCATCTCAGGTTGAACAGGTAGCTCTTGAGCCACTTTTGGTGCGTCAACAACATTTGTGGGCTTATTTTCCTTAATCTGCATCTCTTCAGCAGGCGGGTTACAGTCTGACACCTTTCTCCCAAGGACAGGGGAATTCTGAATTTTAGAGCCACCAGTTTGGAAAGGATTGATTGCATCAAGGTTGTCAAAATCCAAGGTGTACGAACCTTTAGGAGGCAGTGGAGGATCTTCCACAAAACTGCCCGACACTTTGTCTTCAACAACATTTAGAGACATTTGAGCACATTGCTTTTCATCAGGTGTGGCAGTGTATGAATCTGGTTCCTCGACCTTCATGACTGTGACCACACTGCTCTCTGTGGAGCTGTTAGTGGAGACATCAACCAGCGAGTTCTCCACAGACTGTGTGAACGGAAGCGTCTCGTCTAGTGCTGATTCGATTTTGGTAGACACCTCAGAAATATTCTCTGGTTTTGTGCGTTGAGGCTCAGTTTGATGTGTCGGAGGGTTTTCTACCACAGGCCTTGCAGGAGAGAGGATCATCTTATTAGATCCCTGAAATGGATTGATATCATCAAGGTTGTCAAAATCCAAATGATAGCCTCCTTTGCTTTGTATCAGCATGTCATCATCAGGATAAGAGGACACTTCTGTGGAAAATTCAAGATAATTATCAATTTTTCAGCATTAATAGACATTCAAGTGAAACAACTTTGTAATGTTGGACAAATTACCTGGTTTGGGCTCATCAGGCTGCACAGTGGCATCTAGTGGCGAAGGACTGTAAAAAACAAATTAGATTTGGTTACTTAAAATAAAAAGTCCTTTCAATGGAGGCATGTTGCTTCATAAGAAGTGTTACTTACTTTGTTTTATCCAAATGTAAGGACTCTATTGCTTTTGTACACTCATCCACACTTGTCATCTTAACAGTCTTGGTGGGAGATAGAATTCTTTTAGTCAGAGGGTCTCTTCTTGGAGTCTGAAAACAAACCTACACACAAGTGATTTCATCAGTAAAGTAAATGTTAGCAGGATACAAAATTATCTACAGAAATATACCCAGTGACATCCTGCTCAGAACTTGGTTGACTTAACAAATTAGTGCTAGAAACACTTCTGAAAATATCCTTTTTGTAGCTTTGTCCAACACAAGTGTTAGCATTTTTTTGTTTGCTCTGTTAAAAATTATATACAGCTATTCTGCAAATTAATTTGTGAGGCTCAGATTTCATATGATCAACACTTAGCCTAGTGTCATTACAGTGTACAAAAAGTATAAAGTATAAAGATGAGATGGGTAGACAACACTAAAAAAAGTGAGCTAATTCTGTACCTTTGTCCCCTTTGGCACAGTCTTACTGGGGAGGTTCTCTGTCTGACGTAGGATGGAGGGCCTCCCAGTTGGCTGATCCAGGGCAAAAATGTCATTAAATGAGTTGTTCTGCTTTCCTGGAGGACAGACCCCAAGGTTCTCATCATTTACATCAACAGAACTCATCCTGAAAAAGCAGAAAAAACAAACTGTAAGTTAAAGGGCTGGAACGACCTGACGACACTCGTGAGGGAGGTGTCATCCTGAAAGCTGCACCCGTTTGATAAGACACTTTTGGTCATGGGGTTTCTCTGGATGCGTTTAAAAATTGAAACGCACAGAGAAAGATGACACATAGAGTTAACAGCAGAATCATAATGAATGCGAGTCTGCCAATTTACTGATGTTGGCGAATCTTGGTTTAAGTGTGCATTTAATTTTATAGGTATAATACTCTCCCTCTGCAGATGCAGAAAGGTGTTGCTGCAGGTTAAAAAGGTGGAAAAGTAAAGAGTTTTCCTGAAAATAAAAAACTGAACCATGATCACTTTACGTTGAAAAAAATACAAAGAGGTTCAAGCTACATGTGCAATGTGTTCTACACCATATTTTGGCCAGAGTAACAAAAATTGCAGTACAGCAATGCCAAAATGTTTGAGGGAGAAACAGTGCATCCTTAACATAGTTTGTCCACCAGAGGGCATTAATAAATTGTCAGTACATGTCAGCCAATAAAGCATTAAAAATAAAACACAATCTTTTCGATAAATTAATGTAATTGGTATTACAGCTTTGGAAAATATAGTATACTATTTGTACAGTCTAGTTTTAATTTTTCTTCAACTTATATTGAGCTATTGAAGATTTTAATGATTCTGGTGTTGATAAATATGTGGTAACCAGATCAACACAGAATTGTAGTGGCAAGTACACAAATGTCAGTATTATATTTAACTTATAGGGGATTCGCTGGTAGAGTCACTCAACTTAAGGACAAGAACAGGCTGAATCCCCAATATGTTTTTAAATCATATTTTCATGGGGGATTTATGCGCATACATCGTTAACGTTGGTGAATGCCATCTTTGGGACCGAAGTTGGCAGGGTTTTTTTTATCCATATTCTAGCTAGGGTTCAACACTAGCTTGCATGTAGTCGGAGGCAAATACCATAGACATGGCAAATACACTCAGGGTGCATTCTTCGAAACAACGTGCACCGCTAAGTTAACTGCTAACGTTAATCATAACCGAAAATTAGCCATTAACCATGAAATTACCGTTGAGAGTAAAATTAAAGACAAATGCTACTTTAGCTAAGCTAACTTTTAACATACTTGAGAACTGATGTTAGACTTAGTTAACGTAAAGTGGAGGAAACTAAAACTTGGGGTCACTTTTAATGAACAGACAACAGTGGGAGGTGTATGCTGCTATATTATCATCCTATGTGTCCCACTTACCTCGCAAAAACAGATGCAGTAATCCAAAATTATAACGTCTTTCGTCTGAGCTTTCTACTGCAGAGTGATCAAGAAGTAATGATGTGCTTTTGAAAAAACCCTCGCCTTGTCTGGGTGTCAACCGTTTGGAATTTAAAAGTCCAAAACGTACCAATAAAATCGCAAGGAACATTCAAAGGAAACGCGCTTCCTGGTTAAGCAGCCAATCATGTTAAAGAGCGGATGTGATTCAATCGACGACTGCGCTGAAAGGGCTTACTTCAACAATAATAGCAATAGCGACATAAAAGATCCCCCACAAAAATAAATAAAATTCATTTGACAGAAAATAAAATGAAACAAAGAACAAGGTAAAACTATTTACATAGGGGTATCATGTGACAAACAAAGACATTAAATAAAAATATTTAAATCTTTACAAAATGTTACTGTTTTCATTGCTTTACGATTCTTCAGTCCATGTAATATGTCAATATAGAGTCTGTTTTCTATTTTTATTTATAAATCTATGCCAAAACCTCAGCTACAGTGACGTGACCACGTGCACACACTTAAAAAAAATCTAAATTTGATCACCTTGTTGCGACTCAATCTTTTACTTGCCACCAGGACTTGAGCTACTCTACGAACCGCATTAAAGGTTGATTTATGTGACAACAGTAAGACGGCGTATTTTTCACAAGAACAAAGTAATAACGCTGTATTTATATCAGGGCAGTAAACTGATAATCCTGTTGAATACATTGACAAACTTGAGTGCTTAAAGTGTGTCAAAACAAAAGTGATTACACACACAACTTTGTGCAGGCTGGTGCCCCACAGCAGGCAGTGGAGGCCTGTTTTTAATAAAATAATAGATAACTTAACATTTTATGGTTTACAATCAAGTAATAAACTGGTGTAATGCATATAAACAAACCTGGGTTTCTTCAGTTTATGGCTCCTCCAAAACTCCTCGTGAATTCATGATGTTGTACAGTAGGTGGCGATATGCGCCTCTCACGCTGGTTTGTAGGTGGACGATTAGACGAATAAGAAAAAGAAGTAGAGTCAGACGTATCCCGCCAATTTTGAGGGATGTAAAAAGTGCCGTCTTCTTTCGTCTGACTCTGCTATGAAGAAAGTTATTATTATTACCTGATAACAGCGAACTTTTCTTTGTCAACAATGAATTCCAGTGGAAAAGGTACCGCACCAAACATACATATTTGTTCGTTTAGCAAACTAATATGCTGTCAACATGCCACAGACAGTCAAAGTTGTTATCACGAACGTAACAGTTAGTGATTTTTGGTAACGTTATCAAGCTAACGTTGATAGGAATCAGCGAACATGAGTTAAGCTAGCTAACTAACTCACTTTAACGCTGCTAATTTGATATCGAGGGTTACCTATATACCTACCTACGCACAGTTGCGTTTACTGACTGATACTCGTGTACATACACTATTTAGCTACATACTGCTTTAGGAAGTCAAACTATGAGATAAATAGACGTTAACAATTTTATAATTTTGTTTACAGGAGCTGGAGATTCAACCCAACTTGCTGCCAGGTGATGTACCTTTAGAAAGCTTTGCGACATGTCGCTAACGTTAACATTACTGATACCGATTTGCCCTTAACGTTAGTGTACGGTGGTGATTTGTGATTTGGAATATTATTGTTTTGACTGAGGAAATTGAACAATTAGCTAGAACGGCTACAATGGAATAAACATTTGAATGCCCTCCAAACTTAATAGGCAGCTGTAATAGCAAACACTGCTCAAATTGTGTGTTTTACAAGTGCATTTTTTATTCCTGGATCTACAGCAGTGACAGCAATTCCATCAAGGTTTTTGTGCGAGTGCGACCTCTGACCCATGGCACTGGGCTGACCACAGATGGAGACCAAGGTCTCTGTCTCACAGTCACCTCACCCAACACCATCCGCCTGCTTTCAAAGCCAGAACCACGAACCTTCACCTATGATCATGTTGCTGACATGGACACATCTCAGGTGGGCAGCACATGGTTATTATATTACCAAGATACCACTGGCATTGATAGAATTACCTTGAGTGACTAATAATAACCTGATTGGTCCTGGTTGGGATGTGTTGATTTTATCTCATCTTTATCTTCTTCAACAGGACTCTGTATTCTCCAGTGTGGCCAAGAATATTGTTGAGTCTTGCATGAATGGATATAATGGTACTATATTTGCCTAGTAAGTGGTCTTTACATTGTTTATATATGGTATAAAATTAAGGATATTTTATGGCACAAACACTCTGTGCTGTGCTTCATGTGTAGCACCCATTCAATTCCTTATCTAATTTCTCTCCTGCTTCTTTAGTGGACAAACAGGCTCAGGGAAAACATTCACCATGCTTGGTGAGAATTAATTATATTATTTACATTGTACAAAATTCTTTTGCAATAGAATAATTGTAGTGACACTTTTTTTCTCTCTTGTTCTAGGACCATCTGAGTTGGATAACTTCACAGATGAACTAAGGGGGGTTATTCCTCGGAGTTTTGAGTACCTATTTTTTCTCATCAACAGAGAAGTGGAAAGGGTAAGCTATAACATTTTATCACCATGAAGGTGTTGTAAACCAATACATCATGTTTGTTTCCTAATAAATGGTCCTTTGTTTGTTATTTTTCCTTAAAGTCTGGCCAGTCCAAGAGTTTCCTTTGCAAATGTTCATTTATTGAGATATACAATGAACAAATTTATGACCTTCTGGACACAGCCTCAGCCAGCCTTTTTCTCAGGGAGAACATCAAGAAAGGTGTGTTTGTTGAGGGAGCTGTGGAAAAGTTTGTCAACTCAGCCACTGAAGCCTACCAGGTATGAAAAGCTTGCTTGTTGGGACTGATAGAATGTTATTGTACCGACTGGAATACATGATAACACTCATGTCAGACTAGTTAAAGGGGATGAAACTCCTATATTCCTGTATACCTTGGATCCAATTCTATCATCATAAATATAATATAAAGTGTGTTATTTATTGTTTATTGAGTTAGTGAGTTAGTCAGTGGAAATCCTATTAAATTGATAATTAAATTCAGGGACCATCTTAATGTACTGTGAGAATGTGCAGAATTTGTGTTTGAAACCACTTAGGTGCTGTCTATGGGCTGGTGTAATCGACGAGTGGCCTCCACCTCCATGAACCGCGAGTCCTCCAGATCCCATGCAGTGTTCAGCATGACTTTAGAGTCCAAAGAGTCCATCAATGAAGTGGTGAACATCCGAATGTCTCAGCTGAACCTAGTAGATTTGGCAGGGTCTGAGAGGCAGAAAGACACACACACAGAAGGCTCCAGACTCAAGGTGAAGCTTTGTCCATGAATTCTGTCGCCTACCGAGGCACTACATTTCAGATTTTTGCTGTTGCTAACAGCTGTTTTCTGCATTGCTTCTCTTTCAGGAAGCCAGCAGTATCAACCGCTCCCTCATGTGCCTCGGTCAGGTGATCATGGCTCTGGTTGATGTGTCCAATGGGAAGAACCGCCACATTTGTTACAGGGATTCTAAACTCACCTTCTTGCTAAGGGTGAGTGTTTCTAAATGCAGAGTGTGACTTGAGTGGGAATGCGTTACTGTGTATCAGTGTGGAGTCAGCTTCCCTGGAATTATCACATTGTATGTACAGTATGTTAGCATACTGTACATAGGGATGTTCATACATACAATAGCATAGGATATTTGAGATTGTGTGATATACATTCAACCAATTATGAAATCTTTGAAAAAGTGGTGTTGGTGATGTGAATTGGTTCAAATTAAAACAAGGAAGTATCAGTCTTCTACACTTGATGCTCAAATATGTAACATTGCATTCAAAGATGTGGTTGCACCTTTTTGCAGTTTGAGTAGATATTTTAATAGATAATTTCATTGTTATTTCAGGACTCTCTTGGGGGAAATGCAAAGACTTACATCATAGCCAATGTACACCCTGGTTCAAAGTGTTTTGGAGAAACGCTGTCCACCTTGCAGTTTGCCCAGAGAGCAAAGTTGATCAAGAATAAGGTATCAAACACAACTCTATATTGTGTTTAAACAGGCTTAATCAGGTTCTCTAATTTAAAAATTAGAGCACTTGATAAGCTCATCCCTGTGTAATTATTCTGTCATGCCAGGCCATTATCAATGAAGACACACAGGGAAATGTGAGGCAGTTACAAGCTGAGGTGAAGAAGCTGAAGGAGCAACTAGCACAAGCACTGGCTTCTCAGGCAGTGGACTGCGGGAGAGATGCAGCGCCAGGAGGACCTGCACTCCCCATGGGTAATGATAAGTTGATCAAACATGTTAATCTTGATCCACTCAAAGTAAACATCCTCTTTTAAATCATTTTCACACATTTGAAATTGAATACCCTAATGGATTAATTACGGTAACTCAGGCTACTGTATTACATCCATAGTTAAATTTTTAAACAAATGTTTTCTGGAATGTTTGTTTGTTTTTTTTTCAGGGACATCCACAGAAATTCAACATGATGTTTCATATAAAGCAAGGTTTATGGCTGCTGTTCGTCTGTGGAGGAAGCGAGATGAGGAGAAGAGGGTATGGGGAATGATTTTTTTTGCATTGCATCCATTTATTTATGGAAATTATGCTGTGAATGAATAGTGTTGGTGTAGGGAAACTCACAGTAATGTTTGACTGCACTCAGATGCTGCTCCAGAAGGTGGCTCAGGTTGAGGAGGCCTTGACCCAGAAAGACAAGTTCATCCATTCCAGCCGGATGATTGTCAAGTTTCGAGAGGACCACATATCTCGCCTTGAAAAAAAACTGAAGGAAGGACAAGGCTTACTGTCCAACAATGAGCCTCAGACCATGATTGACCAGCTGAAAGAAGAGATAAAAATCTTGAGAGACCAGGTACAAAATCTAAAACCATTTGAGCACTACCTAACCCCCTGCTGATTACTTATATATATCCGTATAATGTGTAGATACAGGGCTAGTGTGGAGGATTTCAGGTAGTTCAGATATTGTTCTTTTCACACCATCTTAAATTGCTGCAAAAAAATTCTATTGACAACTTATTTCTTGTAAAATCCAAGCTAGGTTTCATACTTGTTTACTTTGAAACGTACAATAGGGTTACATCCTCTGTTTTAGTTATTTTTCTTGAAATAATGGCCAGAATGTTGTACCTGTTTCAACACCATGTCCATGTACGCACTTTTCCCCTCTTTAGGTTGAACATCACCCAAAGATGACAAGATATGCAGCGGAGAACTTTAGTCTCAGACAGGAGAATCGCCAACTCCGTTCTCTTGAATCAGTGGTGAAAGCTGAAGAGGCTGCAGACACAATTGCTGCTGAGCTGGACGAGACCTTTCAGAGGGCTATGGAGATAGAAAGACTCACAGAGAGTAAGATAATAATCAGCTTAATCAAATGAAAGGTCAAGTGAAATATACTCTGTCCTTTATCTATATACATATCAATAAACTTGTGCTCCACAGCTGCAGCAGGCTCTTCAACTCCTGTGGCTGCAGATACTGTCTTGGCAGCTACAACTGAGAGGCTGAAGGCTCAGCTGCTTCAGAAACAGTCCGACCTCACAGCCGCCCTTCAGGCCTTTGAGGAGTACAAAGAAATCACCAAGTAAGGAGGGTATTTAATCAAGAAAACCACTCTTAAACCGGATTCACATTTGGGCTGGTTAATCTGGCAAAATGATATCCCATTCTGTCCCATATATCTGGAGGTGTTATGTAGGGGAACATTAAAATATTCTGAATACATTAAAATATTGCACAGCTCTGATATCTAGCTGGGTTTTTTTTAGACCGATAGAATATCATATTTCTACTTCATGCCAATGCCTTTATAGGCTTTTAAAGTGAGTTTTGTAGAGCTTGATGTGGTTTTTGGATGGTGCACTTTGTGTTCTAGGAAACAGATGTCTCAGCTTGAGTCTGAGAAACGATACCTTGAAAAGTCCAACAGGCATTTGGAAAACATTTTGGAAGCCACAAATGCTTACAAAAAACAGGAGGTCTCTGAGCTGAACAGAATTCACGTTGAAACTATTAAGGTGAGTGAATGTTGAAATTTGTAGTCAGATCACTGAGGCAAGCTCTCTTTCAGATTCTCTTAACAAGTATTGTGAAAAGAATTATTCTTTAATTATTTATTACATCAGATTCTCACCACGCCCACCAAAGCATACAACTTGCGGTCCCATCTAGTGCCTCTCTCTAGCCCCGATCACCTGAATGGGACAGACAGTAATGGAGACGACATTTGGTCTGAGCAGCCTCCTTCAGACATGACAGAGATGGCCTTGACTGAGGAAATTCGTCAAATGCAGGTACAGAAATACGAATTATCCCTCAAATATGTGTACAAAAAAAAACAACACATAAAGTCTTCCAATTGTGTATAATGTCTCATCAGGAGCAAGCTAGTCATGTCCAGACACAGCTGAATGAGGAGGAGCTGAAGAACAGCAAGCTGTTGCAGCAAATTTCAAAGCTTGAGGAGCAGATATCTGTGATATCACAAGAGTCTGACCACAAAGACGAGGTTGAATTTCCTCATGTTCCTCATTTACGGTCTTATCTTATTGAAATTTAAAAATATTATAATAAAAATAATATTTAGATGTGTGAACATTAAGCTCTTAACTATTAATTAAGAGTTAATTAACAGTTTTCCTAACTGTTCTTTACACCTGATGCAGCTACTTTCTAGTGAGCGAGCTAACAGGAACAGGGATCAGCTCAACCTGCAAGAAACTGTCAGTGAGCTCCAACAGAGCCTTCAGTCTGAACAGCAAGCTGCAGAAGGTAAAGTTCTGATGTTTCTTCTGTGTTGTAATCACCTGCCTGGACTTTTGCTGGTGTTGAATGTCAAAGGTTTCTGTCAGATGGAGGTAGAGATGAAAGTGCCAAGGTGACAACTCTTTTGTTCCCCTCCTTTCAGTTCTGAGGAGTGAGGTACGTGATCTACGCCTGGTACTGCAGTCGTCTGATAAGGAGCTGGCCACTGTAAAGAATGAGCTAAGTTTGGGCCAGAGTGAGCAGCAGAGAGAGATGAACCAGCTCTCCAACAGTCTGATTAGCACACAGCTTCAGCTCGACAAAGTCCAGTAAGCATGAGTCTAAATCCACTGCTTCTTGTCTCTTCTTGATCTGATTCTGTTTATGTGCCTACAACTACCATGTCTTCATCCCAGGATGGAGTGGGAGCAACTTCTGGAGCAGCATCGGACACTGCAGGATTCATTTGACCAGCTGCAGGCTGAGGCCAAGTTTGAGGCTGATCAGGCAAGACAGCAGCTACAGGACAGGCAGCAGGAGATTGATAAACTGAAAGCACAGCTCACGGTTAGTGAACTCATAATCTCAGCTACGACCATTTTAATCCTGAAATGTAGGCTGTGATCTCCTCTATATATCTGTATTCATCTATACATTATATCTATATTTTATATTCTTATATATTTTTTCTTCTGTTGTAGGAATTAAATAATTCTCTGCAGACTGAGCAAGAGCACACAAGCACCCTGATCACCCAGTTAAGAGAAAACAAAGAAAGTACATCAAAGTGAGTTTTGCCAGTCTATGTGCCCATAGCTTTGTCTTTTAAAAAAAAAAAATTGCTTACAGCAGTTTTCAACATTTAAAATAGCTCTTGCATTAACATGAGTGACCTTGGTGTGTGCCCTCAGAGAGCTTATTGAAACTGTGGAGGAGAATACACAGTTGAAGAAACAAGTGTCAGACATGACAGTTCAAAATCAACAACAGGTCCGTGCTAAGAACAGTATGCATATTTGAAAATTAAAACTAAAATAGTAATTGCAGCACAGTAGCTAAGCCTGGTTGTCTGATTTTTTTGTTGTTGAAGGCATCCAAAATCGTCAACCTTGAGCAAAATCTTAAACATGACAATGAAACGATCAAAGGCTTGGAGCAGAAGATTGAACAGGACAAAGTAAGCCTGAGTGAATAATTGTCTCCCATTTCCTATTTTGTCAAAATTAATTTTAGTGTGTCTGCTACCCTCCTGAATCTTACCTGTGTATTTTGACAGGATGTTGTTTTAGATCTGATAAACCAAACTAGAGACCTCCGCTGTGAGCTGAGCCAGAAGGACCAGACCATCACCCACCTGTCTGGAGACATCAAAGACATCACAGTACTCTATCTACTCTACCTATGTCACCCTGAATTTGTCTTAAATTACTTCATTGTTTGCTACAGTCGCCCCTTTCTTTTTTTTCTACCAGTTCATGTAATAGATAGGTTTAATGTTTGAATCAGTCAGGGAATGTTTAAAATAATTATGTCATTGCTCTCTCAGGCCAAGTACAATGCTGCCTGCCTTGAAAGGGAGGATATCAGGGAGCAAAACTCTAAGATGCAGACAGAAATCTGTGACCTAAAAGAAACTATAGACAGATGTGTAGCATCTAACAAAATTGAGGTAAGTTTTCATACGTTTTTGTATGAAGTTTTTTAGATAGCAAAAATGAGAGAAATTAATTAAGCTACAATTTACATAATGTGTGTGTCTGCCCTCAGGTCGAGTTGTTACAGGAGGAGGTGGCTTATGCTACTGAAGAGGTTGAGAGACTCACAAAGGTCTTAGATGAGCAGAACAGTCTCCTCCAATCATCTCAAGAGCAAACAGCCCAGAAGGACATCATGATACAGAATCTCCAGCAGAAGGTGAAGTTGTTTTTGTCATCTCAACACAGAATAAAATAATTATCAGTAAGGTTTAAAAAAAAATCCAGAGGAAGACATCTTATCAAAATTACTTAATACCAAAACCCCTTTTGTTCCAGATGCATCAACAGCAAGAAGCTGTTGAAAGAACTATCAGAAATGGAAGTTTCAAACCCTTTGCTGAGCTGACAGTCACACCTAAATCCTTACCTCGGGTAAGACTTGTCTGCCGTTTATTTGTTCTTTAATTCTGCGTTCACAAATGAAGCATGTGTGCCCTTTAAAAAAAAAAAAATGCAGTCAGAAATGCAACATGTGCTAATCTTTTGTCTTCTAATCTTGAATTTCTCTGTTTTTCAAGACACCCTGCACCCCAGGAAGCTTCAACAGGGACTTGACCCAGGTGTTAGAGAGCCAGGAGAGGGAGCTGGAGAATTGCCACTCCTCCATGATGACCATGGAGATTCTTTTAACTGAGCTGAACGCCGAGAGGGCTGCCAAGAACGAGGAGATCCAAAGGCTTAAGGTATGTCTTTTCTGCTCCAGATTAGCCTCTACTAAATTTAAAAAGTTGGAAGGTCTTAATGAACTTTAAAGTCCACTAATATTTATAATGTGTTTTCTCTGTTCTCAGACGCAGCTGTCTGAGAAAGAGATGGTCCAAATGGAGATCCAGGGTTTACTCGACCAATTTTACTCCAAGCAGAGCCAGAATGGAAATAATAATGGGTTGAGTTTATTCATCCAGTCACTAAGTAGTCTACTGCCTTAAAATACATCTAATCATCCATTGATGATGGCATAAGTGAAATGAATATTATCTTTTAATTTTCAGTGAAGAGTTGAATGATGCCATCAATCAGTCCATACTTAAAGAGCTACAGGAGGAGAGAGTAGGGAAGGTTTGTATTTGCTTATCTGCTGGTATTATTATTATTATTATTTTTACTCTTTAATGAATAATCAATTTATTATTTTTTTCTTCTCGTTCATTAACAGAGCAAAATAATGCAGAAGCTCTCCGATACTCTAAAAAAGTAAGCACCTTTGGTTTAGTAAATTAATCAACATTTTGTAATTGCCGGTCATTCTGATTCCTTCATTAATGCTTAATTTCTGACGAGCTCTGGTTTTTGTTCTGTGGGTTAGATTGCAAGCGCAGGATTCCATGTTGGCCCAATCTCAAACCTGCGTTCAGGAGCTGACCACTGAACTGAGGAACCGCTGCCTAGAGTTAAGAGAGCTGAGCCACAGGATACAGGATGAGGAGAAACTACTCCAGGTCAGGGCTGGATTAGTTGAGTATATATTTCTAAACAAAAAAAAAAAAAAATCCCAGTTAGGGTTGGTCAATGATGACAAGTTGATGCAAAGAATAATTAAGACACCAGATAGTCCGCCATCTTTACTGGGCTGACGATATGGAAAGATACAGATGAGGACATTTCAGGCCAGGCCAGGCCAGGTTAGGGCCTAATAAGACCAGCACACGGGCTGTCTAACTTGCAAATTTAGCACTGTTAATAACTGCTGATTAGAACTATTTTCAGATTTATGGATTAAATATTCAGTCTATATATCAGAAAATAATGCATGTTACTGTTTCCTCAAACACAAGTTGACGTTGAGGCTTTTTTCCAGACATGTTGACGTGTTATAGGAGGAAAAACAGGTGATACTGACAACATTAATGATTGCTCCATTTTATTTTCATTCAGTGTCCCAGTAAGCCATGACAGTGAACTAGCATATACAATACCAGCCTGAAACCAAATTCAGTCATCATTAATTTTATTATTCATACCTCTTACTATTTCCTACTGTAACATGTCTTTCTGTGTTTGACCAACAGTCCAAAACAGACAGAAAATCCGATAGAAACAGAAAAGCTCCTCACATTGGAGAAGCTGGTACTTAAAAAATGATTTGAACGCTTTATCAATTATCAGAATTGTTGCCTTTTAATCTTCTGTTGATCAACTAATTGATTATTTGAGCTTTAGTACTGATTTATTTTCTATTTTACAGGAGAACGAGGTTCTCCGTAAGCAGAATGTTCAGCTGTCGGAGGAGAATGGAAAACTTGTGGGGCATAAGAACCACAAGCAGAGGATTGAATATCTGGTGAAGCTGAAAAAGGAAAACACCAAACTTCAAGAGGTAAGTAACATTTCTTCTATCATCAAAGAATGTTTCTCTTTAGTCATGTGAATATTGTTTATGCATCAAGTCAATCAACCTTGTGCATTTCTTTTGTTTTAAAGGAAAATGAGAAGCTCAGAACGGAGATTGGCTTAATACGAGACAATATTGGATGTCCATTGCTGGAGATGACTTAAATCTATGATTTTTAATTGTTTGAATGGAGGTGAACTTTTATATTTCCCAGTTTTTAATTTTTTTTAAACTTTATTGACTTTTTATACTCTTAATAATTTTTGAGTACAAAGACATTGTGATTCATGTTCTTTTTTCCATTCAGGGAATGTACAGTAGTGATTTTGCTTATTACATGCTCATATTATAACACCTCTTGCAAAGTTTTTTGCCTGGAAGCATGCTATACCTCTACATCTGCTGTTAAAGCAGCATGCACAAACCAGCTGTGACATAACTTCCATTAGTCCAGCCTCATCTTTTCTTGTTGGGTTGCCTTGGATGTACATTAGGACACCTGGTCTCACTGTTCTCAGTCTACATTCTAAAAACGATATAATCTTAATGTGAAAACATTTTGTGTTTTTGGTGCTTAAGTTTTGTGATTGTCCATTTTATTTGGATATTCCTTTCTTGAATACTGTAATTAAAAAGTATTTTGTTTTTACTCGTAATCTTTAATATCTTGCTTCATGTTTTGTGGTATTATTTCCTGAACACTTAAAGCAATGGGACTTAAAAATATCTCATCACAAAAACTTAAGAAATTTGATCCAGGCCTTTTGTCTAATGGTGGTAAATCAAAAGTTGAGGAGGCCTTCTAATATTAGATGTGACATAAACATGTAATAATTCCTTTCTTTTTTTTGTTACATGTATGTTGCATCAGTGATGGAAAGTACATTTACTCATGTGCTGTACTTAATAATTTTGAGGTACTCCTAACTGACTATTTCCATTTTATAGTACTTTATACATCTACTCCACTAGATTTTACATACAAATATGATCAGTTTATATCATAACATTTTTATATATGAATCTGCCCAAAACTATATGAAGTAATTGTAGTTATACTGCTTACATAATACATTTATATTAATGATCCAGTGATACAATATGAAAAAGATAATGATCATTTTGTATAATGCATAATTGCATAAGTACAATTACATGTTGTTACTATAGTACTAATGACTCTGTTGCTATTACTTACATTATTTTGAAATAAGTAAAAGTTTGAATTAGGGTTTTACTTGTATATTTTTATAGTGTGGTACTACTCCTATAAATGATTTGAATACTTTAACCCTGTATGAAAGCAGAATTTGTGATTCTTAATCCAGCCGCCGGGGGGCGGTGTAGAACTTATTCCTTACGTACCTCACGTGCTTCAATTTCCAAGCTAGCATTAATTGGACGGAGAGAGACACGACTGAGAAATGCAAGTTTAAACACCTGCAAGATGAATAAAGTGTTTACCGCAGAACAAATTTCGGATTGGTTCACCTCGGGGACGACGTTTGCCAACATTAAACTCACAGATGAAGTGGTGGAAAGAAAATTCGACGAGCCGTTGTCGAAAGAACCCAGGTGAGATCAGTGGAGGCAAAGTTAATTGTAACATTAGCTTAAAGCTGGCTAACCTCATACTAGCTAACATCCTGGCATCCAACCTTGCTGCGGTAGTTACAAGAAATATTCCAGGCAACAGGTGTCAATTCCTTTATTGTAATCACAAACCCTGACTGATTAAAACTTTTTGACCACAACCGGGTAAAGGTTTTAGAGTGGCTGCAGAGTTTCAGCTAACATTTTGTAACATCATTTAATTGCATCTGTCTAAATTGTCTGTGGGGGTGGGCGGGGGGCGGTTACTGGTCTGTCTGCAAACTAAATGGTACTGTTGAGATGCCTTAACATTTCCAGCATTAATATGGCTGCCACTAGCTTTATTTATAGAAGTACTATCTGGTTAACTACAGTACTTTACAGTAATGCTTAAATATCAACTTAGTTGTAAACTGAGGTAAGATGTTTCTGTATATTTCTTGTATGATACTGCCCATAATCTAATCTGTCACTGGATGATTAACAAGTTAAGAGATAAGACAAATAAAATGTCTATTACACAAATAATGTTTATTTTTGAGCTGAGGTTTCCATAAATCTTGCTCTTGTTATTGTTAAATACTTGATAGGTTTACCTTCGTTAGTGATTATAAAACTGTTCAGACGAAACAAATTCAGAAGGGAACTGTTTGGTTTAACTAATCGGAACTCATAGACATTTTCAGCCTCAGACAAGCCACAAAGGTCTTCACATCCTGTGCCCTTGTGACATCACTCTCATGACTTGACAATATAAAATACATGTCCAATTGTCAAAGTCTAAAAGATTTTTCTTCGGGACCACAGAAAAACTATTAGCCATGAATTGGGGATTAGCAAGAGCAGGTGACAAACTAGATCTTGTATTGAAAAAGTTAAATAAAATGTCCACCTAGCTTAATTTCATCTTCACATTTTTGGTCACAAACTATAATATATCTACAACTTATACAAATAATCATGTTTTTGCATCTCTTTTCCATGCTGTGGATGTGATGACTGTTTTTCCTTGTGTTAAAACACAGGGCCACAGATATTTTGGACAGTGTGTCCTCTCACAGTGTAGTGCTGTATGTCCCTATGGGCCTGAGAGGAACTGGATAGTAATATGGAAGGCCCCAGTCCCTGCTGGACCCTGTGAATAAGCTGGAATGCCTCATGGCCCAGTCCACATATCCGGAGATTGTTGGGATCTCCTCCCTTGGGTGGTCTCCACAGTTGGGGACGGTGGGTGTCACAAAGCCCTGCTTCATTTTGTAGCGGCTGGTCCAAGCCTCCATTGGTCGACGCTGTGCCTGCTGCACTGAGAGGTCGTCCTCTTCATCATATTCCTTTTGCCTCAGGAAGTCCCTCATCACCTGCTTGAAAACAGATGCCAGCTCCCAGGGCCTTATGTTGTTAGTGGCAAGCACCTCACGAAACCTACGGAAAGATGCGACCAATAGAGTTACTTAAACACTTCTTAATGTAGCAAGGATTTGCATCAACACTGTATCAGCATCCCATATTTTTAATTGGTGCTTTCTAATATTACATAATTCAGCCTTCCAGCTGTTGAGTCTCTTGTAGTTTCAAGAATGACATTTCTGGGACAACAACATAGATTTTTGGAAATGGTACAAACATTATTACACATTTCTTATTAAATTATGTTATTCTTTGGTATTTAGGTTATGTAAGCAGCGCACAATAGTGACCCAGTAGTGAGTTTTATGAGAAATAAGTGCGTCACAGTGCTCAACCATGTAGAACAACTCTTCATCCTTTTTTATACCATTATGGCAAACATAGAGATGATGAGTGGACACCCCAGCAGCCTGACTCTGCCTAACAGGGCATCCTTCACCTTCACATGTTCACACACTACATCGTCTGCCTCTGACAGTAACACATAATGGCTTTCTTGGCAGCTCATCCTGCCTCCCATCCCCTTTGGGTCTTCTCTGCTTTGCCTGCTGTCAGGCCTTGTGTTGATGCAGTAGCAGCTAGCCACTGTTGACAGCATACTAATGTGAGCATGGAGCGTGGGATGGCTGCTACCAAACACCTGGAGAGCACGGTGGCTGCATGGATGGGTGGGATCTGGGCACACAGGAACTCCAGCTGGTGTAGCTCAGATGTGGAGATGAGAGTCCGTAACTTGGGGTACTTCTGAAACCAGTGGAGACCCAGGGCACTGTGGGCCATCCTTTGCTCCCGCTCCAGCTCCCTTGTCAGCTGCTCATGCTCTTCCACGTGCCACAGGAGCTCCCTGATCAACATGCGACTGGCTACGACCCCTGAGGTCTTTATAGGTGTCGCTTCATCCTGAGGCTGCACTCTTGCGTCATTGGACCATTTCATCCAGCTGAACAAGGACATGGCAGACACAGCAGACAGTCCTGTAAAACTGAAGAAACAAGAATTATTTGTTATTCTGGATCAAGAAGCCATGAGTTTCCCAAAGCGCTCTTTTAGCACATTTTAATATGCTGGAATCTGTTACTTCAAGCCAAGAGCTAATTTGTCTTTAAACTGCACCTAAAAATGACAAGACAGCATTAGACCATTTGACAAACTCCGAAAAAGGCTGTTGTTGGCTGAATGTTTCCATCCCTATTTCTGACCAAATCTTGCAATTTAACTGAAAATTGGGTTACATTTTCAGCTTCAGAAACCAAAATGAAAACTGAAACTTCAATTCTGAGTGAGGAAATGTTGATTCTCATTTTATCCATAACTGTATAGCCTTATTATAATTAGTATTTTACGGTTGACGGTGAAAGATGATTCCCCTATAACCAAGCTGACCTCTGGTCCCTGCCTGATATGGTGCTTTGATTGCCTTCAGTTCAAGTCAAACTTGATGAAGGACGATGGCCCAGGTTTGTGTATTAGACTTTTTTTTCCAAAACTGATGGATTCAACACAGCTTCCTCCTAATTAAATTACGCAGCCTGCAGGGTCAGAGGTCAGCCTCACTGAACACAAACTGTGCTTTCACACTTAACACACCTTTCCAGATATCTGATTTGATTCCTGCTCAAGGAAAAACGATCGGTACTTAAAACAACATTCAGTCTTCTTGCGTGCACAGGAAGGAATCATTACACTAATATCTTGCTGAAAATTGAAAGAAACGATCTGTACTTACAAGTGAAAACTGCACAGCTGACGCTTTTCTGAGATATTCAGAAAGTGGGCAAGCTTTTCACTGAGCACAGCCTCCAGTTCCTTGTCTCCACGGGTCAGTCATTGTAAATCTTCACTTGCACGTCCCTTGGTGTCAAATGCCATCAAAGGAGCACATCACTGTTGCGTCGGCAGCAATTCTCCAATGTCTTGTTCGTTGAAAGCGTTTTTCCTCTTTGTGTTGTAGTTATTGTCTTGTCCTTATCATCCCTCCCACTGTTCCTGTCATGCAGACTTTTTCCGGGAGAGTTCGTCACACACTGCTAACTGACTAAGAGCTGTCACCTCTCCTCTCCTTTCACCCCACTCTCCTCTGTGCAGTGTGCAGCCTTTTTGTAAGGTCAGCTGCTTTGTAGCGTGCGCGAAATGTGTGCATTGGAGAGAAAGAAAGAGTGAGAGTGAACGTGTGTGCACAAGCCGTGGGGGTGTTGTGTTTCAGCTCTCTGTCAGTGCTATCGGAATAAAATCCTCCCCTCACTAAGATAGAGAGTCAGCGGCAGAGACAACTGGGAATGCTCTCCTGGCTACATTGCTGGAACTGACCAGAGGGAAAGACGAGAGGAGGCAGAGACTCGGAGCAAAGTTTTAAATGGTACAGAGTAATAAAGTTGGCAGTGCTGCCGGTATGTTGTTCATCAACTGTCAACTTAACATTTGAGGATTCGAAAAACACAATTTCTGAAAATTGCCATATTCTCGGATGTCTGGTATCTGTGATACCATTAAATGCTGCAGTGCCCAGTCTTTAAAGAAGGAGATGACAGTTGGCAAATTATAATATATTAACAGTGTTATTACATTTAGAAGTAAAACACAGCACACCAGTTGCTTTACAGATCTAAAATTGATCCTGAATCTGAAAGGCAGTTGATCACAAGCTGAACAATGGTTACGCTGAATTCTTTACATGTTTATTGCTGTGTGCAGTTTTTGAAGGACTGTTGTCTATCGCATGACTACAAAAATGGGGAAGTAAGTGGATTGCTATATGGTCTTTTGATAAAATTCTTTGATTAAAATTCTCTGAAACTTTAAATTCTTACTCATGGCTTATTTTTTGTCAAGTCATCTTTGGTTATATAGCCCAAATTGACTTTTGAATCACAACAGGTTACTGTAAACTATGCATGTTTTGGTGATATTGCTGTTCAATGGTAAATAGAGCCTCAAAAATTATTGTAATTTTGTGTCAGCCCATTAGAGGTGGATGATGAGGGCAGCCTGAAAAATGTGAAATCCGATGGAGGGCGGGTCAGAAAACCAGAACCTGCAGGGGGTGAGTATTACGAGTTAGCTTTTCCTACTCTACATTATACTCACTTATATAGTTATACAGGAATCTCCTTTCTGCCCTTATAATTTAATACTGTTTTTTGAGCATTCGATTTTGTATCGTTAGGTACTGGTCCTCCTCCACTTGCCAGCTACAAGTACCCCAGCTTGCCCATCACCAAAAACAGACAGGAGGTACAATGAACCATCCATACACCACATAAAACACACCAAACAGCCTGATGGTCTGAAAGTGCACTTTCATTTTCCTAAAGTACTTTCTCTTTTGGTCATGTTTGGAGTTTTACTGAATTTACCATTATGTCCGCAGGACATTGGTGCACTTAAGCTTTTACTGTTTGCTCAAGATGAACTTTATTATGTTATTGTTATTTTATGTTGCACAACAAGAGCTAACTTTAAAATCACTGGCCTAAAATTTTCTGTTGACTAATAAAGAGTAGTGTGTGTATATTGTAGGAGCTCATGCTGTCATTACATCTGCACTTTCTTAATGCAGATTCTAAAGTTTGGACTTCTGTTTACAAGTCATCTTAGCATATCCATCTGCTACATAATTTCATAAATAATTTTTGTATTTCATTTTTATTTCAGTGATATGACACAAATGTCCAAATGGGGTTTTAACTGTGCAGTGTGTGTGTGTGTGTGTGTGTGTGTGTGTGTGTGTGTGTGTGTGTGTGTATGTGCGCGCCTTCTTCCAGCTGATTTCTCTTGTAGAAAACAACTCTGTAGTGATCATTCGAGGATCCACAGGCAGTGGCAAGACCACCCAGCTGCCACAGTTCATTCTGGACCACTACAATGAGAAAAATGCCTTATGCAACATTGTTGTCACTCAGCCTCGCAAAATTGGGGCCACCAGTATTGCTCGATGGGTTGCCACACAGCGGAAGTGCACCTTGGGTAGTCTGGTGGGATATCAGGTCAGTGCTACATTTAGAGAGAATTTGATTTACATAAACTGCAATGTACTGTAGATACATGTTTGTGCTTGTATCTATGTTCGAAACTTCAACCAAATGTCTATTTTTGTTTTTTATGCCTCCGCGCTGGAGAAAGCCCTGTCCAGAGGCATTATGTTTTTGCGTTGTCCAACCGTCCCATTCTTGTGAACGCAATATCTTAGGAATACCTTAAGGAAATTTCTTCAAATGTCCACCTGGATGCATGGATGAACTCATTAGTCTCTAAAGTAACACAGCATGTTTCTCACTGGAAATTATTCAGTGGAATCCTGTATGTCAATATAGTGATAAATTCCTTCTTCACGACCTACTGAGTCTGGACAGACATGGATGTAAAGTGCAACTTGACTCGTGCTTGGAGGCATACAACCACTAGGCGGCTGTGCAGGCATCATGTGGCAGTGTGACACTGTACTAACTGAGCATTGACTGGCAGTGATTTACCTTGGTTAAGACATTGCACACACAGACAGTGGACAGCAGCTTAGAGCAGAGAGAGCAACGGATATAATGAAACTTATAAAACTTATATTTTACTGGAGTCAGGGACAACAATGGTCCATATCTGTAATTGCAACAAAAGGGACGGTATGATAAATGTATTAAACACCTGTGAAACAAGCAGAACAGATACATGTACTTACAGAAATGTTGCATCTTCGGCCACTCTGCCTGCAGTGAATTCATGACCCTCTTAATCCACACCCAGTTTATTTTACACAGCCATATGGAGCTTGTTATGCTAAAGTGCTGAAAGTGAACTCGTTTAATCCTCCAAAGATGAGGAAATTGTTGAAAAAAAGACAACACGACATCAATCATATAGAAGTAGTTTGGAGAATATGCAAAATATGCCATCAGTCGCTTCCAACTAAGACAGGAAACATAACAAATTTTTACCATCACCTGAAAACCATCCCAGCGACCACACTAATACAGTATTTTAATAAGTTACAAGGCAAGCTACCTTGTATTGTTTGGTTAAAAATGATAAAGTGCGTTTGCAAAGTTAAAGTTCACTCAAAAATCTGTTTTTCTTATGTTTACATTCCCTAAAATGTCTGACCTGGACTATACTGACTTGTATGTGTCCAAAGTTTGTCACTTGAAAAGTGTTTTCACATTCCTCTATGGGGGGAGATGTCTGTGCACTTCCTAAAAATATGAGATCCAAACGTACTCCGGGCGAGCTAGATTTGGTATGTCACAAATAAGAAAGCCAAACGCTGTCTGATTAGAAAATACTACTACTGCCAATGAGCCAGTTAACAGGCAAACAAGATGGGAACACACTATAACATTGTAGCAGATATTGTTGTACGTTTCACAACTACTAACGCTGTGTCAGGCACTGCCAGTTACAAGCTAACAAACAACATAAACAAAAGATGCTAACTACACTTTCCATTCTGATACGTCTGCTAGTCACTGATTTTGGTGCACAACAGACTCCTCATCTGAGTCGGGGTCTGACTGAGGCTCAAACATGTAATGTTAAATCTCTCTCATGTTTCCTCTAACACTAGCCATCTGGATGCGCTGATCTCTCACCGGTCAACCTAGCGCAAACAGCGGTGGTGTGCAAGTCCTGTGATTCATAGATCCAGAATTTGTCAATGAGGGAGAAAGAGTAGATGTGCTTCCATCCCTTTTTCAGGGTTTTTAAAACTTTTTAATGTGGGAAAACAATGTTAAATTAAAATTAGTTCAAATTAGTCAGAGCATAGTATTTTTATTTACTTAAGAATGTGTCTGGAGGGGAAGTTTAAATGTTTATATTTATCCTACATGTTGTTTTATATATTCTTTTATCACAAAATGTATTCTAAACCAAGTGATGTTTGCACAGTTAAGAAACCCTTGTGTGTGCGTTGTTGCCAGGAGGCCTGGGTGTGTTGTTCAGAGCCCTGAAACATCTAATAATAACTGTTGTCTCCTCCGCTTGGTGCGGACCTCTGGAGTTAAGGATGATGTCACTAACAGTGGGAGCAATGATAAGCAGTTAATGTTTGTAAGAGATATAATGCTCAAGTTATGCAGCATAAGCTGAACATTATGTGCTTAATTAATTGGTGCTTTTTAATTTTTGTCTTCATCATCTGAAATGTTTGCTGTCAGAAGAAAGCTCTTTCCCTTTTTTGTCTTGGTTTGTGAAAGTCGTGCTGTCAGTGAATGAGAAGTTCTTTTGTGCTCAGATTTAAGTCGACGAACCAAAAATTATTTCCCTGAGGCCGGACACGGGGTAGCAATGGATTTTATTACAGGTCACTGGTATTTTCTCCAAGACCACCAGAAATAGTCATGTTGGCATTGCAGACATTTGTTTTGAAGACACTTAAAAGAGTTGAAGCCTAAAGCTACTGTAGAGGAAAAATAATAGTGGCCTCTCCTGTTCACTTTTCTGAGGCAGTAGAATATAAAATTACTGTTGTAATGTAATGCTGAGTTGTAATGTCTGTCACTCAATGTGCATTGCTGCAGTGTATTAAAATTGTCCCAGATACACCATAAATATTTCTGACCATAGGAAGGAAAGCAAAACATAGATGGTGTGGCTGGATTTTAGTTTGTTTCAGTGAGTCATAAGTCCCCAGTGAGAGTGCTACAGAGAGATGATAGCCAATTTCAGTGCCAAAATAAAAGCATGTGTGTTGCTGTCTAGATTTTGAATACAACTTTTCATATTTGTGTTTCAGGTTGGACTGGAGAAGATGGCCACCGAACACACCCGGCTAATCTACATGACCACAGGAGTGCTGCTGCAAAAACTGGTTCAAGCCAAGTGCCTCACAGAGTACTCCCACATTTTTGTCGATGAGGTTCATAAACATGAAAATTGTTTTAATGTGCATTATTTTCTGTTAACTGTAATGATAAAACTGCAGTTCCATCACGTTCACCTTTAATTAAAGTTTATTACTTTATTTAGGTGTAATTTTTTGTTTTTGCTGTGCAGTATGAAGCTGCTGCAGGGGCTCAATTTCAGTTTAGTTTTTGGTTTCCTATGATCTCATCAGTGATTCTTAACAATTTGGTCCAAATTTAGCCATTTAACTACTCTGCCTTTACCCAAGGTTCATGAGCGCACTGATGAGATGGATTTTCTCCTGCTGGTTTTGAGAAAACTTCTTCGTTCCAACTCTCCTTATGTCAAGGTAATTGCAAGATCAAGAAAAAAAATCGCTCCACTGTCGTCCTCTTGCATCAACTGAACTCTCAGTCCACGTTTTTATTTATTTTGTTGTTGTCTTTTCAGATCATCCTTATGTCAGCGACCATTAACTGCAGACAGTTTGCAGAGTACTTTGGCACAACAATTCAGGGCAAGATGAACCCAGCCTATGTGTTTGAAGTGGAGGGGGCACCCTATGCCATTGAGGAGTTTTATCTGGATAACCTCCACCCACACAGGGTAAGAAGATGGCGAATGTTTGCTGATGCTACTGCTTCTTTGTATTGAAGTCAAATAGTTGATGTGTGAATTTTGTGTGTGTTCATCAGATTGAGTTGCCTCATATAGATGACCCTCGCATTTCAGTGGAGATGTACGATCTTGCCATCAATCTTATTCAGAGCTTTGATGAGATGGAGGGCAAAGAATCCAGGTGGGGCCTCAGTATTATGGCACACTTGACTTCTTTAACACAGACACATAATAATTATCATGTGTCTTCTTGTTTGAGCAGCAAAGCCGACAAAGGAGGTGGCTTTACTTCATCAGAGCGGGGCAGTGTGCTTGTTTTCCTTCCTGGTATACACGAGATAAGCCACATGCATGAGTCTTTGGCCAAGCTGGTCCACAAACGGTAAGTTTTTCAGTTTATCTCTTTGTTATGCCTCCATGCTGGCGATAGCCGTGGAGGGAGGCATTATGTTTTCAGGTTGTCCGTCCGTACGTACGTATGGACATCTTTCCGATCGTCCCATTCTTGTGAACACGATATCTCACAAACACCTTGATGGAAATTCTTCAAATTTGACACAAACATTCACTTGGACTCAAGGATGAACTGATTAGATTTTGGTGGTCAAAGGTCAGGTCAGTGAATGTTGTTGCTCCATTTGACCAAGCTCTCTATCAGTCACTACATATGTTACATGAGTCTGGACAGACTGGATGTAAATTGCAACTTGATCGGTGCGCGGAGGCATACAACCACGAGGTGGTAGTATTCTAGTTTAATATTTCTCTGTAGCTAATGCATATTGTCTTTGTTCTCTGTTTTGATGGCTTCCTTTTCAGACAAGTCAGTTTTGTGTATCAGTAATAATAATCAGAATTAGATCCTCTGAAATCCATAGTGCTTGTTAACCTTTGTTACTTTTTACTTGTGATAAACATTTACAATTATGATGAATGTGCCTCTGTTGTTCAGATTGCAGGTTTATCCTCTCCACTCCACTGTTACTTTGGAGGAGCAGAATGGCGTGTTTCTGCTTCCTGTTCCTGGTTACAGGAAGGTAAAAAACATTTATCTTATTCTAGTCAAGTCAAGTCAAATTTTATTTATATAATTCACAACCAAATTACACTTTACATGAAGAGTATGTCTAGACCATAGACTCTTTTATTATTAATTAATAAAATTCTGTCTCACATGTGTTCTTACTACCTACTGTACTGATGATTTGCTCTTCTTCACAGGTCATCCTTTCCACCAACATTGCTGAGAGTTCGGTGACTGTTCCAGATGTCAAATATGGTGGGGATTTAATTTTTTCCTCAGCTGGGTTTGTAATTAAGATTTATACAATCTTAATTGGCATCAGTTCATTTATTTATTTATTGTCATCACAGTTATTGACTTCTGCCTGGCCCGTCACATGGTTTGTGACCAAGATACCAATTATCAGTCTCTGCGTCTTGCCTGGGCATCTAAAACCAACTGCAATCAGCGCCGAGGTACAATACTTGCAGCACAGAACTTGACTTCTAAAGTGTAAGTACGTTTTCACTTCTGTCCTTTACACTTTTTTCTTCTTCCTGTCAGGTAGGGCAGGTCGAGTGTCTAAGGGCTACTGTTACCGTCTTGTTACCAAAGAGTTCTGGAGGAATGAAATCCCAGATTACATGATCCCAGAGATGCTGGTAAGAGAATGCGCTGATGAGCATTTCTTTTTTTCTGCCTCTGCGCTGGCGATAGCCGTGGCCGAAGGCATTATGTTCAGGTTGTCCACGCATGTATCATACTCATGCCCATGCTCTCTATCAGTCACTACATATATTACATGAGTCTGGACAGACGTGGATTAAAACTGCAACTTGACTGTCGCAAGGAGGCATACAACCGCCAGGCGGTAATTCCAGTTTAACACTGCTTTGACACTGATTAAAAAATCAATATATGCCATTCTGTTTGACTTCCTCTCAGCTTGCCCCATTGGCCACCATCATGTTGAAGGTGAAGTTGCTGGACATCGGAGATCCTCGCTCCGTCCTCTCCACAGCCCTCTCACCCCCCAACCTTGGTGACATAGTGAGGACAGTGCTGCAGCTGAAAGAGGTAAATACGTACAGATTGATGATTCTTGTCTACGCGAGCCATTAATGTCCAGTCGAGTATGAATATGTGGCAGAAATGATGTATTTGGGCAGACAGCTGAGCATCCAGCTCTGGCACAGCGTATTAGACCAGGAGTGCTCTAACGAGCTTTGCATCAGTCAGTGTTAGCATCTTCAAGTCTATTAGGTGAGGGTAATGGAGGGCAGTGTTGTGTCATTATGTTTGTGTGGTGAAAAGATAGTGGAACAAGTTCTGGTTTCTTTCTATCACTGACAATATACATTTTATTTTATACCATCTTGCAAAAATGAGTTACAAAGTACTTTACAGTAGAAATAGAAATAAAATGAGTAAAACCAGGAAATTTTAATACACAGATAAAAATATGACAGTAAATAGATGACAGACGTAGATAAAAGTTGTCATAATAACAAATGATAGTACTTTTAAAGTGATCATTTTAAAAGATGTTATTGAATCTGAATCTCACCTGATATTCTCAGGTAATGAATATTAGAGCTGAAGAGCCTCATAAACAAAATCCCAGCAAGCTTTAGTCCTGCGGATTTAAAAACAGCTGAAAGATCTGTCTGAACACCTCAGGCTAACCTCTGGCTCATTGGCAACCAGCAATTCAGCAATGTACTAACATTAAATATGATAAATAAAATTATTTTTCAACTAATTCTACAACAAACAGGTAAATAGTCAGATCTTTAAATATAAAAAGTCAAACTGTTGTTATGAAATAGCTTTAGCAGTTGATTGGAGGTGTAAATAAAAACAGTTGTCTTGACACTAGCTGGATATTTCATACTGTAGATGGGAGTGCTGTCTGCAAAAAGTGATGGCAGGGGTCAAAATGAGGATGGCGAGCTGACGTTCCTGGGCCGAGTGCTGGCCCACTTGCCCATAGACCTGTACCTTGGGAAAATGGTTGTCCTGGGTCACATCTTTGGCTGCCTGAATGAGTGCCTCATCATAGGTCAGTCTGTCATTGTGCTACTGGAATGGAGTTTTACTGCATATGCACGTGTTTACAGTTTCAGAGACATAACTTGGTCAACAAATCTGTCATGACATGACATGTCATGTCACTTTTTGGAAATGTGATTGTGTGCGTTTAATATATTTTGTTGGCTGTTTGCACAAACTACAATAACACCTTCTCTTATCATTAGCTGCCTCGCACTCTCTGAAGAGTTTTTTTGCCATACCATCCATGCAGCAGCTTGCTGGCCACAGGTGAGTCACTGATTCACAGACTGTCAGTGCAGATCACTTTTGTGTCGCACTGAAGTGGCATAAGATATTTGGCACATTATATTGTAGGGTCGGGCAGGTATCCGGTTTTACCGGTCCGGTGTACGAGCTTAAACAAGTTTAATTTTATCACACTTCCTATGAGTTACAAATTAAAAGCACTCTAGCATTTCAAATGGTTTCTATGGACAGAAACCCTTCATTTCAAAGCTTTTACTGTGACACATTGGCAGGAATGTGTTGTGGAAAATTCTTCAACTTGCAGGATTTCAATTCGCACTTGGAAACGTAGCGACAGCCATCTTTTCTCAAGTTCCTCAAGACGAAATTCTTTTTTTTTTTTATTCTGATGGTAAACTAAAGAATCTAAAAAATATGATGTATTACAGTTATTCTGATGGGTCGTGGTGCTGTAAATAAAAATTCTTATTCTATGTTCCACTCTGGAGCGGCTAAGTCTCTAGTGACACCTAGTGATAAAAGTCAGCACACCGGTCCAGTCCGGTCTATGGCTCAATATCAAACTGGTTTAAAAAAATTTTACACCGGCCCAACCCTATTATATTGTCATGTTACTTCATGAAGTCCAGACCTCTCTGTTGACTATTGATTCACTTTTACATATTTGGTTGCATTACAGTATTTTGTGGCTAATGAATGCCCTGCAGTAGGAATCAGATGCTGTCAGTCCAAACATGATGCCTTTTTTGTGGACATACAGAACACTGAAATGTGAAAAAAAAAAAGCTGAACAGAAAGTGTGCAGTCATTAAAATGTCTCTTCAAAGTTTCAGTGATAGCATGTCCAGCTATGCATGCACTGTTTTCCCCATAAGATATTTGTATGTTTTAGCTAATCAGAGCACAAATAGTTTTTTTCTGACTGACCCATGTGGGTCAGAAACAAATATTTGTTCTTGCAATAAATAATATCTTTTATTCCAGGAGCAAGTTGAAATTTGCCCGTGGTACACCAAGTGATTCGATAGCTTTTGTCAATGCCTTCAAGGTAACGTGTTTGATGCCAAGTCATGGTTTTTGAAGGATTTACATATTTGCCTGATGGGTGTTGTTTTTAAAACTATTCCCTTTTGTCTCCTACTGTTAGGCATGGCACTCAGCCAAAAAGAAAGGACATCTGAGACACCCAAAGGTGAATAAAAACAAAACAAAATATGAGCTCTCTCAAAAAACAACAAAAACTGTGCTGACTTTGTTTATCACAGGTTGAAAATATGAGTATGAGTGGCATTTGACTGTTGTGAAAAGAAAGAAAATCTCTTGACAGCCTGCAGTTATTGATCTTATATTATTTTCAAGATTAACATTGGAGTGTGCATAATTTCTTTTTTATTGGTAATAAATTAATATAACAGTGTGAACAACAATTTAAACAACACTGTAGTTGTGCTGTCTATTTAGACAACAATTTATTCAATATCTCTTTAGTTCGAGAAAAATCTCTCTGCCTATGTTGACATTTAAATATCTCACTAAAGCTTTAGTTTGCAGCATTGTTTGCATTTTTTCTTGAAGTGTAAGGTTTCTCCGCCGTTGCTGCTTTCTTTTAGGACGAGTTGGACTGGGGAAAAGAGAACTTCATTCAGATCAAGAGGATCAGGGAGGTATGAAGATGAAGCAGAGAGTTGGGTCACATTAGTTCATCAAGCCGCGCTACAGAATGTTTTTGTCATCAGCCATCCATGTCTAGCAGTACACAGCATTAACATTAATCCTGCAGTTTGTAGTCATGTGCTACTAGGAATAAAACCTGCCTCTCTTGCGTGACAGACAATCTTGATTTTTCAAAGGCTTTATTGAAATTCGTTCAATCATACTGTAAATATGTAATCTGTATAATGCTGTCGATTTTCAGTAGCAGTTGAACAGCCAACCTAAAACATTTCCTCCATGTTCTGTTAAGTTTTAATAAAAGTTATGGACTTCAGAAACAATAATGGAAACAATAATACAAGTTTTATGTAGTTAAGTCAGGAAGTAGGTATTATAGTCTTTAAGCTTTATAACAAATTTGAGCTATTTGATGATCCTTTTAGTGCAGTTGACTGTTTTCTAATTTATTGGTAAACAGTTCCATTCTTGATGAGCTAATATTTTGAAATTGAGCTGTTTGTAAAAACAATTGTGGCTCAGACCGCCTCAGCAGTAACTCACTGTCCAGGTTGCAGAGCTGTACGAGGACCTGAAGAATCGTGTGTCGCAGTTCAACATGAATGTGCCGGAGGACACTCAACCCTTGGATTACACCAGCACACACAGGCAGAAGTTCATTCTTCAGGTTAGAGTCAGTGCTGCATATTGTGGGACGTATGTTACATTCATGATCTCCCAGGTGAAGCTATACAGTGCACACTTCAGATCCAGTCATCACTATTAATAGAAAATTCAGTTGCTGAACATACAGTTTGTTTTAGGTTGCACCTCTCTCTTTCTTAGGTGGTCATTGCTGGTGCCTACTACCCCAACTACTTTGTCCAGGGGGAGATCGATGAAGACCTTGCCTCCAGAGAGTTGAGTGGCTTCAACCCCAGAACAACAGTGATGGTATCACTCATGGCTATTATTATTATCATTATTGTTGTTTTTTTATTGACTGACCCTTTTCTGGTGTGTAATGATCATCAAAACCCAGATGGAGCCCTAAGTATGGCTATGGTCTTTTAGACCTGTTACATTGGAAGTGGGGATTTTATAAAATGGCATGTGTTCTTTTCAGATGAGGAACCTCCCTCCCTACAGTTTCCTGTATTACAAGCAGCTGCATTCTCTATTCCGCCTGTGTGGACAGGTCAAAACCATTTCCTTTGAGAGCTCCAGGTACTGAAGGCCACTGTAGCAAATCAGACATCTTTTTTTAATCTACTATTAACCATTTTATTAAGGAAGAAATGTGCATACTTATAACTGTCTGTCTGTATGTAATTGTGTGTGTGTGTGTTTTCTCAGAGCATATGTGGAGTTCTACAGGTCATCCCAAGACACGGGGGTGCTGCCTGAGGTGTCCCTTGCCCTCCTCCTGGCAAAACAGAGTCCTCCTCATCCTATGGAGCTGTCTGTCTATCCCATTGAGCAAATAGAAATCATTGCTGGGAACAGAAACATAACTCACATGAAATATGCACGGTACGGCTCTTATTCACACATTATGAAACCCACTTTAACCACAAGATCTGTAATCCTCTCCACATCACTGTTAGCCTGGAGGAGCAGAATGACATGTTTCTGCTCTCTGTCCCTGGATGAATTGTAAGAGCACAGAGGTACGACGGGGTTGAAAAGTTCCATTCTTAATAGTCTTTTTGGAAAGTGGAACCCCCTGATTCACAGGCTGCACTGGTCAGCACCCCTGCACTGAGCCTTAATGCAATCTGACATCCTCAGACTCTGCATGGCTGTCACTTGCCTCTCATTCAGAAATGAGAGGCTTTAGGCAGAGACAGTGACATTGCACATTGTAGCTGTCCAACAATAATCCACTGGCAATATTCTCACTGATTACTTTACCTTTAACAGTTATATTTCCACCTGCCTAAAAGTTGAAATTGTTAGCATGTTTTGATAGCCTTAAATACATTTTATATTGTGATTCTTATTTGGTATAATTTTTTAATGCTCCACCCAAAGTAAAGGAACTGCATTCAAACCCCTATATTGACAGTCATGTACCCTGATTTGTTAGACACAGAGGCTCTGTCCCAGTACTGAGTCTTGTATCTTCTTGTATCATTAGTAAACTCAGAATAAATTTTAATGTGTGCAAGTTAATTTTAGATTTAGGACACCTTATAAACACTTGCCACTCAGCAGTGTTAACACATTAAAATAATGTGATGTTACAGCAGCAACATCAAAGCAGTAATAAATGTGCGTGTGTGTAAGTGCAGAGACAGTGAACACAACATTTAGGACCAGTTCTCTGTTTGCTTTTGCTGAGCAGGGTGAATGTAGACTTCCAGAGCCAGTCTGTGTGCCCAGTGGGAGTGGTGAGCAGCACCATTGACCCAGACAAGCTGCCCCCCAACCACTTGTTTGTTGTCAACATCACAGAGGTCAGTCCATTACATTCAACTTGGTGTGACACAACTAAATAAATAATAATAATAATAAAATAATACTCTCATTTTTGAATAAATGCCTGAATTTTTAATTGCCTGATGAATCCTCTCTTAACTCCGATCTCTGCTGCAGGTGATGGACGTGGGTAATTTCTGGGGCTTCCAGGCAGATGAAGCCAGCTTGGAGAAGCAGCGCCATCTGACAGCAGAGATAAATAAACGCACGCTGCGTCCTGTAGCTGTGTCGCTCTACCCCAACCTGCTATGCTTGGCTCCCTATTCTGAGATCAAGGAACAGAGCTTGTATTACCGCGCCAAGATCCTGCACTTGCGTGGCAACACAGTGGAGGTGAATATGTGCTTACACACTGCCGTTCTCTGGTTAAGATGTGGTACACCCATTCAATTTTCTCTTAACAAATCTCCTTCTCTCCTCCCTGATTTTTAATGTTTACCCAGCAACTCTCATGGCATGGCAATTTAAAAATTATCTTCCTTATGGTTTTCACACTCTTCACAGTTGATTTTGATAGTGTTGCTGATGAATTGAAGCTTATTTTGAACTACTAATTTCAGGGTTTTATACCTTTTGACCAGTGGCCCCACCTCTGTGCTACCAGGGCACAGACTTTAAATGGCCTACTTGGCTATAATAGACTGATGGATTTTTTTGTGAAAATATGTGTTAATGAGATAAACAATTGTTTTAAGTAGCAACATTAACACTTTTAGTCCATGAATGTATAGCACTACGTACAACTGCAACATGTTAGACCAAGTTCTTTAGTTATATAGCTTAATTTCTGAGCAAAATCTGTCTAAAGTCTAATCTCTCTACCAAAGTGATGAATTATTGAAAAGGTATTCAGGCTTGTAACTTTGAAAACTGACTTCAGTGTCAACCTCTGACAGTGTAAAATAGAATATAGGGAAATCTTTCTTAACAGGAGTATGTAATAACAGTTACTAATGTTACTTCATATACCAGAGCGTAGGTTATGTTGTCTTGCAGGTGTTCTTCTTGGACTTTGGCAACACAGTAGTTGTTGCCTGCAGCAGCCTCAGAGAGTTCTCTTCTGACCTTCTGTCTCACCCATTCCAGGTAGTAATACTATGAGGGGCACTATTGGTCCTTAATGTACACTTGTCTATTCAAACTGAACAAACAGTAACACAAAAACACTCTGCTCTTGGTCTCAGGCTCAGGAGTTCCAAGTTATTGGAATGCGTCCTTCAGCCCAGTCCATCATCCTGGGAAACCAGTGGAGCAGCCGAGCCCGCGACCGCTTCATCATCCTGGTGAAAGGCCATTCGCTCATTGTGTCGCTGTACTCCATCCTGCATGGTGTCATGCGTGTGCAGTTGCTCATCAACACAGAGACAACAAACACCAGCGTGTTAGACATATTTGTGGAAGAAGGGCACGCTGTGAAGGCTGAAGAGAGCTTCGATTCCAAGGTAACACAACAGTTGGGAGCTCAGGTTGTCCCACAGGAAATGTGTTAGGCAGTGTGCAATATAGAAATAAATCATACGTCTGACTTAAAGAGCCATATTTCCTAATTAAAGAGGCTCCTCATCTAAATATGTCCTTTGAGTACCAACAATTTGCTTTCTGCAGTTACAGTTCACTCCAAAGTTTTCATGACAAATAAACTGTATCAAAACAGTCATAAAAACTGCACTACATTCCACGTAATCGCTGTCGATCCAATTGCTTTGTATGTTCAACCCATAGTTTGCCAGAATATGGCAAATGGACTGTTGTGTGTGTTCTAACAACATTTGCATTGCTTATGCAAAGATGCTTCCAAATATTCCCCTTTATACTTGCAGTACTGATTTTTCCCAGCAGATGTGGGTAGATGCTGTAAGCAAACAAGGCTTTGTTCTCAATGAAAATAAAAGCATAAATCATGAAGTTGGTTGGGGTTTTTAGACCCAAGCTTCACTGCAAAGAAACCTGATGTGTTGAGGCAAGACTTAATTTTATTTTATTTTTATTTTACCTTTATTTTGCCATGAAGTCCCATTGAGGTTAAATTAAATTACAAAAATTGACTGTTAAAGACAAATATCTGAGCCCTGCTAGCCCAGATTCAGAAAGATCCATACAAATGCTGTATGCATTTCTCAGTTTAGATGTTTTATTTTTGTGTGCTATTGCAGCAAAACCATGAGGCACTGATGTCGCTGTACAAAGACATGGAAACAGGTACATATGTCCCCAACACTGCCAGCAGTTCCTGGAAGGATCGCAAGAAAGAGGAGAAGCAGCTCATTGACAACCTGCTCACCCACTTTTCCAAGAGCAGCCAGTCCTCTCCCAAGACAAAGGCAAGATACACAGCAGCTTACAGAACATGTTCATATTATATTTGACCTAACATCTTAAAAATTGTCAGATATTTTTGATTGCATAGCAAGTTTCAAAAACATTGTTCCAAAGTGCTTTAAAATCTAAAGAAAATGGATTTTAAACAGTTAAATAATTACAATCAATTAAGAGAAAGCCTTCAGATTGTCTGAGATACTGAACTTTTAGTATTAGGTGGATGATGACATCACCTCTGCACTGTCTGTTGCTGTCAGTTTGTCCAGGAGATGGAGCCATTTCAGTGAGGGCATTCATTCAGAGGCACACCCATTCTGTCTGATAAGCAGTGACGGCAGGGTGTCTGTCGCTGTGAATGATAAATCTTATGGATACATGAATATGTCATGTGATGTGTCTGACTGCTGCTTTCCTTCTGACTCCACAGGTTCACCTGCATGGACCAAATAGTCCGAATAAGATAAGCTTCTACAGCTTGAACCACAAGACCCACTACAAGTAAGCAATACATACACCAAGAGTAAATTACACACACACACACACACACACACACACACACACACACACATTTCTTATGTGTGTCTCCTCCTCCTGCAGGACAGTGTGTATAGATAGGAGCAGCATCAACTCCTTGGCCCTGAATGAAAACCCTCACTTCAAACATCAGAGAATGATGGTGGCTGGGACTGTCTCAGTCAACTCCACAGGTATCAGATACAGCCCTGATTCAACAACATTTGGAACAGCGTTGTGAAGCATAAATAAATACAAAATGCAATAATTTGCAAACAAACTGTGTTACCGTTTTACGAAGTGTTTCTGAGCCCATGTAGAATAAACAACCATGCGTTTGACAAAGTGGTGAACCTCTCCCCATCCTTGTTTGTGAACGACTGAGCCTTTCAATCATGATACTTTCAACTGTTACCAATGAACCTGTTTACCTGTCTAATGTTCCAAACTGGTATTTGTGGAGCATTTCACAACCCATTCCTTTGTTGCCCCTGTGCCAACTTGTTTGAAATATGTTGCCAGAATAAGCATATATTTATATAAATCAATGAAATTGCTGAACATCTCATAAATACAAAATCATGGGCATGCATTAACAGCTTAAAGATCCACAAATCCATATTTTTATATTAAAAGTGGATCAAATGACTAAATATAATGTGAAAGGGGTTGTTTAAGGTGATGCAACATGTTTGTCAGAATAACTTTTAATGTCAGGACTTTAAGTTTTTCAGCTTCTTATAAATTTCAGTTGTTGCAGCTTTAACTGGTTTGGTTCTGTTGCAGGGACACGGATTCTACTGAGAGATACCTCCATCATGCCAGACATCCCTGGACTGCCTGCACTCATCACCATGCTCTTCACCCCCATCATGGAGTTGCGGTCAGCCAGACACACAGACTTATCATAAGCTGCACACTTTAAAGGCAGCATAATGAACCCCTCACTAAAATCTTTTCCTCATTGTTCATAGTACTAACGAAGAGAGGACCTGCTACACTGGCGCCCTCTGTGGCTTGGGCTGGAACAGTCAAACACAGGAGGGCATCCTACCTGAGCATGACATCGAACTCACCTTTGACGTCAAATTTGATGTTGAAGACATCACTGAGGTAACAGAGAGGCAGAGAGACAGATGTGTTGTGACTGACTGCAGTGATGAGGTAGAATACGGATCCTTCATTGGTTGCATCTAGGTGATTCGTATCGTGTCTCCTCAAGAGTTTTCACCTTTTTTCACCTCATTAGTATTACATGATATAGTATTCTATTTTATTTATTACTGATTAGTCCTTTCTTTTTCAGATAAATGCTCTGCGAGTCGCTGTAAACCGTCTGGTGTGTGAAGGGGTTGGTGGCACTTGGCATCTGGGGCCTGACAAGATCAGCCACCTGCAAGAGGACTGCCAGGACCGCCTCTTAAGGTCAATTAAATACACCCACAGAAATCAGTAATGTGCTTAAAGTTTGAACAATGTGAATGCAATTATTAAGCTGTGTTTATATTATATTAAAATACAGACTGGTCACCAAGTCACCACCAAGGGAAGCTGTCACTCCATTGTACTACGTGAAGCCTGAGAAATGGAACCAGGTATGGTACACGATAGTGCTCCTGTGTTGTTTGATAGTTTGATTAGCTTTGCCACATGCTGTCCTGTTCTCTGCATGTTTTAACGTGCTTGTGTAATGAACCTGCAGGTGGATCCTGCTCTGAAGATGGATATTGTTGAGCCTGGAGCTAAAAGGACCAGAGGCGTTCTCTTCCAGCTGCATCCTGTCACTCTCCTCAACAGCTAAAAAGGCAATGTGCATGCATTTCTGTTGAACTGATGCTAATGTTGTAATATTCTGGTGTTGCCTTGAATTTTAAATTGTGTTCAGAGGAGTTTATTTTTAAGTTCAAACAGAACTGTAGCTTTCAGAAGCACAGTTAAATCCTCAATCCTTTATTTGTTGTTTTCAGTTATCACTAGAGTAAATATTCCATGTTTAAATAAGTGGCCGTATAGCTCTTTGTAAAAGCACTTCAGCAGTGGGCCATTAAAAATAGTTGTTTGCAACAGATGAGGCTTGTCAATCAGTCTTCATTCAAACGTGTTGTCATTGTGACCCAGGAGTCGAGTTAAATTTGTCACTACAGCACACACACACACACACACACACACACACACACACACAAAAAAAACTCCTACTACAAGTTCAGAGGTGCATGTGTGCCAGAATTCATTGGCTTATATTTATAGGTCATCATTCCAGGTCTCCCATCCAAAGTGTTACCACGTCAAACTTAGCTGTGATATCACACACGACCTCATCTTCACTGACTTAAACCCATCTTATGAATGTGAACTGTTCAGTAAAGTGGCTGAGGAGATGTTATACATCAAGGTACATTTATTTTTCTTGTTCTTGTAATTAAATACATAGTGTTAAGTGCAAATAGTTAAAGAGTCCAGGGTCTAAAGAACTACAGAGTATAGTTGAACATAGTACAAAGTTGGACAGTTATTCAAACAAGCTAAATATCAACAGATACTCCTTGTCTTCATAGTAGTTGTACAACAGTACCTAAAGCATTAGCGTGTGTATTGTTCCTTATGGTTATACAAAAGCAAAAACCCTACAATTACCACATCTAAGACGCATATTGTTAAATTATTTTGTGCTTGGAAACACCAAAAGGAAATTATTTTTGATATTTATTTATATTGACATAGACTGAGAGAAGTCCCGTCTGCTAACTCAGAAACATGAAGCATCAAGTATTTAACATTGGCAGCAGAGCACGTCTGAGGGCATTTAGCTTTTTTTGTGCCAAACCATACAGTTTGTGGTAAGCACTGCAAAGCAAAAAAAACATAGCGTGATTTGAAAACTTCACAAAATATATCAAATATTATTTACCCAAGGCTCAACTTCATGCACTTTATAATAAACAACACAAAAAAGTCGGTTTCTTCTTTTGTTTTTGAGTTGTGTACTTGTCTACCTAGAAACAGCATTATGTACTGTACGTGTGACTGTGTGTGTGTGTTAGTGTTAAGACTGCTATAGACAGGGTGAAAGGCTTCTCTAGTGGATGCTTTTAGAGAACACCAAGATGACACAGCACTACGCCCCACAGATGACGACCAGGCTCTTCAACAGTGAGTGAGCTGCCTGACTGAGCTGCACTGGACTGTCAGCTTCACGGTGAGAAAGACAGGTCTACTCCTCCTTCCTCTTGGCCCCAGGGATCTTCGCTTGGATCCTGTACAGAGAAAACAGGCTTTAACACCACGTGTCCAATGAAAATATTTATTCTAGATTAAGTTGCGCTTATTCGAACCTGGCGCTGATTTTATACTCTTGCTTTTTATGGAAGTCCATAGAAGCAACAAGTCAAGCCACAAAATTGGCCAAAGGATGGTAGTCAGTCCAAAAACTGGAGGCAGACATGTTGGCATGAATTAACCCTTTAGACACCTGCAGACAAACTTCACTCCTGAGTTTTCTGGTCAGTTTCAGTCCTTTTATTTGGCCATTTTTCTTTCTTTTTTTTAGTTTAAACAGACTTGATGGTTCAAACTGTTAATCACTTAAGTTTGCAAATTGTAAGGTTTGCTGAGCATGAATGGTCTTTTCAGCTACACCCTGCTCCACACCTTCACAGTTGCACATAAAACCTGGAAGCTGCCCACATTTAGGTTGAAGAGAATCCTGCCCGGACATTTTGACAACAGCTAATGTTAAGTCAGCTGTCCTGAGAGCAGCTGCACACGCGCCTCTTGAATCGGGTTGTGGGTTACCGGGCTACAGTGACGGATGGGTTGAAATTGTATGTGGATATTGAGTAGATTGTCTTTCATAGACGATCTGGAAACTTGGGTCATGTCAACAGGGTGCACTGCTTGATGTCTCCTCATGTGGCTTGTGCTCAGACTGGGTGCTTAAAGCTGCATTTTTTCATATATATCGAAAAGGAACTTTGAGCAATAATGGTAAACACTCACTTCCCCACCACCGAGTTGACCTGGGTCCGTATTAGTCCCACATATTGATCGATCTGTGCCTGAAAACGGAAAGGAAAAATTTGGTTGTAAATAACTGGACAACACTTCCTAAACCAATGAACCAATGACTTGAATTGAATTAGCATGGCGCTCTGAGACCTACCTGATGTTTCTCATAGACCACAGGCATGGTGAACATGGAGACCACGGCTGTAGAAGCATGGAGAGAGTAATGGTTTAAGTATTCTGACCTACAGTGTGAGCATGGCCCCCAGCACTTATCTAGTGTACATTGGGAAAGTAAACAGATACTCAACTGAAGTTAACGTGTCCAATACGTTAATTTGGTGATAAGTACATGCTATACTTCTCATTAATGACTGCTTTTTTTATATAGCTGTGTTGATTAAGTGTTCTGAAGAGTATTGAACTTCTGATACACAAAAGCCTGAAATGCCGGAGCGTGTGTCAACAGCAGTGCTTGGAAGTAATGTTGTAGGTAAAATGGAGCCGAGCTTGAATTGGGATGACCTCACCTAGAATGAGCAGTGTCAGGCCGTTGAAGAGAGCGCCCACATAAGTCAGCAGCCACATCAAAACAGCAAACTGAAACACACACACACACAGAGTCACGACATGTTTTAATCTTTGTAGCATTCATGTATGACAGTACATCTATGTATCAGGGGATTGTTTAAGAGTCAAATAGCTCCACTAGTGGTGCTACGAGGCAGAGCTAATCTTACACTGTAGCTGATTGTGGTGCCATTCAAATTAACTGATAGATAATCCATTGCTCGGGATGCTAAACAGGAAACAAGTGAGTTTGAGGCAAACCTTCAAGGAGTCGACCAGATCTTGTACGAGGAACAGCCTGCGGAGCTCTTTCATACAGGTGTTGGTGTACAGCAGGATTTTGTCGGCATATTTACTAATCTGGTCCTGGGATAGAGCGATTTCCATCTCCAGGTAGGATCTGGGGACAAACACAGGGTCAGAAACACAGACAAGACCCTTCATGGGCCTTTAATGAAATCCATGAACCGCCTTATTCAACAGTCTTGCATTTTACTCACTTGAAAGGATGTCCCTCATCGGTCTTCTGCACAGCCTGCAGCACAGACTTGTAGATCCTGAAGCTGACGGTGGCAGAGAGGGCTGCCAGGGCTAAGTAGGCTCCGACGCTGACCACGCTGAACTGGGTCAGGGAGAAGAGGAGCAGAAGCACGCTGCTGAACACAGCCCCCGACTGCTTCACATTCCTCCAGTAGAGCAGGTCAATCGCTGTGGGGGGTGGGAGGGAGTGTGGAGGGGCAGAAAAAGGACAAATAGGGTTAGGATCCACAGCCAACACTACCTGACCTCTCACTCTGTGACATGTAGGCCTGGTCATCCATGGCCATATCCTTTTCAAAGTAGACTAAGATGCTGTGAGCGACGCACCACACATTTGGGTCAAATATCTGGAAGCTGTTCACAACCTGACGTCCTCAAGAGAGCTTCAGCTGTCACGTGATCCTGTTTTAACCCAGCTTTCTAACCTAGCTTTTCATCAGGTTAGAGTGAGCTGTGAAGGTGTCTGAGTGACTGTTGTCAGTTCGGTTTCTTTCCTCCGATGTATGTATAGAGCGACCTTTACAGAAGATAACAGCTGACTCTCACTTGTCGAGCGATGCTTCAGTCTGTGTTGCTACCACACTCCAGACCAGTGAGACTTCGTATTTACATCTGACGTGTACTTATTGTCAGTGGCACCTGGTCTGGTCTCACACGTATACAACGTACAAACATACATACCAACAGGCAGAGGGGACCATATTACACTGAAAGTACACCTGCACTGGCTGAACAGAATTAATGATTGACCTTAGTGAAGGCAGCAGCAGAAATAGAAGCGCTATCAGCAGCTTACAGATAACGGTTCAATGCGACCTGGCCAGACAAGCAGTTCTGTGGTCAGTGATGAAGGATGACAATGCTTCAGTGCAGTGTCTTATTAGTGCAGTGAAAGAGCATGACTCACTCCTACAGGAACAAACTGTTGAAATCCAAAAACCAGCATGCCTTCAGGCACTCATACATCTTGCTGCACCATTTTCCTTCCATTCTAACTTTTCCTCACTTCTTTGGGTGGTGGGGCCTGTAATTTAAAGCCACTAGCAAGGATGAGAGAGAGAGACGTGAAAACTGAGGATTAGCCCAGTGTAGCATTACAGCTCCAGAGGCCGACACAGTCCTCTGCCTGCAGTCTGTGTCTGCCCGTTTCCATAAGAACTGTTGGCTGTCTGTTTCACCTCTGCTGAACCAGCCGCCTCCCCCACCACCACCACCACTGCAAGTCCAACAGTACTACTGGGGTTTACCGTCTATCTGTTTGGTACCACCCAGAAATCCATCATGTCACGTGGGCTGGCAAGCAGAACCCGGTACGTTAATGTAAAGTTAGGAAGAGACAATTGCGCCTGTGGTCTCTTGGGTGTCTTACTCTTCCTCTCTGAGCTGTCCGCCAGCCTGCCTGCTCTAATTTTAGCCGTGGAGCTGTGAGCAGCATAGTGATGACGGCCATCTTTACTCTCCACTAAAAGGCATCTGCAGATGCCAAAAAGGCAGGTTTAAACTGGGTGCCAACAGTCATTGTGAATCTCTGCCACACACAGAGACACACACAGTTCCTATACTGTGAAATAATACATGTATGATGTTTCTTTTCTTGTCAGTTGCTGATAGGGGACGATCAGCCTCCTCTCCCACTATCAAATCAAAGACTCATTTAGAAACAGTGGGTACAGGATCTATGTGCCTCAGCTGCTGTACATGCACCACTCCCCACAGAAGCCATTGTTGCTGCCACTGGTGACAAACTGTCCATGTGGCTTCTGATTTGAATGGAGATGCTCACACACAGACACACACAGACAGGCAGAGGTAGCACACACACAGTAGCTGTAACAACAGACAGACACATCAACAACCAGAGACAAGTGTTGACCAGCGACTGTGCCTTGTGATGTGCCGCGCAGACTGCACACAGACTGAAAAGCTTTAGCTAGTGCACTAGAAGCATGTACTGACCTGCGGCTCCCATGGCTGAACAGGGAAAGAGGCAGCTGCTTTATCCACGGACAAAAGGAGAGCAGTGAAGGGGGAGTGCCCCCCCCACACATGCACACAGGAGGGGAGGGGCCATAGCCACACTAGCAAATCAGCATCCTCCTTTGCAGGGGGACTGAGGGAGGGGGGGGGGGACGCCTATGGGGTGCGGTTGCCAAAGAATCACATTGCAATCTAACACACACAAACACTCTCTCTCTGTGAGCTCTTATGTGCTTTTAAGCGCAGCCTCACTGACTGCCAGCAACTAAAATAAAAGAAAGTGTATCAAAATAGAAAACCTTCCTATGTGTAAAGATTGCATTGTGTGATCGGCTAAAGATGAGACCGTAGCATCAGACTGTAGCCATATTCTTCCGATCCATTAAGATGCTTCAGCGGCAAGGATCTGCCGAGCACCTGCCTGATGCAGTTACCATAGTTACCATGCTCCATTTTCTCCCCACCGCTCACTGAGAGATGGAGCGAGGGAGGAAGGGAGGGGCCGAACAAGGAAGAGGGAGGGAGGGGAAACAGCGTTCCTTTGGGAAAAGAGAGAGATTCATTTGCTCTGAATCTGGGGGAATCGGCAGCACATAATGTGTCTCCACACCCCAACATATGAAGACAGCCTCTCCCTTTATTGTGGAGCACAAAAGGACAATGGCAGGTTTAACATGAGGCCAGTTAATAGTCAAGTGTCAAGAAAAAGTGTGTTTAAAAGGCTTAAAGAATGTTAACTTATAGTGTCACGTTACAAGCTCAGATTTTTCCCAAATTTTAGTCTGATTTCTGGCTGATTAAATGAATAAAACAGCTAATTTAGGCAACAGTTGGGGCGACATTTTAAACCTTTAGCTGATATTCATATTAAGGCATGCAGGTTAGTTTTTGACAGTAGCAAAAATTGAACTGCACGAATGGCAGTTTAATATAAGACACACACAGGATGTTGAATCAGAGTACAGAGGAAGAACAAATGCAGCCTGTCGAGCTCCGCTTGTCGATATCACTCTTGCCTCTTGATACATCATTCAAAAACCAGAGCAAATGATTAACTCCAGTGACAATATGATTCCCCCTCCCCCCTTACTGGAGTGAAACTAGTTTAGCCTGACCTCATTAAATCACTATAGACATCCTTGTGGCCTCAAACAAGCCATCAGTGAGCAAATATGTGAAGAAACTTCTGCTGCCAACAGTCTCTCACAGCCGAGCTTCAGGACTTGAGTCTCAGATTTGGAACTTGGTCTTGGGTGTGACATGACAATAATGAATATCAAATTTATTAACAGACTCGCAGTTCAGGTTGTTGGATGGTATGAGTTACTCACTTAATATTGATGCACTGATGTTTTCTACAGCAGCAAACAGGACCGGTTAACAAATATTTTGAGCCAAAACAGCGCTAAACCATCTTCGACCATGTTTGAAAAATTCTCCTCTCAGACCTCTTAAATAAGTAAATCATACCATGGTCTGACAAGCTGACCTATTGCTCTCTTCCTGAACTATCCCAAAGTTTGATTGTGAAAGGTGAACTTCTGCCACATAGCAACCAAATAATGATTTGAAAAAACAGCACATGTGAAAGCAAATGTGAGTCTTTCTAAATGCACAAAGTTGTAAACACCACGAAATAAGCAACATACCACAGCAGAGAGTATCTACGTTTTGACCTAAGGTCATCTTTTTGAGAAACTACTAAATAAAATTTGTTAAGACTGGTTCTGTAGCTGCTGTATTTATTAAAACAGAAGTTCTTCAACTTCTTCAATCTGTGTGATTTTGTGAGACATTATGCCTCATGTTTGAAAATGGAGATTTACGTGATTCATAACTCTTATCAGGTTGCCATTAATCAAATGTGCATAGTATGTGTATGTATGTTTTGCACTAGGGAAACCTATTAGCTGTTGTGTGTCACCTCAAGTCCTGGAAGTGTTTGTTCTGAATAGATCCTACATGCGTGACTCGATTTTGGATATGTGTTTATCATTGTTTGGTAATTCTTGAGTAGCTTGGTGGCAGTGAGTCAGAATGTGCAACAAGAATGACTAAACATAAAAAATGGCTACAGCATTAAGGTGATGTGCAAACATTTAACTGCAGAAAGTAAATGATGACTTAATTTCATCCTTTGCTGTGAGATTTGATGCATTCCTAATGTTGTGGACAGATCCATTCAGACAGGCTATCGTGTTACATTGTCTGAGACATTCGTTTTGGCCAAATGAAACGAAAAATGACAATGAGTTGAATAATGACAAATAGGGCTTTGACATCAAGGCTATTTTTTTCCAAAGCTGCACGTCCACAACCAGTGAATGTTACTGTCTCTGTTGGGATGCAATAAGTGGATCATTCTATTGCATTTTTTACTGGTGAGCCAAACCTATAAGGATGGCAGACGATAAACCACAACCAGTGTGGAGGAAGGTGCGCCATTTTCTCTCTTGGCCCCGTGCACCAGCCCTCCATGCTATGGAAACAGACAGACGGAGAAAGCTCTTCTCCGGCCCAGTCTCTGTAAGGTGCCATGGCAGCCAAGGAGATAGGGCTGATGTAATCAGGATGGGTGTGCCCTGGTTACCATGGAGACAGTCTGTCAGTGCTGTCCGGATGCTCGGACTGCCTCGTTACACAAAAAACAGAGCATACGCCATAAAAACCCAACTCCCCTGCACGGTTGCAAAATGGAGAGCGCGGTAACAATGGTACGCTTTCATCCACAGCACAACATTGGCATTTGTATTAACATGCACCCAAAACAGATGGCTATCAGCATGCTGGTGTGTATACACTTATTTTCCATAAAACCCACCAGCAACCCCAAGCACTCCA